>JACEVL010000889.1:0-327500 GCA_020284085.1 Aporrectodea caliginosa
AAAAATCGTATTATCTCCTCAGAAATCTTTCCATTCGCGTCTTGATCCTACCATCCCGCTGACATTAACATCCTGCCATTTTTAATAAGCGTCCCACGCAAAATTTAATCGTGTCCGTAAACTTCAAATTTCAAAAGCGCTACTCGTGAGCAGAGCGCAGACCGCCAGCTTATTTACGAGCGCTGCGTCATATCAGAGGGATTGTCCAGAGGCGAATAGGCTTAACGACATCGCATCATTGTTAAAAATCTACTCTGAAAATCTCATATCGGTTTCTTTGATGGTCTATCAAACATAAACTAATCGAACGATAAATTCTAATCGAACGACTTGTCATAAAGCACAATGCATCCATGAATCGAAGGTCGCTTCTAGTGTCGTATAGGGCCTACCGTAGTAAGTTCGTTGGAGAAATCCAGCCTCGGTAATCGTAATCGTAATCGCCAAATTCTAAGGAGCTACTCTGAAACTGTGCGCAGGGCACCACCTTATTCACGAGCCAGAGGGGTTGTCCAGAGATATAAAGGGAAGATCCGAGTATAAGTAGAGTAGGTCAGTATTATCATATCCTATATCCATAATATATTCAAAGTATTAATATCAACCTACGTCAAAATATCCTTTCATGGATCAATACCATCGACCTATTATTAAATTCTCATAACCTACGTTGAACTGTCGACTTCAATGTAACGATATTTCCCTTGGCATGTATTTAAGTCTATTCATAAAATAGGCCTAGCAGTAACTATCCTAATTTGCAGTTGTCAATCTCCATTAATACGGCTAATAGCACCCATCCTAATTGGCAGCTTAACCAGCATAATAAAAATCCCGCTGTCTTTCCGCTATAAACACACTGATTGCATTGAAGAGCTATTATTCTCCCCGTATTTACGTTTCCTTTGGAGAATGGCCTATTCCGATAAGCCAACCGCATTGCCAATATTTCAATCCGATGCAATTAGATCGCAGCAGACGGAGATTAACGATAATCCAGCCAAGGCCAAGGAGACACTCGGACGAGATTTCGTGGTTTTTCCTTCCTACACTGCAACAGAACGTTCAAAATCTTGGACACCTTAAAAACAAGTTCATCCGTTGCTATATATATACATCGACAAACTTTGATCGTTGCTGCTCGCGGAGAAGCGTTTTATGCCTTTGGAACGTTAAGAATAATTATAATAATAATATCTTTTCTTTAATAAGCGCCTGACAAACGCACTGCGCTGTACATTTACATGTTATGCAATTTAAATCTTAACTACTAACAGAACAGACAACCTGCAATATCAACGGCGCTAATAGCAGCCTACAAAGCATATCCGCCCAACGGGGGCTCGAACTCGGTACCTCTCGGTCTCTGTGCCAGATGTTATCCAATGCGCCACGGGCCCCCCAACTGTATGTTTAAAACAATATCTGTCGACGTCAACGGCCATTGATGCCCCAAAATGGCGTTAAACTTTCGGAATCCAGTAGTCAGCCAAGACCTAAAAATGAAGGAAGGTCGACTTAAACATTTCTTGCAACCACAAGATGTCGTTAAGTAAGTTACTAATTTAGCGAAACGAATATATATTTATCCATTTCGACACCTTTGAAACAAGTCCATCTCATGTTATATAGAAATGACAATACTTACAGTCATAATTTTTATTGTGTGCTTGATTATTATGTCGTATGCCCTACAAACGGTGAGAACGGCTCAAAATATTTATTGACGAAGCCAACGGCCTTTTTTGTCATTAGGGATCTCGTTTACCTCTGGATCCAACCAGAATAATATTACGAATGACAATATTGTAACAATTGTCATTTGTATTAGGCTATAGCATGAGATAGATGTGTTTTAAAAGTGTCGAAATGCGCTTGATGGCCAACTTTGCTATTGAGACGGTAATAGGCCCATACCAAAATAATTTTTACCGACGTCAACGGCCTTTGTAGCCATAAGATGTCGTTCAACTCTGAATCCATCCAATCGCCAACCTGTCTACGAAACTGATCCCATTGGTCTAAAATAAATATAACCGGCGCATCTCGCCTCACATGTAGTCAACCAATGCTGGACTGTGCAATTAAGGCTATCTTGGGCTATGTTTTTGATCGGCGTTACTATAAGACCGATCCCTAAAGCAGCTAATTTAACTAATTTCACGAAAGACGAAAAATGCAACGACATCTCGAAAGAGACCCTAAACGAGACAGAACGTCGAAGGTTGTTCAATTTGGTTTCCGTTAATTTCGGATTTCGAGGAAATGCCTAAATGAAGTTAATTTAATCCGAGCCGATGAACCTGGCATCAGAAAGTATAATATCTCTCAACGCGCATGTCTCTTAAATCTCCTTCTGCCCACGTCATTCTCCGTTTGGTTGCAGTGTGATTCTCGTTAACGATAACGATAACGAAAATGTTCGTTAACGAAAATAAAATGATTTCGTTAACGATAACTATAACTATAACTAAAAAATATCATTAACTATAACTACAACTATAACGAAAATAACAATAACGAAAATTCATCTTTATTTTCGTTAATACAAAAAATAAAAATAGGAAGGTCAACATGGACGATTCGACATAAATGTGAACGAAAATCTGCGATATTTTTATTATGCAATTTGTCAGTTACTTTGGAAACTCGTGTATTCATGAAGCTGAATGCACCCATGTTTCAAAGGCTTTCAAAGCTCTGAGCAAATTGTGAAACAGCGTGTTAATACGCACAATTTTCCTTATAGCCTTCATATTGTAACTAAGTAGTAACTAAAATTAACTAAAATAAAAATCAATTAACTATAACTATAACTAGGCCTACAACTAAAAAATAATACTAACTATAACTATAACTATAACTAAAATAAAAAACCATTAACTATAACTGTGACTATAACTAAAATAAAATCTGTAAGAGAATCACACTGTTTGGTTGTAGGCCTAACCGTTGTTTTAATTTCTGTACGGATGCTTCTGAATTTTCTGGCGCTCAATAAAGTAACTTCTGACCAAGCGATGTAAATTATAGAGGACAAGTTAAGTCGTAATCGAAAACTCAAAATTTTAAAAGCGTCACTTGAAAGCTCAGTGTGTCCTATGCGTGTCTGTGTTTGTAGATGTATTCGTGCTTATCAGTGTTTGTTTGCGTGCAAGTGTTTGTGTGTATTTGTGTTTGTCAGTGTCTGTATGAGCGTTTATGTGTAAGTGAGTGTGCGTGTGTGCGTACATGAACTGCGACCAAACCAACTTTTTAGAGACGATCGTCCTCTTATTTGGCGATTTTCGTCGTTTTCCGAACTGTTCCTTTCGCTTTCTTTCGTCGACCAATAATATTCCCGTCCGTAGCTTCCAATCCGTCGAGTGGGTGACTGACCAACTGACCGACCGACCGATAGAGGTCGCATTCGCTCAGAGCAGACGACGGACTTTCGTTGATCGTCTGCTGTGAGAAGATGGCGCGAACGTCGTCACACGCGGTAGTCGTCAGGTCTTCGCTGGCACGCAACAACCGCATCACGCGACGGCGAATTATTGATAGACGAAAATAGAGTACACTCATTTTATGCACAAGATACATAGGCCTACGCATATTGAGCAATTGAAAGAACAGCCTGGTAAAATGATGTCGACAGCACAGTCAGCAGCAAACGAGTTTAAACATTTTAAGTCAACACAACTTAAGCCGACCACCAAACACGTTCCGAGTTATCAGCGCCAATTCCTCACAACTAACAATCTACAACAGCGACTGTTTACGACCACAGCAGCTGCTGCAGGGATGGAATCTTAAACTATACAAATCTTATCAGCTAATTAGCGGTTCTTGACATAGGCTTAGCGCCTACTGGCCAAACGAACTTCATCCGACTTAATGGCGAAAAAGAATTGAGCAAGGCTTATCTTGGCGCTGCCACCGTTTTTATTGGCCTTATGCACAGCCTTGCATTTTCTTACTTCAAGGACAACGAGGCTAAAAAAAATCCGTGACACTCCAACCACTTAGGCCTATTAATTATGCAAATGGTATCCCGTGCAACAGAGCTGAGTGCGAAGGGGAATTTAGTCTCATGAACATAATGATGTCACCTGAGAGGCTAACATTATTAATTACAAATGTGCAGTTTTAATGTACTTCAAGCTACATGGACCGCCAGCTGCTGTGTGGAGACCAGATAATTTAGTGACATCTTGGACAAGACAGTGCAGTATTTCAGCCTTAGACACTCACACAAGAAAAGGGCAACCCACGCACGAAACTCAACACCTCAATCCTCTTTGGAAATTGTTTTAGTATTCTGTATATAAAATTTTGAGTCGTAAATATACAGAAAGTTGACGCTGACTGCACATGACGAATGACTCGGTTTTTGTCATTTTACTGCTACCTGGGCGTACATTTTTTAAATCAAAATGTTCATTAGCGGCGCTCCTATGATCCTCCCCGTCTATAATCGGCGATCCGGCGCTTTAAAATGTACGTCTACATCACTGCTCTCTGATGCTATAAATTCCCCATTTTCGATTAATTATAAATAACTCCCTCATAGCTCGTATACTGTTGTAGTGCCAGTCACACGCCTGAAGAAAGAAGGAGCGCGATGTCAACGGACCTGGCAGCCAAAAGATGTCGTTAAACATTGGAGTAGTAGGCCTATCAGTAGTTTCAGTTTAACAACACTGTGTGACAACGAAGATCGTTAGCGACGCCCTCCTCCTTCATCCAGTTTTGGGACTGGCAGTGGCAGAGTACGAGCAGTGGCGGAATAAAAAGTAGTAGTAGTAGTAGTAGTAGTAGTAGTAGTAGTAGTAGTAGTAGTAGTAGTAGTATTAGTAGTAGTAGTAGTAGTAGTAGTAGTAGTAGTAGTAGTAGTAGTAGTAGTAGTAGTAGTAGTAGTAGTAGTAGTAGTAGTAGTAGTAGTAGTAGTAGTAGTAGTAGTAGTAGTAGTAGTAGTAGTTGTAGCGGTAGCGGTAGCGGTAGCGGTAGCAGTAGCAGTAGCAGTAGTAGTAGTAGTGGTAGTAGCAGTTTAACGACACTATGTGATAACAAAGATCACTAGCGTCGCCCTCCTCCTTCATCCAGGTTTGGGACTGGCAGTGCCCGAGTACGAGCAGTGGCGGAATAAAAAGTAGCAGTAGTAGCAGAGCAGTTTCAGTTTAATAACTCTGTGTGATGACAAAGATCACTAGCGTCGCCCTCCTCCTTCATCCAGGCTTAGGCCTATGCTGTGGAAGCACGAAGGGGAAAAGGCGTATAGAGCTGCCACCTGTCGTCGCTCCAAAGTGTCGACGAAACCTAGTCCAGAAACTCTGAACATGATGCCATCTGTCAACTGTGGATGGGAATCTACGTGTGTGCGTGTGCGCGCCACTGGTGACTCTTCGAATTTTCTGTGCATTGTTTTGACTTATTGGTAAAAACTACAGTCCATAACGACATCTAATATCACGTGGGCTAGCACAGAGAGAGCCCCCTGAGTAGTTTCATTTTTGAGTGGCGCTATATAAATGTTCCGTATCTGTGGTAGGTCTATGCATGATGAGGAAACACCCTAGCGTCTTATTACCTAATTGGAGTTAATCTCAGTCAACACAGTAGAACACAGCGATGACATATTTTAGACGTCTTATCTCCATGTATTATCCTGAACTTAGAGATTGGTATAATAGAGCCAGAGGAGTAACTTTGCCCTACATAGCGGTGGTGACCAATCCTTTGATAAAATAAGCTAAGGCGAAGGCATTGGTGACGAAGAGATGAATGGTAAGAGCAGAACATCAAGTATATAGGATGCGGGATCGACTCCCACTACCCTCCCAAAGGTCCACTCAGCCTTTCTTTCGCTAGATGGCGTTGGTGAAATGAGCAGTAGGACGTAATGAGCGCCTGCATGGCTGCCATACATGTTATTATTATTATTATCGATCTGCATAGTGATATGGTTGAGTATTGCAGGCTGTCTGCTCTGTTAGTAGTTAAGATTTATGTCTTCCGTCATTTGTGTTCTTGTGAATTGTTTCAATTGCATAATTGTACACTGTAACCGGTTGCGGTGTGTCAACCGGATTGTCTGAATAAACGAAAATATTATTATTATTAATCAGCCGTTTATTGATTCAACAACAGCACAATTAATTAACAATCATCAGTCATTTTCAAAAGTTACTCTGCTTATGCCGTCAACAGGACAGCCGTAAAGGATAAAATAATCCGCTATTGCAGGTCTGCCCCTTTTCCACGTTACATATACTGATGGCAAGACGATTTTTATGATCATATGGTCATAGAAAATTCTACTTAAATAACAATGTTAGGGTTAAGATTATCAAGAATACACCCCGTTAATTGTCTTTGCATAAACATGCTTCAACTATGAGCCTATAAAGCTATAAAGAGCCAAAGCTGTGATGTCGCAAAAAAAATTTCAGAACAGGGCCAAAAGGTGGCGGTGACTGTCACCACCACTTTTTAAAGTGGACACCATCACAACTGGACACCATAATACGAAGTTATGCCTATGGTTACAGCAGCGCACATAAGTTGAAATAAAAGATAAATATTGTTTGATTTTGTCTTAAACGAACGCCATGTACAAAAACGAATCTGTTTTCACATGGGGTTTAAGTTTTCAGAGGGTTTCCAACATATTAAAGAGCATTTGACATTTCTTAAACGGATCCGACAGCGTGTTCATTCAATGCAAACGTCAAGCAAAGAAGCATTAAAGCAACAATGTTAGAGGCTAAACTAAATCAATTTTCCGCAAACATGGGCGTAGCCAGGAAAACATTTCGGAGGGTTTAAGTTTTCAGGGATTTCCATTGGAAATGGTCGTATTTTTGTACATTTGTAGTTTTTAACAACAGTAATGCTTTTCATTTCGTGGAGGGGGTTTGTACCCTTAAAACCACCCCTAAATACGCCCATGTCCGCAAAGCTCTTAGAGCAGTTTCCAAATGTTTCTGTTACATAATATGTCACTCATTCTTATGACGACAGAACATAGTTTCAAACTCAGAACAACGTCGGCTAAAATGGACGTTGGCGAAAGTTCTAGGCCGCAGATGCAGTGTACTCTATTGTCGCACATCCCCCGGACGAACAGCATTTGCAGCAACCGCAACATTGGCAACAGCAGCAACAAGGCGAAGCAGTAGCCGTTTCCACAGAACGCCTGAAGGCAAGGTGGTCGCCGGATTGTCTCTCGGATTCATCGAAGTCTGTAAAAATAAAATAGACAATTGGTTCTTCCAAGCGTTTTCGTCCTCAGTGAAACCCGCCTCAGCAACTCCGCTTCCTTCTCTCTCTGTTCCTATGGTAACCAGACTCGATCTTCTCCTTGATCATCTTTGCACAACCCTTAGCTTTAGAGTAATGCTTTAGAAGTTTTGAGACTAGGATTATGCTTACGTATTGAAAATTTGGATTTGCGTTTTTCTTTAGAGGCGAGCTTCGCTTGACGCCCTGTGCATTTATAACGGCGCTATAGAAGTTCCCGAAATACTTGTTCAAGGTCAGAATTAGGTCAGTAGATGTTGGTTCCGTCATAATAATATTTTGACCACGCATTAATTAAAATACAATACAACTGTATTTAATTAATGCCCTTCTTACAAATTTCAGAAATGCACATTGGAGCCGGCAAACCATTAAGAGCCATAGGTCAACTAGAAGAGGTAAGTTTTCAGTTTAGAACAAAAGACAATCTTTCTAAGAGAGTTGCGAACATGAGAAGCTAGAGAGTTCTAGATAGAGGGATCGGCAGCTGTGAATGAACGCCGGCCAAAGACAAGACGTGTACCAGGAACAATAATTATACTCTCCAGCAGATTCTGATCAAAGAGAGGCGCGACCTTTGGCAGAGTTGCAGGGCGTGACCATGCAAGAAAAGTAGAATTGCAAATGATTTGCCCGTGCCTTATGCATGAGAAGTGCTTGCTAGCTTGAAGCGGTACTCTCACATACAGGAAGCCACTGTAGAGAACAGAGAGAAGGTGTACTATTATGGACTCGGTACGATCATTATTAAATATGTACCGCAGAAAAATGAGCAATCTTACCGCCTGTAACATCAGCATTGCATATGGGATATATCCAATAGATTGAAACACCTCGACATTCGTCTCTGGCTTTCTTACTCAGGAAACTGGTGTCTTCAATCGGAGTATCAGCTGCGCGATAAGTCAAGGTGGACGTCATGTTGCTATCCTTTAAATAAAAGTGCAAAAAGAAAATCTCACTAAATGACTTCCGCTACTTTATATAAAACTCATTTAAGTCACGCCAGTATTTTGAGTCAGTGTAAAATGAGCTGGTTCTGTTTAATTCAGGTTTTAGGGCTGATAAAAGTTATGAATTAGTCTACAGTCTAAAAAAAGATACATGTAGGCTAATTGGGCTGAAAGAGATGAATAATACGTAGGCTTACTTAGACCAGGTTCACAAATATCATTATGGTTCATGGATTTGAGGCACTAGTCAACAGGTCGCTAGAGTTCAAAGAACTGACAGCACAAGGTAAGGTAAGTCAACATAAAAACATTACAACAACTGTTATCGTTAATCAATAGTCAACCTGACACCGTTTTCTAAAGTACTTAGAACATCGAAAGAAACAAAGAATTAAATTTCTAGGCCCTGTAGTAAGAAGTTTTACGGACTGCAAAGGCTTAAAGAAACCGATTTTCTGCAACAGAAACAAGCGAACAGACTGACACAATGTCGATTCCGGTTTGAGATTCATAGGACAGGATTGAGAAAGACAGATAGCCTACTAATGCTACATGCTAAAGGCGAGAAGAGGCCTATACAAGGTCTTGCTTTTTAATTTGCATGTTAGTACATTTTCATGTGTATGTTGGCCTACCATTGTTTTACCGCTGAATTTCGATGGATCTCTGGCAAAAGTTCTATTCAAAGGAGTCACGAAGCACTTGATACCAACTACAGGAATTTTTACTTTCATTACATGGAGATCCTGTAAAGAGAATTATTCAACGAAACAAACAGGCCTACATTTGCATGTACAACTGCACAATATGCGGTTTCTTAATTATAGAATATCATTTCAGCGCAACAGTTAAAACGTAGCAGTAGGCCTACTACAAATTGCGAACACAATTTTAGCCGCAATCTTAATCTCGAGATTGTAATAGCGCACCATGAGAGCTAAGTTCTGCATAGAAAACAGCATTATCACGCGGGTTTCTAGTAATTTGGCAGTATGGCATTTGTAGGCCTACTAAACACAGCTATCAACATTAAGGTTCAGGGACCTGTATTATCCTGATCACTGTATGATCTGCAGATGAAACTGTAGACAGGCAACAAGCATCCAACAATTAAGGGGTTAAGTGACCGTGGGATGAATTGAAGCCCAGATGAACAGATGAAAGGCAAATAAATTAACAATCTGCCACTGTGCCGCCAGATCAGCCACTGATATAGATAAATGCTTTCTAAAAGTCTTTATCTGCTATCGTCAGATGCTTTATATGAAGCTTAGAAAGTTAGCATAAATTTTTTCTCAGTGAAATAAAGAAACACTGGATTACTGATCACATTGAAGATGTCACTGATCCTGTATAATAGCCTACAGCTCACTCTAAATTTTGCACAATTTCTGATAAGCTGCTGTAAGGTTGTAGCCTATAATTTATTATATTATTCAAATAATTAAATTGGCAACTGATGCAGAACACAAGTCGTAATTCCCTATTGGGACTTTAACCTTTATTTTCCCACTATGCCTTTTAGGTGAAATTTTGAGATGACCCTTAGATAGGCTATGTGTTGTATTTTGATAACGTAAATCCTGGAAATTAGTCTGTTATTCATCAAAGCAATCGCTACATCTGTTCTCGCACGCCCCGATGATCGCCTTCCTATCATTATGACATCAGAAGGTCAGGTGAGGTCAAGCCTTCCGGAAGCTGCGCTGAATTTCAAAACCTATTCCAGATTTCTCCGTTTTGCAAATCGAATCTTTCAGACCTCACTCAAATATAGAATAATTGTTCAAACTGCCTCTTTTTCATACCGTAAGTGGCTTATCTAAGGAGATAGGATACTGGAAGATTTTTGTATTTTTTCGCATTAACAGCACTAAAACAGAAATAAGATTAAAATAAGATTAAAATAAGGTTGTGAGGATGTGGCTCACTCGATTGAAGTCATTGACGACCCACATCTCGTACTTCGGGCCATTGACATGATACTGAACGATGTTGGTGTTCGGATCGCTGATCACGTCTTCAGTAGTGTCTTTGTCTTGATTGTATGAGAACTGAATACACATCAAATAGAAAACTTGTTGCAGCATAGAATAAGTTACACTTCAGAATTATACACATAAAATTGGCATATCAGTTGTTTGTATTGCTATTTGCTGATTGATTAAATAAGATTTTTAAAATTCAGATGTAAAGAAATACATTTTAACATCACTTGTTGTCTATCGCTACCTTCAAAATGTCTTTCTGTGCTTCAGTAAAGAGATGCATTCCAACCAAGATGGCGGTCAGAATGATTGCTGTCACAACAACTCCAGTCACAGCAAAGATGACGTACTTCCGGTGGGGGTGGGGCTTCGGAGGTGACACCTAAAATTCACAGAATTTTACAGCGTTTCGACATCAAGGCAAGACAATAACTATGAGTTATAACTGATGAATTATAACTAGATGTTGCTACCCGGATTCGCACGGGTTGTCTCTACACAATATTCATTCATTCATTCATTACGAAGTTTTAAATAGCGCCCCGTCAAGGTTACTACTCAGAAGCGCTCCCGACCACAGCACGGCTGTAAAGGACAGTTTTGAGGCAAGTATAGAAAGATTCAGAGTGGATTCTGGGATGCAAGCGCAACGTCAAAGGAAGCCCGTTCCAGAGGGATGGGCCAACCACTGAGACGGCCCGATTCTGCTTAGTAGCTGTGCGGGCAAAAGGGACCATGAGCACGCCCCGCTCAGTAGAGCGGAGAGAGCGACGACCCGGAGCACCCAAGGTAGGGCAGCAGAGGTCGCGTAGATAGGCAGGGGCTAGGCCCAGCAAGGACCGCCAGACCAAAGCTATGATCCGATACGAGAATCGCTGCAGTAGAGGGAGCCAATGAAGCACATCCAGCATATCACCTGAGACGTATATTATTATATATATTACTTTTCCCCGGGATTGGACTCGTATTCTCAAGTTTTTCGTGTTTCATTGGCGTGCGTATTTTTTCAGGGCTTCGCACTGGTTATCTCTGCCTTTATAATATATCGTTCCCGCTTGATTTGCATAGTTAACTTTGGCTGCTTTGGCTGCTTTGGCTGGCAGTCATCGTGTCCGCCACTCCGCCCGTGTATTTGAATTTGCTCTAGCCTATATTTCGTTCCCGCTTGATTTTACAGTGTATAATGTAAACGTTCGCGTTTCTATAGCGACCAGTGCGACCACTGCTAGGGATTTTCCCCAAGATCTTGGGATTTTGGGGGTCCGACTTCGGATCTGGGGATTCTGCCTAGCAATCTTGAAATTTTTCTAAGGTCTACAGACTAGTTTTTACCGTACTTTGCAACAGTGGCAGCGAATCAGATTAGAAAACTCGCTCAGTCTGAAAGGCGTTTATTAGCCTGTTATTGTAACCTGTAGGCCCTAAACATTGCAAATTCCATGTTATGCTCCGGGTTTTTTTCTCTGAGGGTTCTTTAACTAGGCATTTTTGTGAGTAATTGTGATTGTTAAAAGTTAAAACGCATTTCATATTTCATCACAACTTTTTCCTTTTCGGTAACTTGGGATTTTTATACACTTTTGGCCAATCTTGGGATTTTATGAAAAGAGCTTGGGATTTCAGAAAATGGAGAGTGGTCGCACTGATAGCGACCGAAGAATAAAGTCTCGACCCTGCTAATTTTTCAATGAATTGATCGGGTTAGTCCCAACCCTTCACCACCGCCCGCCCGTTTGAATGGACGCCACGCGATCCCCGTGCAAAGACCGTGCTAGACCAAGATTTAAATTTATGAAATAAGCTAGCATCGGAAAGCGAACCGCGATACTCACGCGGCCGAAAAAAATAACCCATTACGAAAATTGCGATTTCTCGAAAACCGCTGAATATTTTGTTACAAATATTTTCATTCTTATTTGTAACATATTTTTACATATTATTTGAAAATTTTATGTCAGTATCTTTATATTTGTGATCATGACATCAGGCAGAAGAAAGAACTGCATTTTTTCAACTGAACACGGCATTCACGAAATAGGAAATCATATTTTTATCCATCTAGTTTAACTTGCGGAAATCTTGCAATCTTGCTTGCTTGCTTGCTTGAGTCACAGGCTAAAAGTCAAATCTTGCGACGACTAATTCGATCACTTACAATCATTTAATCGTCCTGAAACTTGGCAGATAGACTCGACCTCGCAGACACTTCATTCTATAAAAATTTCAGCTCCCCAAGAAAGGCTAGCTTATAGAATCGGGGACTCAACTTTTCGAATCGGGGAATCCCCTTTTCCGATACGCAGCGTTGCCATTGGCCAGCGTTGCCATTGGCCGCAACAGAAACGGGTGCGCTGCCTCATTAAACGTGCTATGTCGTAAAATGAACGCGGACTATATATTTGTAGAGGTAACTGCTTCATAAGACCCATTATAGGATACTAGATGGATATAGTAAAAAACTTTGTTTTTACGGGCTGTATTTTATTATCCATCTAGTTTAACTTGCGGAAATCTTGCAATCTTGCTTGCTTGCTTGCTTGCTTGAGCCACAGGCTAAAAAGTCAAATCTTGCGACGACTAATTCGATCACTTACAATCATTCAATCGTCCTGAAACTTGGCAGATAGACTCGCCCTCGCAGACACTTCATTCTATCAAAATTTCAGCTCCCCAAAAAGGCTAGCTTATAGAATCGGGGACTCAACTTTTCGAATCGGGGAATCCCCTTTTCCGATACGCAGCGTTGCCATTGGCCGCAACAGAAACGGTTGCGCTGCATCATTAAACGCACGCTATGTCGTAAAATGAACGCGGACTATATATTTGTAGAGGTAACTGCTTCGTAAGACCCATTATAGGATACTAGATGGATATAGTAAAAACTTTGTTTTTACGGGCTGTATTTTATTATCCATCTAGTTTAACTTACGGAAATCTTGAATATATCTATATATATATGTTTGAGCCACAGGCTAAAAAGTCAAATCTTGCGACGACTAATTCGATCACTTACAATCATTCAATCGTCCTGAAACTTGGCAGATAGACTCGCCCTCGCAGACACTTCATTCTATCAAAATTTCAGCTCCCCCAAAAAGGCAAGCTTATAGAATCGGGGACTCAACTTTATCGAATCGGGGAATCCATTTTTCCGATACGCAGCGTTGCCATTGGCCAGCGTTGCCATTGGCCGCAACAGAAACGGGTGCGCTGCCTCATTAAACGTGCTATGTCGTAAAATGAACGCGGACTATATATTTGTAGAGGTAACTGCTTCATAAGACCCATTATAGGATACTAGATGGATATAGTAAAAACTTTGTTTTTACGGGCTGTATTTTATTATCCATCTAGTTTAACTTGCGGAAATCTTGCAATCTTGCTTGCTTGCTTGCTTGCTTGAGCCACAGGCTAAAAAGTCAAATCTTGCGACGACTAATTCGATCACTTACAATCATTCAATCGTCCTGAAACATGGCAGATAGACTCGCCCTCGCAGACACTTCATTCTATCAAAATTTCAGCTCCCCAAAAAAGGCTAGCTTATAGAATCGGGGACTCAACTTTTCGAATCGGGGAATCCCCTTTTCCGATACGCAGCGTTGTCATTGGCCAGCGGTGCCATTGGTCGCAACAGAAACGGTTGCGCTGCATCATTAAACGCACGCTATGTCGTAAAATGAACGCGGACTATATATTTGTAGAGGTAACTGCTTCATAAGACCCATTATAGGATACTAGATGGATATAGTAAAAAACTTTGTTTTTACGGGCTGTATTTTATTATCCATCTAGTTTAACTTACGGAAATCTTGAATATATCTAAATTTATATGTTTGAGCCACAGGCTAAAAAGTCAAATCTTGCGACGACTAATTCGATCACTTACAATCATTCAGTCGTCCTGAAACTTGGCAGATAGACTCGCCCTCGCAGACACTTCATTCTATCAAAATTTCAGCTCCCCAAAAAGGCTAGCTTATAGAATCGGGGACTCAAATTTTCGAATCGGGGAATCCCCTTTTCCGATACGCAGCGTTGCCATTGGCCAGCGTTGCCATTGGCCGCAACAAAAACGGGTGCGCTGCCTCATTAAACGCATGCTATGTCGTAAAATGAACGCGGACTATATATTTGTAGAGGTAACTGCTTCGTAAGACCCATTATAGGATACTAGATGGATATAGTAAAAAACTTTGTTTTACGGGCTGTATTTTATTATCCATCTAGTTTAACTTGCGGAAATCTTGCTTGCTTGCTTGCTTGCTTGCTTGAATGTTTGAGCCACAGGCTAAAAAGTCAAATCTTGCGACGACTAGGCCTAATTCGATCACTTACAATCATTCAATCGTCGTGAAACTTGGCAGATAGACTCGACCTCGCAGACACTTCATTCTATAAAAATTTCAGCTCCCCCCAAAAAGGCTAGCTTATAGAATCGGGGACTCAACTTTTCGAATCGGGGAATCACCTTTTCCGATACGCAGCGTTGTCATTGGCCAGCGTTGTCATTGGCCGCAACAAAAACGGGCGCGCTGCCTGATTAAACGAACGCTATGTCGTAAAATGAACGCGGACTATATATGTGTAGAGGTAACTGCTTCATAAGACGCATTATAGGATACTAGATGGATATAGTAAAAACTTTGTTTTTACGGGCTGTATTTTGTTACATAAAGTAGCCTGCGTTGTGCCATAATTACGTCATTTCCGCTTTGCAGACGGTGTTTTGTTTACATTTTGAGTAAAATTGCAATTGTAAGCAAACAGTTTTATTCAACATGGGCAAGATATCCGTCTGTTGGTCGAGAGAGCCAAGTTCTCTCCCCACATCATGGTTTCTGCAGGTGTCAGCTATGAGGGTAAGGGACGCTTGCATTTCATTGACGAGAAGGCCAAAGTCAATGCTAAGTACTACGTGGAGAATCTTTTGCCTAAGCTTGTCGATGACTGTCACACTGTCTTGGGAAATCAGTTCATTTTGCAGCAAGATGGAGCGCCCGCTCACGGCGCAAAGCTGGTCCAAGATTGGTTAACAAGTCACTGCCCGGACTTCATCGACAAGGATTCATGGCCGCCAAATTCCCCAGATTTGAACCCACTCGACTATGCTGTCTGGGGTGCAATGCTTGAGACCTACAACAAACTTACCACAAAGCCGAAGAACATTCCTGAACTGAAAAATACGCTGCAAATCATCTGGCATGACTTGCCACTTGAGACCATTCAGAAGTCTGTTCTGGGCTTTCGAAAACGTCTGCAAGCTTGCATAAAAGCAAACGGCGGTCACTTCGAACATTCCTTGCACAAAACTTAACACTTGGCCTAATCTTGTCAATAACAATAAGTAACCTTGAACCTTGTTACATTACTGTTTGCGTCGTTACTTTGTTACTTATTGCGTGTACAGTAACTGTCTGTTGAAACGAAAATGACATTGTTTCACTTCAGGGTTGCACGATTTTGGTTTTCATGATTCGAATGATTTCATTAGATTGAGCAAAGCTGTAGATAGATATGTGTCAAATAGACTGGCGAAGTTTTGTAACAAAATATTCAGCGGTTTTCGAGAAATCGCAATTTTCGTAATGGGTTATTTTTTCGGCCGCACACTGTATAATAGCACAGAGGTGAAGAAGACGCAACGTATACGCCGCTCTTACCAGTCTAGGTGACGACGTTTTTGGCTTGTCGAAGAAATCCCGAAATGCCTTGCGAAATGCCTTGCTCTATTTAGGAGGCTGTGTGTTGTAGGACGTTATGAGAAATCAGAAATGGCGGTGTTTTGCAACAGTTCGAAATTTAAAATGTCCATATAATTATCGGCATTTAAAGTAAATTGCGAGCTGAGAATAGGCGCGTGTACCTACAAATTCCCGTAAAAATGTTTTGTAAAATTTTCGATTCGCTAAAGCGTTCCCTTTCGGATCCTTTAGCCGGATGGACAAACAAACGGAAGGACAAACTATGAGCCTTATAGTATAAGATAACTGACCGCAAGTATAACTGAGCCGAAGGGTAGGCCTACTGTCTATATTAAAAATGGAAAAGGAATAATTTGTCAACTGAAATCGTGCGGAAAAACTAGAAAACACTATTTTACGACTATTACAAAATGTCACCTCAGTTTGGGTGAAAACAATCGTTGCAGGAGTTGTCTTGTCTTCGGACATCTTCGATTGCATCTTCGGCTGAAGAACCCTTGAAGCATACAACACTTATCTTGCTGAAGAAGATATTCTTCTGGTCCACTTCAAGCTGTAAAATCCACATCGCAGATCATTCGAATTTATATAGCTGAGCAGCAGTACTGAGCACACGTGTTCGTATGTGCGTAGAAGTTACGCATGACTAACTCCAACATAATTAGGCCTATTAATAGCGACCGTTATAATTATTTAGACGCATATCTTATTGAGTAAGTTTGTATAAAAACGGTGGTATAAATCTTTTGATTCTGCAGTCTTCTTTCTTTGGCCTCACCCTGGACTAAGACTAAGTAGGCCTACTCATCGCAATCGGGCGCTTAGAATGCAACCGTTGATGTGACTTTTAAGAAAAAAATTGAAAGGTAGGGACCTATGAGATGCAGACTCAAGTTCAAGATATTTTACGTAAACATATTGAATTGGACCAGAAGGGCACAGCCGATAATTGATGGCTGAAATTACGCATGGGCTACATGAGCGCCATCCCAGGGCCTCCACCACTTACGGGACCTACCAGTTGCAATTTTTGTGTGTCTCTTCACTGCATGTGTCATTTGTGGGCTCTCGTCCAACCACCCTGGGCGCTACTCCAGGGTATTGAAATGGAGGAACACAGCTCCGCCCTCATGAGACTAAAGTAATTTGGATTTCCGGTCGTGGGGGCTCGTTTTCACTTTTCAGTATTCATCCTTTCTAAGTTCAATGTGTTAGGTCGGAAGTTACCTCATAGTTGTCGATAATCAGGGCGGATTTGACCTTTTAAGCGTTCAGTTCAGGTTCTACTATTTAAAGTTAGAATAGGAGCCTCTAAAATTGCCAAATATTTTTATATAAAATACCAAAATTTTCAAGACGGCTTCCAAGATGGCTGCCGGTTGCTAATTTCCGTAGACTTTGTTGCCCAGCGTTCAGCTAATCGCTAAATAGATAGGCCTGTAATTCACTGATAAATCCAATGGTCGTACAATTTACAGTTTCGTTGCCATCTTTAAAATGACTTTTTTGCAATGGTCAGAATAAAGAACACTTTTATTATGTTAACAGGCATGACAAATGGCAATAGATTCCGTAAAGAAGCCTTTTGCATTAATTTTCTTGGTTGAGAAATAGACAAATGTAGCTCCCGCAAGCCATCTTGGAAGCCATCTTGTAAATTTCGGTGTTTTACATAAAAATGTTTGGCAATTTCAGAGGGCTCCTATTCTAACTTTAATTATTAGACCCTGACGGATCTTCATACCAGATTTGGTGATTTTATCCGGTCAGGTAACGTTAACCTTGAAATACAGCGCTAATTAAGCCACCTCACTATGTGGGCCGCGGCGCATTACACGGTACCATATATCTTGCTATTTAGAGTTCAATGTTAACATTCATTTAGGAAACATATAAAAGTTGTAATAATGTTCATTTTACTATTTACATAGAACATATTTATAAAATATATATCCATTTTCTAATTTGGCCGTTTGCGGAATACGTTTCTGATAGACTTCTATACATTTAAATATGACCTACCGTTTTTTGTATGTCTAGTAGGCCTAGGCCTAAATGCTAAGTTTAATTAAAGTAGCAACTTGAATATTTGTTACAGTATTTATTTAAAAAATACAACTTTGCGGGAAAATGAAACCTTTGCGATCAGTCAGTACCAATTTCTAGTATATAAATTTCAAAAGATTAGTTAAAAATAAGTCAGCAATTTTAAACATTGTCTTTAGCCCCTTTGCCTGAATGAATCAGTATGACATGTTACAACGCTATGTATGGGGTTATCCCTGCAGGAGAATCCGCATCAACAAAGGCAAAAATCCGCTGCAAAAAGAGCTCCACCATATATTGGGCGCCCATGGGCCCCACCACCCTATATCCGGCCCTGCGATAATTAGGCCTACGTGCTTTTCTGTTTCGGTGTTTGGTGTTCGGCACAAACAGACACGTGAGCTGAAGATACCTTTGGGTCATGGCGACTTGTTTATCCTAAGATGCGTTAGAATGTCAATGGTTTCCGGTTTTCGAGAGGAGGTCGCGTACTGGAGATAAGTGATACATTCTTTGTTCTAAAATTTGATTTTGATTAAGGAAAGTTGTTTTGGATAAACGAGGGGATAGTATAATATATCAGAAGCAAGAGGTGTGAGGTTTGCGATTTAAATCGGGGAAATAAAGCGTGTGGTGAGTCCCGAATTAGACCCAAGCGAGTGATAATAGGAGAAAGCGGTACACGTGCGTGAGCGTAATCGAGTAAGCAAGTAAGGCGATCACATTTCCGAGGTCAGTCAACAGTTGAGCAAGAATAATAATGTCTGTGAAGAAGAGCGATCTGTTTGCGTGTTCTGGTTGCGGCATGTACGGCACGAAAGACGGGTTCAAGGACGAGTCAGCCGGCGAGTGCAAGAAGTGTGAACGAGTAAGCTGCTTGGAAGTACGACTGTGCAGCTTGGAAAAAAGCTTAGAGGAGGAGACACAAAGCTTGGAATCAGTTATGGAACGTCTGAATGCTCTGGAGAAAACCAACAACCAGAAGAAAGAAGGAGCTCTAACAGAAGAAAAGAACTGCAAGGACTCGGAGGACGTGGTGCAAGGAAAGATGGAAAGGACATCAGGACAGCCAAAGATGCAGAAACCCGAAAAGGCAGTCTCCGATCAAAGAAAGAACAGAGTGGTTTTGGTAGGAGATTCCCTAGTAAGACACGTTGGGAGGAATCTGCAGAAGCAATGTGCTGGATTCGACACGGTTTGTAAACCAGGAGCGAGAATTGAACAGATGTTTTTGGAAATCGAGAAGAAAGAAGAGAAGGAGGACACGGTGATCGTGCAAGTCGGCACTAACAATCTTCGCATGGATGAGACGGAAGAAATGATGTCCAAATACAAAGACATGATGCAGAGGCTGAACGAGGACAGAAAGGGGCAAGTTGTGGTAATGGGTATTTTGCCAAGGCAGGACCTGAGCGAGGCGTTAGACAGCAAGAGAGTTGAGGTAAACAGGAGGCTGAAGAAACTGTGCGAGGAAGAAATGGTTCAATACTGCGAGGTGGAATTCAATCCTTGGAAAGGCGGCTACTTGGGGAGAGATGGACTGCATCTGAATGCTCGAGGTGCGGACATGGTTGCAAGACAACTATACATCATGATGAAGACTTTAAACGTGGTGGGAAGACAGTTAGTGCAGTAAAAAGACTCACTAACTGTCACACAAATAAAGACAAAAAGCCAGGAAAAAAGAAAACGTGCAGTAGTGAAGACAGGAAATATAAGGAAACTGAAGGTAGGAAAATGCTAAAGTGTATGTTTGCAAATGTGAGGAGTATTGTAAGTATCACAAAACGAGCAGAACTGGAATTGTATGCAGATAACGAGTCACCCGACATAATTGGAATAGCAGAGTCATGGACAAAACCGGAAATCACAGATAGCGAACTAGCTCTAGATGGATACAGATTATTTAGAAAGGACAGAGCTAACCAGAAATCAGTGGGACATGGGGCTGGAGGGGTTTTGCTATATGTTAAGAGCAATATTAATGCAGTGGAGAGATGGGATATGAGCAATGAGACCTTCAAGGAGAGCATCTGGTGTGAAATTCAAATAAACAGGTCTAAGATACTGGTGGGAGTTTGCTACAGGGTACCAGATGCGACCGAAGAAGCTGATCAAGGGATGTGCAAACTCCTGGAATTGGCTAATAAGGAAACATCCGTGATCATGGGAGACTTCAACTACCATATTGATTGGGAAAAACTGGAAGGAGAGAGAGAAAAAGATAGGATATTCTTGGATTTTATTGATGCCAGCTTTATGCAACAGCATGTTATGGAGCCAACCAGAGGAGACAACATTTTGGACCTAGTCATAACAACTGAGGAAAATATGGTAGAAAATATGAGCGTGGGGGAGCATTTTAGCACTAGTGATCATCAGGTTGTCAGATGGGAATTAGTCATGGAGCAAACCCAGGAAGTCAAAGCGTATGTGAAAAGACCCAACTTCTTTAAGGCGGACTATGAATTAGTGAGGGAAAGACTGAAGGAAAAGGACTTGGAATCTGCAGTAAGGGGTTTGGGAGTGAACGATGCTTGGAAGAAGTTTAATGAAGTTATGAAAGAGATTATTGAGGAGAACATACCCAAGCACAAAAGGACCAACAAGAAGAGGCCATGGGTAACACGCGAGGTTCAAAGAAAGAGAAGGGCAAAGAACAAAGCTTGGAAGAATTTTCAGCAGTTGAAGAAGGAAAGAAAGAATGGACTGGACTGTGACTATGTTGTAAGACTTGAGAAATCAAAAGCAAAGTATGTGAATAAAAGAAACATATGCAATAATGCAAACAGGAAAGCAATAAAAAGCTTTGAGGAGAAGTTATCAAGAAATGTAAAAGAAGACAGCAAGAGTTTCTACAACTATGTGAGAAGCAAGCAGAAAAGGAAAGAAAGGGTAGGGCCATTGAAAAAGGAAGAGGAGAATGGAGAAGTTATTGTGGATGATGTGGAAGCTGCTGAAACGCTTAATAAATATTTCAGCTCAGTGTTTACATTGGAGGAATTAGGAAACATCCCTGAACCCAACCAAGCATTTTTAGAGAGTGGTGGTCAAGGACTAACACAGATAGTGTTCACTAAGGAAAATGTGGTGGAACAGCTGAAAAGGTTAAAAACTGACAAGAGTCCAGGAATAGATGAACTACATCCTAAATTCTTACATGAAGTGAGGGAAGAAATTGGAGAGGCATTAGCACAGATCTTTAATAAAGCGATACAGACTGGAGTTGTACCACAGGAATGGAGAGATGCTCTTGTAGTGCCATTGTTTAAAAAAGGAAACAGAAGTGAACCATGTAACTACAGACCAGTAAGTTTAACCAGTGTTGTGTGTAAGGTCATGGAGAGAATTGTTAAGGATAATATAGTGGGACACTTGAATGAGCATAACATTATTAAGGGCAGTCAACACGGATTTACTAGAGGTCGCTCGTGTTTGACAAATCTTTTGGAATTCTTTGAGGAAGTCTATGAGAGGATAGATGAGGGAAAGCCTGTAGATGTAATTTACTTAGATTTTGCCAAGGCATTTGACAAAGTACCTCATAAAAGACTGGCCAAGAAGTTGCAAGCATGCGGGATTAGAGGGCAGGTATTAGCATGGATTCAAAGCTGGCTATCAGGAAGAAGACAAAAGGTGGGCATAGGTGACAAACATTCTAGCTGGACGACAGTGCTAAGTGGAGTGCCACAAGGATCAGTGCTTGGGCCATTGCTGTTCGTACTTTTTATTAATGACATCGATGATGGGATTTTATCTAAAATTTCTAAATTTGCAGATGATACCAAACTATGTAGAGCAGTGGGAAATGAAAAAGAAGCGGAGATACTACGGGAAGATCTAAGAAGAATGTTCAGATGGTCACAGGACTGGCAGATGCTCTTTAATGTGGAAAAGTGCTCAGTGATGCATATGGGGAAGAGAAACAGCGAGTTTTCATATGAAATGGGGGGCATGGTGTTGAAAGTGAGTGAGGAAGAAAGGGACTTGGGAGTGATTATGCACAAGAGTGCAAAACCCTCTAGGCAATGTGCTGAAGCATCAAAAAAGGCTAACTCGACTTTAGGCATGATAAGAAGGACAATAGTCACCAGAGACAAGGATACAATATTGAGGTTATACAAATCACTGGTTAGGCCACAGTTGGAATACTGCATCCAGGTATGGAGTCCCTACCTGAAACAGGACATGGAAAAGCTGGAGAAGGTGCAAAGAAGAGCTACAAAAATGATTTGGGGCTACAAGGATTTGGGATATGAAGAAAGGTTGAAAAGGTGTGGACTAACAACATTGGAGAGAAGGAGGAGCAGAGGAGACCTAATTGAAGCCTACAAGATTATTACTGGAAAGGAGGCAGTGCAGAAGGAGAAGTTTTTTGAATTAGCACCAAACAAGGCAACTCGGGGACATAGGTATAAATTATTTAAGAAACCGAAAGGGACATTAGGACAGAAATGCTTCAGTGCAAGAGTTGTAGATTTGTGGAATAGTTTGGATGATAGTACTGTCTCAGTGGACACTATCACAGCTTTTAAGAAGAAGCTAGGAAAATTGGGCTATTAATCATGTTCCAGGTTAATTGCAGTGGTTCTAACACAGACTAAACGTCTTCTGAACCACTTAAAACCCTTGTTATGTTATGTTATGTTAATGCCGATGCGTTACAGTGCACTGAGTCTGGGTCACAGTGCATTGAGTCATGTCTGGATCACAGTGCATTGAGTCATGTCTGGGTCACAGTGCATTGAGTCATGTCTGGTGTCAGCTGCTATAGAAAACCCAAAGTAGGCCTACATTGGACGAAAAGTCATTGAAGTTCTTCTATTTACATGCCAAGTGACTGGCTGGGTCATCAGGACCTGAGAACATGATTTGCAAATGGAAGTGAGCATAATAATAGTATAATTGCCAGTACACACGCTTCAAATATATGCCTATTCTCTCAGATATGATCGTGACGAAATAATATAATAATAATCTTTTTCTTTATTGAAGCGCCTGACAAACGCACTGCGCTGTACATTTACATGTTATGCAATTGAAACAATTCACAAGAACACAAATGACAGAATACATAAATCTTAACTACTAACATAACAGACAGCCTGCAATACACGGCGCTAATAGCATCCTACAAAGCATGTCCGCCTACGGACCTCGATCTCGGTACCTCTCGCTCTGTTTGCCAGTGTGTTATCCAATGCGCTATCGGGCCCCCCGATGTTTCAAACAACAATGATATATTAGAATTTCTAGCCTCGAAAACCCAAACCCTTTTATGTATGTATGTATGTATGTATGCATGTAGGTATATATGTAGGTATGTATGTATGTATGTATGTATGATTGTATGTATGTATGTATGTATGTATGTATGTATGTATGTATGTATGTATGTATGTATGTATGTATGTATGTATGTATGTATGTATGATTGTATGTATGTATGTATGTATGTATGTATGTATGTATGTATGTATGTATGTATGTATGTAGGTATGTATGTATGTATGTATGATTGTATGTATGTATGTATGTATGTATGTATGTATGTATGTATGTATGTATGTATGTATGTATGTATGTATGTATGTATGTATGTATGTATGTATGTATGTATGTATGTATGTATGTATGTATGTATGTATGTATGTATGTATGTATGTATGTATGTATGTATGTATGTATGTATGTATGTATGTACGTACGTACGTATGTATGTATGTATGTATGTATGTATGTATGTATGTATGTATGTATGTATGTATGTATGTATGTGTGTATGTATGTATGTATGTATGTATGTAGGCTACTATAGGACACTTAATATAATGAATTTTTAAGTAGGCCTCTCTCACAAAAGCTCTTTTTCGGCGCTAAATTGTCTGATGATAAATATCATTTTCCAGACTATCACATCAGGTTGAATCAGGGAGCCAAAGAATGCATTGTAAACTCGAAAAGGGCAACGAATGGCGGATCCAGGCACACACTTGGGGCCAACCAACGGATTCCCGTCAACACTTGATAGATGGCATGGATGTTCAGTCTCTGGACTAAGATACTTCGAAAGATTTTTTAAAAATAACTCCGCCACTGATCGTACTCTGACAGTGCCAGTCCCAAGCCTGGACAAAGAAAGAGGGCGACGCTAATCAGTTTTGTTATAACACAGTGTCGTTAAACAGCAACTAACCAATCAAAACAGACTGCATTATGCTTAATAATTTCTGTCGATGTCATCGGTCTTCGTTTCCATAAGATGTCGCCAAACTCTGGATCCGGCGCAGCTGAGCTCCTCCTCCTCCACTGCCAGTCAAAAGCCCGGATAAAGAAGAGGGTGACGCTAATCATCTTTCTAATGACACAGAGTCCTTACTGACTGAGAAGCAGTTCCTTCCACATCTTTCTTAAGCCTCACATTTGACCGATAAGTACAATTAGACGCTGATCATTGTCTTAACAAAGTACTGCTGCGCCAATAGTTACAGCAGCACACATTATAAGCCTAAGTTAAAATAAAAGTATAAATTATAATTTGCAATTTGTTTAAAACAAAAGTCATGCACGAAAACGAGTCCGTTTTCACACGATAATATAACGAGCACTTAATATTTAAACGGATCCGAAATCTTCAACCAAACGACAATCAAAGAAGCAGTTACTGTAAAAAAAGTTTAGAGGCTAAACTAAAATATATTTCAGCAAAACTGTTGAAGCAGTTTCCAAATATTTCTGTTACATATAATATGTCAATCATTCTTATGGCAGAATACACACTTTCAAACTTAAAACAATGTCAGCTTAAAGGGACACTAGCCAAAGTTCTGTGCAACAAATGCAGTTGAGTGTCTATGAGTCGATAACTATGGGACACCACGCGGGCGTACAGCAACTGCAGCAACGGCAACAGTGACAGCAGTCACAACAACAAGTCTGACGCCTCATGATGCGGTGATCGGCGCTTTGCCTTGTTGATTCATCGAGATCTGTGTAAAATATTGTACTAGGACTATTAGTCAAGTACACATAACATAGTTTGAAAGTGAAATTGCCATTGATGCTCTGCATTTTTACAGTTCACTTGACCGCTGTCATTGTGAAAATGTGTGTGAAATAGTTTGTTAAAAAGTTGAAAAAAGTTTAACTAAATAGTTTTAGTTTAGTTAACTTATTTACAAAATCAGTTGCCAACTTTTAGTTAAACTATTGATTTTAGTTGAAAAATAGTTATAGTTTAACTAAGCCAAATTAGGTAGTGCCCATCACTGTTAATAACTATTCCCCTCTTTGTACCGGAGAAAATAACGAATCTTACCGTTTGGAACATTGCAGGTGGCATGCATCCAATAGGTTGAGACGCCTTGGCATTCGTCTCTGGCTGTTTTACTCAAGAAACTGGTGTCTTCAATCGGAGTATCAGCTGCGCGATAAGTCAAGGTGGACGTCTTGTTTCGATCCTTTAAATCATAGATGCAAAGACAGACTCTGACTGAAATCGATCACACACTTTTGCTAATTGGTACAAAACTTATGTAGACCTATGTCAAGCCAATATTTGTAAATGGAGAGTGTTGACTACACCCATTATGGACCTCTTGTCAGCATAAAGTAGGCTAGACTGGTTCCGTTTAATTCAGGTTTCGGGCTGATAAAGTAACGGACCACAGTCGCAAAAACGATGCATGCAATTGAGCTGCCAGAGATGAATTCTTAGACCAGGTTCACAAATATCATTTAGACCTATAGTTCATGAATTTGAGTCACTAGTCAACATAAAACATTACAACAACTTTTATCCTTAGTCAATCGTCACCGTGCCAATTGAACACCGATTTCTAAAGCATTTGGAATATCTTGTTTGAATTTTGAATTTATTTTTTGTGTCTGTTAACTCTGGTTCCTCCAAAAACGCAGGCACTTCGACGTCTGCAATATTTTTTTCCAGACGTTATAGGCTATGAAGTTTTTTGCGACTGCATAGGTTTACAGAAACCGTTTTCTGCCAGGTTCATCAGTAGAAACTCGCCAACAGACTGAGTGTCGATTCCGGTTTGATATTCATAGGACAAGACTGAGAAAGGCAGATAACTATTGCTAATGCTAAAAGGCAAGAAGACTGAAGAACAGACAGGTCGGCCTATTATAGATGGTCCTACTTTAACTTGTTTATCAGCACATTTTCATACATTGCCTACCATGGTTTTACCGTTTGTGAGAGCGCTGACTTGCGATGGATCAAAGGCAGTAGTTCTATTCAAAGCAGTCACGTAGCACTTGGTACTATTACCAGAAGCAACTTTTACTTTCATAACCTGGATGTCCTGTAAAGATAATTACACAACGAAGCAAGCACATGTAATGTACGCGGTTGCTTAATTACTGAAATATAATTTTCAAATGCAACAATTGAAACATACTTGTGCTACAAATTTCGAAAACAATTTTTGCGGTAATCAATCAATAAATCCTTTTATCGTAACCATAGTACGAGGTAAAGAAACAGTGATAAGTTGATCATAAGCTAACAGGTAACAAGGGAAGCCCAAAAGGGATAAAATCACACTAAATATGGGGTAACAGGACAATTACCCCCGGACAATAACCCCCGGACAATAACCCCCGGACAATAACCCCCGGGACAATAACCCCCTGGGACAATAACCCCCGGACAATTACCCCCCAATACTGACTTACCAAAGTTACCATACATCAAAAACTAATTATTAGACAATTAGTAGACAATAATTATATTATTAATTGACAATAACCCCTTATACTGACATCAAAAACCAATTATTAGACAATTAGTAGACAATCGTCGGAAGTTTTCATCCAACCATTTGGAAGTTCATTGGATTTATTCAAAGAGAACAAGCATTACAACAAGTTCACTGCAGCCAATTTCTGTCTGGTCACCCATCACAACCTCGAAGGAAGAAGTATGCTGACTCCAATGCACGGATTCTGGCCGTCATTAGCAACTACAATGAACGCAATGTTCTTGACTATCTACGTGCATGGAATAGCTCACAACCTTTCTTTTTAAGTTCGACGAACTAATTAACAATAAACAGCATTTAATTTCATACCGTGACACTGACACTGCATGGTTATCTAGTTCTCTTATATATGTCTAATAAATTAAAATATAAACTGTACGATTAATACACATTATTTGTATATTTATAGAATTAATATATCAGTATAGGGGGGGTTATTGTCCGGGGGTTATTGTCCAGGGGGTTATTGTCCCGGGGGTTATTGTCCGGGGTTATTGTCCGGGGGCTTATTGTCCGGGGGTTATTGTCCTAGAACCTAAATATGGACATCCATTTTCTGGATACTAATTTCAGATGGCACTAGCATGCACCCTACATGTATTATGGAAAATACAATAGATAATCTAGTATACAACCACTCATCTATAATGAATGAAGGTCAGATCAAGCCAGATCAGGTCAAGCCATGTCAGGTCAGGTCGCTAGGCCAGGTCAGGTCAAGCCAAGTCAGATTCAGGTCAAGCCTTACGGTGGCTGCGTTATATTTCAAAACTTATTTCCAGATTTCTCCGTTTTGCAGAATCTGATCAGACCTCGGTCTAATAACTAGCCTAATGTTCGAACTGCCCATTCTTCTAATTAAGTTGCTCATCTAAGGAGATAGGATAACGGTAGATTTTGGTGCTCTTTTGCATTATTTAACAGCATAAAGTAGACCTAGTAATGAGATCTGATACGATTATAGCTTGTGACGATGTAACTCACTCGATTGAAGTCACTGACGACCCAGATCTCGTATTTCGGGCCATTGACGTGATACTGAACGATGTTGGTGTTCGGATCGCTGATCACGTCTGTCTTAGTGGTCTTGTCTTGATTGTAAGAGAACTGAAGTAGAAGGAGAGCAGAAGTTACTTAAGCTAGCCCGAGGCAGTCATGGATATAAAGTGCTAGCGATTTCATTTTCTTAGCCTCAGCATTCAAGGGCGTATGGCCGGCCCTCCCTCTCCGACTCATCTTCCCACCGACAGTGTATGGTCAGTGTACTCATTATGCCTAAGTTGGGCAGGGGGCGTATGTGGAGCTGAAATCTCGAACCACATTTCTACCCTGACGGGGTTTGAAACCTCGACCTTTCGATTGACAGTCCAGCACTCTAGCCACTACACTATCGAGCACCCCAGAGAAATGAATACACAGTAGATAGAAAACTTTTTGAAGTTGTTCGTGTTGCAGTATGCTGATTGATTAGATTATATTAAAAATTCAGCTGTAAAGTAAGAACATCATTGTTGTCCATTGCTACCTTCAAAATGTCTTTCTGTGCTTCAGTAAAGAGATGCATTCCAACCAAGATGGCGGTCAGAATGATTGCTATCACCGCAACTCCAGTCACGGCAATGATGACGTACTTCCGGTAGGGTCGGGGCTTGGGAGGCGACACCTAAAATTCACAGAAGTTATAGCACTGTTACATTAAGGCTATACAACATGAGCTATGACCGACAGAGAGTATAACTTAGTAGAAATGTATTGTCAAAATTCAGAATGGGGAAAGGAATGGTTTGTTAACCAACATCGTGTGGAAGCCCTAAGACACTAGTATACGAGTACTACAAATGTCACCTCAGATTGGGTTAAAACAATCGTTGGTGCAGGAGTTGTCTTCTCTTCGGACATCTTCGGTTGCATCTTCTGCTAAAGAACCCTTGTAGCATACGACACTTATCTTGCTGAAGAAAATATTCGTCTGTTCCACTGGAAGCTGTACACATCTACATCGCAGATCATTCGAATTTATACAGTTGAGCAACAGTACTGAGTGTTTGTGTGTGTAGAAGTCAGGTATGCCCTAACTCCAACATAATAGCGACCGTAATATTTAGGAGGACAGCTTATTGTATTGGAGTTAATATAAACAAGTTGATATGAATCTTTTCATTCTGCAGTCTTCTTTCTTATTCATGAACCTGGTCTGAGGCCAAGAATAGGCAATCTTCGCAATCGGTCGCTTTGAATGCAGCCTTTGACGTGTCGTTTGAGAATAAAATTGAAACATATAGGCTATGGGTCAATGAGATGTAGACTCAAGTTCAAGCAACTTTAAGTAAAACCCAGGTCATAGCCGATAATTACTCAGGTAGGCCTACTTTCCTTTTTCGATGCTAATGTATGGAAGAACTTTGACACGCAGGTGTTCTTGTTCGGCATAAACAGACATGTGAGCTGAAGATACCTTTGGGTCATGGCGACTTGTTTATCCTAAGCTGCGTTAGAATGTCGGTGAGCCAGAGTGCATAGAGTCCTGTCTGGTGTAAGTCGGAATATGTGGCGTTATTTCATTCCATGAGTCCCACGTCTCTAAGGAGTAATGTTGAGAGAGGCGTGCAAACAATGAACCCATTTTTGGTGACAGAATGTTTGATGGCTTTTAACCGCTCAGAGATTGTATTGAAATTATCCGATGCTAAACAAGTCTTTGAAATTATGGTACAAGCAATACATGAGATTCAAACAGTATAATAAACTAGGATCGGTAGGACATATAAAACTAACGAAAATCTTTCCATGAGAAGAATTTTAGAGGTGATCTTATCCTTGGCTGGAAGCCAGTGCAGCGTGTCTCGCATATAGCTCGAAAAATGCCAGCATTTTGGCAGGTTAGGAACAATTAGTCGGTCGGTTTATCAGAGATTAATTTCTCGGATCTTTACTGCGGGTGGCTCGGTCGCAATATAAACGTGGAGTACAATACAATACAATACAATACAACACAACACAATACAACTGGGGCGCGGCGGTGTAGGGGTATGTTCGTTGCCTTGCAGCTGGAGGGTTGCGGGTTCGAATCCACCTCAAAGCCGCCGCTTAGGGACCCTGGGCAAGTCCTTCACTCGCAATTGCTCATGCGCTTCGGCGTGAAACTACGATTCAGCGTCCGCGCAGTAGTCGGGAGCGCCTCTGAATAGGCAATCTAGTAGGGGCGCTATAACAAGTGTTCAAATACAATACAATACAATTCTGGCAGCGCAGTTGAAGATGGGCCGAAGATGTTGCATCCGGAATTTCGGCGGCTCTGCTAGGAGAGAGTTACGACAGTCGAGGCGCGTCAGAATGAAAGAGCGGACGAAAGTCAAGTGATAAATACAAACAGCAACTCTGAGGATTATGTCTTGCTGATGTTGGATGGATTTCGACAGAAACTGAAGCATCCTACGCCATATCCGATTTTGCTACGTACATGACTATGAAACATCTCAATGTGAATGTCAGGATTCGATCCGAATAAGAAGCGGCGGTGGACCTGTGCTTCGTCAACTGGCAGCGACGTTACCAGAAGTAGGTCTAAATAACTTTCACCTGGAGATGTTTATAATAACATGCAGTGTTGCACGAGTGACCTGAAAAACATGGGCCATTTAGCTGACATGTATTAGGCCTCTATTTGGACATTTCTCGGAAAGCAGGTCGACATAACATTGTTGTGTGGTTCTTCTATCAAACCGACTCAATTTGAAACCTATCGCGACGTCTCCAAAATTTATTTGGCCCACAGATTTCTATCAACAAAGTCTCAGAATAGAGTTTTGGGCTTATTAGTCCATAAGGCCAATGCCACTGTTAGCCAGAAAGGGTTTCATGACTCGCCATAGTTCAATATCTTCGCAACACCACACACTTCGTAGCAAAGAAATGTATCTACATGTACACTATCTGCTTATACTCTCAAGTTTGGTCTACATACTAACTCAAAAATTCAACTATACTGACTGAATTCGGTCAAAAGATCAAAGAGAGAGATGGTGGCCGATAAAGGCTCACAAACAACACTTGCCTTGTTGTCACTTAGCGGACCCTAGATCTCTGGATCAACTGGTATGGTTGCTGTACGTGCCTCAGACCTGGTCAATAATAATGACAAAGAAAAAGACAGGAGGCGGCACATCACAGGTAGCTGCAGAGGATAATTCTGCATGTCACAATGGTGTAGTAATAATAGGTTATTCGATATATTCTATAGAATAACCTATTATTATTGCACCTTGTGATATGCAGAATAAGATACCGATAAGATAGCCAACCGGAAACGGGGATAGGCCTATAGGGAACACCATCATAAGGAGGATAATGTTAAACTTGATTGGGCATGGACACGCATAGAAGAGCCAGCCAAGTGATGACCCGAATTTCTTAGGGGAATAGGAGAAGGGGAAGACCACGGAAGAATTGGCCGGAGACCACCAGAGAGGGATTGAGGTCCTTTCGGGATGTCATGGGATAAGGCAGGAAGACATTGACGAATGGAAAAACCGCGTAACACGGGAAGGACTAAACTAGAAAAAAGTAGGCCTATGCGCGCTACAAAAATTCGCGTTAATAATAATAATAATTATTATTAGATTAATGAATACGAAGTGTGAGACATCAAGTGTAACGTCATAGTAATATAGTTTTATGACGTCATCAAACTTACTCTAAAGCTTCGTTCATCTTAAGCTTCGATTGCTTACTTTCGCAATCGAAGTTGAGTTTGCTTTTCTCGTTCGATTGCTCATCATCAACCGAATATCGATTGGAGTTTCTTCCAAAACTGAAGTTGACTGCGACGAGAAGTGACGTTTGTGCTTCCCCAACGCCATGTCGAAGAAACGAACATCACCCGACTGCAGTAATGATGAGCAGACGAACGAAGACTCAGACTGTAAGTTAACTGAAGACAGTTTTAACAGTACTTTTTTCTTTCATCCAATGAATGAGTTTCTTTGAGGACCAGTTGGTAAAGTTCTTCAATATTAAGTAACGAATCCGTTGCACAATTTTCTCTGTAGGCCTATATATATTTTCAGTAGCCTAAACTAACGTAATAATAATAATAAGACGATTTCTATAGCGCCGTAGCACAGCCGAGGCCGAAGGAAAGGGCGCTGTACATGAGTATAGACAGTTGATATTAAATGTTACTGTCGTTGGATCAGGAAAAGCCCAAAACGGCCCGTCAGTTATTAGCAGCTACTATATGAGCGCTTCTGACGCTCGCTTCAAGATGGTAAACAGTTCGAAGAATGGCAAGTTCATTGGTAGCCGATGCTACAAAGTCTACATATAATTAATAAGACTGCATCCGTGATTTTCTTGGCAACAGATGTTGTGTTGCTGGAATCTTTATAGTCCACCTCTGAAGGCTCGCAGAAGAAGCGCGTGGAAATTCGAATCCGGACTCTCCGTTCTTAGTTGTTACCAAACACGTGGCGGCTGCCATGAGGAGATGATTGTACAATGTACACCGTGTCTCAAAATAAACTGTGCTAAATTGTTTCTGTCAGAACTTCGTCAAATTTCCACCAATTTTAATAATTTTTGGTAGGTAGATGGCAAAATGGCTGAAATTTTATGCTATACATAAATTTTCCACCTCACCTCACTCATATCACCGCACTACCTTGTTAAACACAGATGTACCAATTTTGCATATAACGCTTAAATTTTATTACATGCAACAAACTATCTGACGACTTAATTAGCACGCAGTAAAGTAAAATATGGTTTACTTAGCAGAGTTTTTAATTGTTATGACAGATCTGCTTAAAAGTGTTAGAATTGGTGCTCGAAATGTGCCCCGCTCACACGGACACAAGCTTTTAGACGGCGACGCCACTGGCCGACAGCAGCATCAATGATCGACTGGTCAAAGCACGCCCACTCTTCGATCAGACGCTTTTTGAGTTCGTCGACGTTGGCTATTCTGGAGCGGTAAACCTTCTCCTGCAGCACACTCCATATGCTATAGTCGACTGGGTTCAGATCCGGTGAATTCGGCGGCCACAGTATTGGAGGTATGAAGTCGGGCGTTTCTCGCTCCAGGAAAGAGACAGTGTCGCGTGCTCGATGCGCCGGGGCGCCATCCTGTTGAAAGATAAAAAACTCGCCCTGGGATATCCGGCGTATGTCTGGCAGTAGCTTCTGGGCAAGAAGGTTGTCGCGATAGTATGCCCCATTCACTTTGACACCCGGCTCGATGAAATGGATTTCAGTGCAGCCAAGTTTCGAGACGCCGACCGACACCATCACCGACTTGCTGAATGTCGGTCTTGTTCGAAGGAGCCTGTTTTCGTTGACGTCCTTCTTCAGTTGGTTGGGGCAGCGACGGTGAATAGCTTTTCATCGGTGAAAACTATGAAGTTCACCAAGTGGCTCGGATACTTGTCCAGAAGCTGCTGAGCTCGAGTCATTCTCGCCTGCTTGTTAGCTGCTGTTAGTTCTTGGGCATTGGTCTTCTTTAGGCACTTGAGCTGCAGTTCCTTCTTCACGATACGGTGGACGCTCGACCGATGAATGCCAGACTCGCGTGCAATCTGTCGGACAGTGCGGTGAGTGCATGGAGCGTCTTCTTGGCTCAATACCATGTCTTCGACAATGGCGATGTTTCCAGCAGTACGGGCAGTGCGGGGACGACCACACCCCGCCACGCGATCAACCGATCCACTGCGATCAATTTTCGCCAACAAGTAATCCAAACCGCGTTTTGTCCAGTTTTTGGTCTGGAATTCTCTAAGAAAACGAATAGAACTGTAGCCCTTCAGTTCTCGTAAACTTTTGATCAAAATCTTATCTTCCTTCGAAAACACCATTTTTAATCAACGACAGCGCAGCTTAAAATAAACAGTGACGTAATTAATAGCCTACGTAAATATGATTGCCAGCTATTCTGAGGGTAGACTAGCTAAAATTAGAAATTTAATAAATAACATATGACGCCCTCTAACGAATTGATGAACAAAATCTGAGCACTTTAATTGTTAAAATTTAAGCGTTATATGCAAAATTGGTACATCTGTGTTTAACAAGGTAGTGCGGTGATATGAGTCAGGTGAGGTGGAAAATTTATGTATAGCATAAAATTTCAGCCATTTTGCCATCTACCTACCAAATATTATTAAAATTGGTGGGAATTTGACGAAGTTCTGACAGAAACAATTTAGCACAGTTTATTTTGAGACACGGTGTAGATGATTGTAGATGTTGTTAAAGTAGTCCAAAACAAGAATATTCCATGCGGTTGACCTGACAGGCGTCCATTTCTGAAGGCTTACAGGAGAAGTGCGTGGAAATTCGTATCCGGACTCTCCGTTCTTAGTTGTTACCAAACACGTGGCGGCTGCCATCAGTGCCATGAGGAGATGATTGTAGATGTCGTGTAAATCGTCCAAACCATGAATATTCCACGCGGTTCACTTGACAGGCATCACAGAAGTGGACTCGGACGCAATATACCCACTAATATATGAGCCATTTGCAATTAACGTAGGTTACACTCAAACACACAAGGCGACCTGGTCTGTGAATGGTTATATTAAGAACCAAAATCCTAAACAACTAGTGAGGCAGTTGTTGTATTTAGAAACGAATAATAAACGATTGCATTTATTTCTTTTGTAGTAGTATTCCAACAAGGTAACAATGCTAAACGGGCAAGACTCGCGCCATTCCATGACACAACGGTAAGCTACATTACATTCAAGTGCAAGTCACAAACCTTTTTGGATCAAAACTTTGTGAATTGCTTTATGAGTGTGGCTTAGAGATTGACTTCTCTACCTTTTCTCTAATCAAATAGTTTTATTAGCAATTAAAAGTAGTCCGATTAACGATTTACGCAAAGACAATGCGTGATATTCTAAGATATGGTTGAGTCCGCAACATACATGTCGATGTCTCAGTGAACGTGTTAGTTTAGCGATCTTGTGTTGTTTTCTTAGTATATATCTTGCATTCGTCATGTGATTTTGCGATCGCAGCTTTCATCTGTGTTGCTACTTTCTCACTGAACAATTCAATCTTTATAATAATAATAATAATAATAATAATAATAATAATAATAATAATAATAATAATAATAATAATAATAATAATAATAATCTTTTCTTTATTGAAGCGCTTGACAAACGCACTGCGCTGTACATTTACATGTTATGCAATTTAAATCTTAACTACTAACAGAACAGACAGCCTGCAATACAACGGCGCTAATTGCAGCCTACAAAGCATATCCGCCGAACGGGGGCTCGAGCTCGGTACCTCTCGGTCTCTGTGCCAGGTGTTATCCAATGCGCTATCGGCCCCCCGATTAGAGGAATCTTATTAAAATTTATATTAAAGTAAACAACGTAGCCTATTATCCTATAGGTTGATGCTTAAAAGTACCATCCATGATTTTAGATTCGTTGGATTTTACGACTCGGCCTAATGGGGACCTTCCAATTTGTTGCATCAGAATTTTAAATTATGTAAACAGGCGTTGTATCTTTTAACTTTTTGCTTATAGTTGCAAGATCTACCGATCGAGCTACTTGAATGTATCCTCGTTAAAGCCGTAGCGATGGAAGTGAAGGATTTGAAGCTGGCCAAAAGTGTGTGGAAAGAAAAAGCTGATCCTGTGATACGCCGACTTAGAACTGTCTGTTCGCACTGGAACAACATCCTTACGACCGATTTCTTTACGAGGGAACTTCACAGAACTCTAGACGGTAGCCTACTGGTTATTTCATGAAATAGCATTGCCCTTGTGTTGATTAACATGATTTTGAACCACTCCAGTAATACATTTCCTTATTATGTTTACTTTATGTTACTTTCTACGCAGTTACCTATGGTACACACGATGTCCACTAATTCCGTACTAACACCTCGGGTTTATTTTATTCATTTTATTTTATTGTACTTGCCACTTCACACTTGAAGTCGAATGTATAATACAGTCAAAATTTTATGCACATATTGATGCGTGCATGCATGATTTTATATTTCTGTGAATAAATATTTTTAGCTCTGGAGATGATGGTTCATATGGAAATTTTGCATCAGTACCCGATCGGTTTGCCTCCAGAGACGTATGCGATCTTCGGATTGATTTCAACGAAGGATCAAGTGTTTATGATCTGCCAGTCAGAAGGCCAAGACTATTTTACTTGTAATGTTTACGACCGCAACAATATGGCAGAGGTGAAAGCTGTCATCCCGCTACCCGGAAAGTATCCGCCGCACATAGCAGCCTGCAGCGTGTCAGACTGCGTCTATGCACTATGCAGAGAATCGTTTAGCCACGAAGTCATTTCAATCCTACGCATTACGAAAGACGATGAACACCAGTTCACTGTATCTCCGCTGATTAGTTACATGTGGATGCCACTCCCTGCTCGTTTCGCAACTGCCAATGGTAGTTTAATCCTTGCAATGCAGGAAAGCAGTAAGCAACTAACGGTAATTAGCACATACGATGCGAATGGTTCCTTGCAGCATGAAATAAGGTTGTTGTCTCCAGATATTTTGAGACTCTACGCTATAATTCCTAGATCAAATGGAAACAGTGTCCTGGTTTCAGTTACCGGTAATAGCAGATGGCAAGCAAAACTAACGGAGGTCGACATGGATGGTACTATTCTACGCCAATATCAATCGTCATTGGAATCATTTTCTAGTGTTTGTGATGCAGACAAGTACGGCCGCATATTGATTGCCGATGGGCTCAGGAGAACCGAGCTTTTAGATTCTGAATTCAATCTCATGGATGTTACTGGTCCGCAGTTGGATGAGGACAAGTTAAGAGAGAGCGGAAGACTGCATTACAATAGCGAAAGCAATGAGGTAGTAACTACTGTTACAGTATGGCAAGATCTTACTCTGGTGACTCTGAGAACGGTGTTTTAACTATCTTCCAGTCTACAGAAGAATAAATCACTCCAAAAGACATTGACGAAATTGACAATTTGCATTAGATAGTTTCTATATTTAGTATGATGGTCGTATTTGGTAACTTGCCTTTAATTGAAGAAAACTTGGTTGAAATACATGCTCTGCATGGACAATTTGTATTTAGATAGTTTCAATATCTCGTGTAATGGTTGTATTTTTTAGTAACTATTGTTTTTATTTCAAAGAACTGTGTTGAAATACATATTCTGTTTAAGATATATATATACATGGAGACTTTGTTAACACGATTAACTTCACTTGGAAAATAAAAATAATTATATCGTCCCTGTTAACTTCTTCTTTAGAAAATTATCTTATTACCTTTGATGACATTTTGCAAGACAGGATGGTGCTTTAAACCAGAACCCCGTGTTCGTTATGTAATCAATTCATGCACATTGCACAACACTCGCTTCAGCATTTCAATTATAGGCTTATTTGCACGCAAATAGGCATTCAAAATATGTTGCAATTTTATAAAGTTGATGGTAGGCTTAACTCTTACAAATAATAATTATTCTGTTCAACGACAATTATTAGCCAATTAATCGCCATTTCAAATTGCGCCATCGATTACAAAGGTCGCCGATCGAGTCTGCAATGTAATGTGTAGGCCGCATTAGGCTACCTCTGGCTACCAATCGATCTTTAGTTTGATGCTCTCTATGTCAGCATTTTCATGGGTATTAAATGAAACCCATGTGGGATCGATGCTGGACCCATAAGGGACCCATGTGGGCATACTGACAGGGTTACTCGGAAACATCTGCGGCCAATGTCTGCGATGGTGTAAGCGCAAATGCATTCAATTAATCCCCAAAATTTCTCGGTTCAACGCAATGCCTTGATCCCAACATAATTATATGATCGAGATCGATGGATGATCGATACAGAGGGAAACGACCGCTGAGAAAATCGGTCAACCGTGCAGACAATCAGATCGATAGACTGCCAAACAACTAGACAGACAGACAATGAATGAGACATAGAGACAGACTAAGAGAACGACACAGCGTAGAGACACACCCACCCAGAGGGGGAGAGAGACACACACACACCGACAGACAGACAGACAGACAGGTAGACAGAAAAGAGAGTACAGACTGACGAAGAAAGACACAAACAGACACACATACACACACACATACATGTATGTATATATATATATATATATATATATATATATATATATATATATATATATATACATGTATGTGTGTGTGTGTATGTGTGTCTGTTTGTACAGTCTTTCATTCGTCTCTCTTTTCTGTCTACCTGTCTGTCTGTCTGTCTGTCGGTGTGTATCTATATATATATATATATATATATATATATATATATATATTTATATATATATATATATATACAGTGTGATTCTCCTTACAGATTTTATTTTAGTTATAGTTACAGTTATAGTTAATGGTTTTTATTTTAGTTATAGTTATAGTTATAGTTAATGGATTTTTATTTTAGTTAATTTTAGTTAATACTTAGCTACAATAATTAAGGCTCTAAGTAAAATTGTACGTATTAACACGCTGTTTCACAATTCGCTCAAAGCTTTGAAAGCCTTTGAAGCATAGGTGCATTCAGCTTCATGAATACACGAGTTTCCAAAGTAACTGACAAATTGCATAATAAAAATATCGCATTTTTTCGTTCTCATTGATGTCGAATCATCCATATTGCACTTCCTATTTTTATTTTTTGTATTAACGAAAATAAAGATGAATTTTCGTTATTGTTATTTTCGTTATAGTTATAGTTATAGTTAATGATAATTTTTAGTTATAGTTATAGTTATCGTTAACGAAATCATTTTATTTTCGTTAACGAACATTTTCGTTATCGTTATCGTTAACGAGAATCACATTGTATATATATATATATATATATATATATATATATATATATATATATATATATATTAGAAGGACATTGACTGGGTGTTGCTAGAAGGGCGGCTCGTAAGAGCGGAACGAAGCCAACAGCTGGCATTAACTGACCAATGGCTTTCGTGGGTTGCAAAGAACTTCACCCACCACCCCAGCCCACCTCTCTGGGGATGCATTGTCATGGCAACGCTTTTCTGGCGCCCTCCCTTTCTAGCAAAATGGCGAGCTATAAGCAAAACAATTTCTGTTCGTACACGTTCGTTTCAAACATTTTTATCAAAATAATTTCTGAAATGCTTTGATTTCACAGACTTAATCGTTACAGAAATGAGGAGAACTTGAAATGAATCGAGAAGATAAACAAAGATTTAACAGTTCACGAAAAGTTGTAACAGTTAATAATTAAATAAGCTTAGCCTACTCGTAAAATATTCGATGACTAAAAGTGGTCCTGACGGGTGGGCAGCCAATGAGACGATCTCAGGCAAGTCAGAGGGAGCGGATTCGGAAGATTGGCCCATCACACAGCCAGAGTAAATCAAACAGGTGTTTACCTATAAATGGTAAATAACTGAGTCCAGCTTTCAATCTGTAGGTCAATCAAGTGAAATCAATAAGCTGGCGAATGAATGCGTTCACTCGTCCATCTATTGACAAAATGAGCAAACTATGGGTCGGTTAATGAAAGCAATAAACCAGATTTAAACCTTTGAATTTATCATAAGTAGCTTGTTTTTGTGTAGCTGGTGTTTTTGCGTTAACTCCATCTTTATCTTCGATTATTTCTTTAGGATTTTCCTTAAATCTTTCTGTATCTTCAGTAGATTCAGCTTGTCTGAAAGTATTGTGAGAAGCTGATTATATACTTAAGGTTGTTTACTTTCTTTACTTTCCTCAAGAGGAGGACGCCACTTTACAGTTGTTTTCATTGGTCGAAATATCGCCCAATTTTGACGAGCCCTTTGAAGTGAACTCCAAAGGATGTCTTCGACTTTTTTCCAATTTCAGATAAGATCTGATTAGGATTGGACCAGAATTCAAACCGGTGAAGAAAAAATCAGGCAGTTGTTTTGAATAATGAAAACGAATCAGTATAGCCTACAGGCGGTTGGATGGCGAATAGCTGGCGAATGTAAGAGGGTTGAGAGGTAAGAGATACGATGTTGTAATGGATGCGCTGAGGACTGTTAGCCAATGAAGTGATTTGAGAGCGGGGTCATGCAGTGGCGTTTGGGAGTTTTGGTGATTGCGCTTGCGAGAGCGTTGTGAACTGTTTGCAGGCGTCATTTGAAAGAGCGATGTTGAAAATAAGGGAATTACAGTAGTCAAGTTTGGGATGAGCAACTGAGGTTGCTATTGTACAGGCTGTCTTTTAATCAAGTAGGCTATTGTTCGCGGTCGACAAAGGTAACGATTGTGCATATAGCTGGTGCGAGATAACTTGTATGGTGTGGTCGGCAAAGGTAAGGTTCTTTTTTATTTAAGATGATTCCAAGATTGCGGACAGGAGAAGGGCAATGCACGGGAGAAGTGATATCTCTTGGGGAAAGGTTGGAAGGATAGTTTAGTTTACTTATTTGCCGGCGGAGGCAAACAATGAGGAATTCTGCTTTCGAAAGGTTTAGGCATATATATATAGCGCAAGTTGGCGGTCGTCCAGGCTGATGTCTGGTGATGGTATTACGTATATGATTGATTGCATCTGGGAGGGAGTGAGGGGAGAATGATATGAATTATAGTCTAGACATAGAAGGTGAAGCAGTCCCGATAGCAGAAAATAGTAACAGCAACAGAAATAAAGTCAAAGCTTGCAGAAAATGTATTGTTTCCTGTTGCGACGTTCTCGTCAAGTTCGATTTGCATAGTCTGGCTTAATATGCAGACTAGTTTTTGGCTTAAAAATTCGCGTTGACATTCTCCTTATCACAAGTTGCCTGTGAGAGGTCATTTTCAATATTGAAATAGTTTTTGAACAGATCGAGAAATTTGCTAAGTCAGTCGAGTTGAGAGTCGTTCGTGCTGATGCCTTGCGAAAAAGACCTTCTTCTCAAAATTAGGCCTAATAATGATGACATCGTTGACGTTTCGGCGTCAACTAGTGATGCGCTGAAAAAACTGCTACATGAATATTAGTGCTTACGTGGTTGTGAAGTTGTGTCTACTAATTATATCATGATGATAAGTTTCTTTTTAATTAACTAGACAGTGCACAGTGCACTACATAATGTAACAGTTTTGCTTCCAAACATAATTAAGAATTTACGACAAATCAGAAAAAAGAACGAATTGTTTGTTAATCTTTTAATATTCATTCAACACTATTTATGCCATTTGGTTAATTAATAACTAAAAAAATGTCCTTCACTACATGTTACAAAAGCATTGGCGGGAGGGGGAACCACTCAAACTCCCTTATCGGATAATCCTGAAAGGTTCGCGCCTTCGGCGCTCAATAATGTGAACCGTCAATAGCCAATTTTACCGACCGCTTTTGCAAGGCATCTATCAGCATAGCGATAGTTAAGTTTGCAAACTTACACCGCAGTTAATTGTCGCTGATTGATTTTGCTTAAAAAATAAAGCTGTGATGTAGCAAAGATATTTCACAACAGGGCCAAAATATGGAGGTGACTGTCACCACCATTAGAGAAATTGGAGGCAACTGGATATCATCGTCACAATACAAAGTTACGCCAATGGTTACACAGCGCACATGATAGCCTAAGTTGAAATAAAAGTATGAATAGACCTATTTTACATTTTTTAAACAAACGCAGTGCACGGAACAAAACATGTTTTCATGCATGATTAATTAATACAAAGAGCACTTAATATTTAAACTTATATAATCACATGATAATCACATGTTCAAAGCAAAGACAAGCAAACAAGCAATAAAGAAAAATTTAAAGGCTAAACTACAATAATTTTTCGCAAAGCTCTAAAAGCACTTCCCAAATGAAGCCTTCATCGGAAGAACCACTAAAGTCCATTTTAAGGATTTTGAGATATTCACAAAACAAACTTTGAAAGTCTACAAGTATTTTATTTATCAAAATATCGAAATGAAATTTGACATTCTTATGGATGTGTTATGTCTCCTGGTCTCCATAACATCGTTTAAAAGATTTAAGTTTAGCAGGTAGGTGGCGCCACATTATAAAGGTTTAAATGTTGCTACTTATCGCAATTTCTTTATTTTCGTTGTGCATTGATAGTATTCCACAATTTTCTTTGGATAATTGCAGAGTTGTTTAACAGTAACAAAATAATTATTATAGCTGCTGCTATTAAACTGAAAATAGTATAAATGTTAAAGGAAATATTTTTGCGGTGCGTTTATGCAGCTCAGGATACATGGAAGAAACACTAAAGTCCTAGGACTCTAGTTGCTTTTACCGGAACACTATATTTTATTTTCGTTGTAACTCTGGACTTACGTGGGTTTTCCAAAAACTTACTTGGCAATACATGCTCTATAACATTAGTATCAAAGGACACACTTAACTCAAAAATGTCAAAAATGGACTCTAGTGGTTATTCCAATGAAGGCTTCAAATGTTTCTGTTACATATATATGTTGCTCATTCTTATGTCATTGTCAGCCAAAATGATGCTGGCCAAAGTTCTGTGCAGCAGATGCAGCTGAATCTATTTTACTACAATGACCGTACATTCCCTTTCCGTACAGCATTCGCAGCACGCGCAGCATTTACAGCATCTACAACAACACTCATTACTCCTATCGGTGCGGTGATCGCCATTTCGTCCTGCATCGAATTCTGAAAAATTGAACAAAATTATTGAAAAATTGAACAAAACAACATTTGGTTCTTCAAAACGTTCTTATCATTAGCAACTCCTCTAACTCCTCCTCTTTCTCTCTCCCTCTCTCACTTACTCCCTCTGTTTGTCTGTCTCTCTGTCTGTCTGTCACTCCATCTGTTTGTCTGTCACTCTTCCCTTTACTATCGCTACATCTGTGCATAACGGCGCTATAAAAGTTCCCGAATTACTTATTCGAGGTCAGCTAGTATTCAGACTAGGGCTGCGAAGTTAACGATTAATTAATCAATTAATCGTTAATAAATTTTAACGATTGAATAAATTTTTAACGATTAATCGAAGGCCGCTAGACCGCTTGTTAATTATCAACAAAGCACGTTGCTCACTAGAACCTAGCGGTGTTAACATGCTGGTTTATTTACGTAATTGGTTGAAGGAAGACATTTGAACTGAAAAATTTAAACAAGACTACTAATAGGCCTGTGAACAAATAGCTAGGCTGCTAAGTAGGCCTAAGTAGTAACCGCTAACTAGCAATAAAAAATTTAATGATTAAATATTAATAATACTATTAAAAGATAAACAATTAATAACGTTAATTTTGTATTTGGTATTACTTATTGGGAAATGCGTTTATTCTCTAGTTAACTATTAATTTATCGTTAATTCTTAAATAGTTAAATATTTAAAAAAATAATCGTTAACAGCCCTAATTCAGACATTATAATATCCAGATTAAGCATTAATTACAATATAATACAACAGTTTGTCAGTTACCCGTATTTGACAATGCTGCCTTACAAAGTTCACAAGTGCACATTGAAGCCGGGATAACCATTTAGAGCCATAGTTAAACTGGAAGAGGCAGAGAGTTCCAGGTGGAGGGACCGGCAACTGTGATTGAACGCGGGCCATAGACTGGACGTGTACCTCGTGTATTATTTATTTTATTATTATTATTTATTAAATAAATTTGTAACGCGCGCAAGGTCAAACCGAAATGTGAATCTGAGGCGCGGATAGTCAGCCGCCAGCTGAAGATGCACTTAGATTTCTAAATCCTTGAAAGCCTAGGAGAAGTAGTGAGTTTTGAGCCGCTTTTTGAAGGAAGGAAGTGAAGTTAAGCTACCAGGAACAAAAGTCTTTCCAGCAGAAGAGGAGCGGACTTTGACTGAGTTGCAAGGTGTGACCATGGAAGATAAGTAAGTAGGCTAGGATGTGTGTATATTCGTTTATTTTGCAAAACAGGCTGACACACCGCAACCTGGAACATAAAGACTAAGTACAATACTGTGGAAAAAATGGAGAGAGTAAACAATGTTGGTTACAATGTAGGATGCAGAAGATTGTAACGTGTTTTGTATATGGGGAGTTCCAGCTTGAACGAAGAGAAGGTGTGATATGGTCTTGACACGATCATTACTAAATATTCCCCTCTTTGAACCGGAGAAAATGACGAATCTTACCGCTTGGAACATTGCAGGTGGGATGCATCCAATAGGTTGAGACGCCTTGGCATTCGTCTCTGGCTGTCTTACTCAAGAAACTGGTGTCTTCAATCGGAGTATCAGCTGCGCGATAAGTCAAGGTGGACGTCTTGTTTCCATCCTTTAAATCATAGATGCAAAGAGAAAATCTGAATAACGTAATTACTTAAGGTTTTGGGGCTGATGGAAGTAGGCTATTATGGGTTTCAGCCGCAAAAAGAATGAATGTAACTGAGCTCCCAGAAATGAAGTCTTAGAGTAGTTGACAAATATCATTTAGGCAGCGGTTTTCAAACGGTGGTAAACGTTCCACTGCCAGGTGTCGGTAAGTGGTACGCGAAAAAATTCAATAAGTTTAAATTTTCTATGAGTTTATTCTCATCTTAAATTCTGATTTTTCAGCCTAGGAAAGACACCACCAGTTTGTTGAACTTTCATGTGATGGTGGATGGAAGGACGAATTCAAGAAAGACATGTTTTTTGCAATTTCTAGCTAAAGCGAAGAGCTGAATATGGAGCTGAACATGGATTACTTTCTGACCGATCTGTAAAATTTTTGATTGTTTTCAGCAAGTCATATCTGTGTGAAACTGAGTTTCAGCTATGCTTGTGATTAAAAACATAGAACTTGAGCTCGAACCAGATTTACGTTTGAAATTGACACATTAAACCAGATAGGCCTATTGCAATTCTGTGCTGGTCCAAACAAGCCTACAGCTCACTTTAACACTTACTAATAGCGATTTTGTTTTTCCTTTTTGCTATTATGATTTCATTCTTAAAATAATATACCAACCACCGACCCTGCAAGATAACTTACAATGTTCCCCTAATAATTCATTGCAAGGGGACTTCGCGCTCGCTTGTTATTGTTGATCTGACCCTTACTGGTTGTACGCCAACATTCGATTTTTTCCTTGTGGTACAATAAAAAATAAAGTAGCCTATGAAAACCGCAGATTTAGTGTTCATGCACTTGAGCCACTAATCAACATAAAAACATTACAGCAACTTTTATGCTTAATCAATCGTCAATCTGACATCGATTTCTAAAGTACTTAGCATAGCGTAAGTAATAAGTAATTAGGCCTACATTACATTATATTTCCCACGATTTTATAAGCTGTGAAAAATCAACAGAAACTCGTAATCAGACTGACATAATGTCAATTCTGGTTTCAGACTACTATTACAGGATTGAGAAAAACAGATAGCCAGCTATTGCTAAATGCTGAAAGGCGAGATGACGGAAGAAGAGACAGGTAGTCTGATTATACAAGGTCCTGATTTAATTGGTTGTCAGCACATTTTCATGCATTGCCTACCATTGTTCTACCGTCTGTGAGAGCGCTGAATTGCGATGGATCTAGGGCAGTAGTTCTATTCAAAGCAGTCACGTAGCACGTGGTACCAGTATCAACTTGTACTTTCATTACCTGGATATCCTGTAAAAATAATTATTAACGAAACAAATACCTGTAATATAGGCATAAGCGGTTTCTTAATTGCTGAATATCATTTTCAATACAACAATATTATTGAAAATATACTTATCCCACAAATTTCGAACACAGTTCTAGCCGGGTAATTGTAATCGTAATCCTCAGTTTTCCAAAGCGCTACTTAAAGCAAAGCGCTGCATGGGCAACAGCGTTATTACGCGTGTGTCTATTATAGTGATGCTTAAATTCGTAAATGAGCACTAAACAAAAACAAATGTCATGATCTTTGCCAAAGCCAGCGGTCTCCTTATGGACCGAAAGATTTGTGCTGCGTGGACCAGAAATGGCTCTGTAGGTTACATGACAGGAAGCCCGATTTTCGTAGGCCTACGGACAAACCTCTCACGTCTGATTGACTGGCCGCTTTACCGGGCAACAAGCCTGGTTATTGGACTATCGTGAATCTGTTGAAAATTGACATTACCTTACTAGAGAAAAATATTCGTCATTGTGCCCACTGAAACTGAGATTTGGTCATCGCTATCGGCACATTATCGCGGGTATCAAAGATCTGGCTCTGTCCTCCTCATCATGCTACCCTGTGAATTTCCAAGTTCTGCTTAGGCGATTTTTCTCAGGCCTATTCAGCCTGGATTAATTTTAATTGCATTGATCATCGATCATCGGTATCAGGTAACTTTCAGGTTTCTTTGTTCTTCTACATGTACCATAGTTTTGAGTTATGATTTAGTTGGCTAGAGGGCGCAAACGGAGCAGAAATCTGGAATCAAATTTTTCTGCCGTGGCGAGGATATGAACCGGGGCACAAATCCCCGCCATCTCTCGGTTGATAGACCACAACGCTAACCACTACGCTATCGAGCACCCCAGGTGAGATGCAGATGATTATTTACAATCTGCCTCTGTTCCGCCAAATCAGCCATTGATAAAGATAAGTGCTTTCTAAATGGCTTTATCTGTCAGATGCTATACAGTATGAATGACTAAAACAATTTCTACAGCGCAACACGACACATGCCGTTACAAGGGCGCTAATGTAGTACGTACAGTAGCTTAGAAAGTGAGCAGAAATCTTTTCTCAGTGAAATAAAGAAACACTGGATTACTGATCACATTGAAGGTGTCACTGATCCTCTACATCTCACTCAAAACCTTGCTAAACTTCCGATAAAAAAGCTCTATAGTACTGGTTAAGGTAACATAATACATCATATTAGTCATCATATTAATCGAATAATTAAACTAGCAAATGACGCGCGCATGAGTCGTTTTCATATTGGAATTATAAGGAAGCTGTATTTCACTCAACCGGTTCAATTTAAACAGTGGATTAGCCTGTCACTTCTCAAAGCAATGGCTACACTTCTTCTAATACGCCTTCCTATCGTTATGACATCTGTAAGAGGTCAAGTCTTCGGGAGCTAAAAGAGCTCAATTTCAAGACTTGGTTCCAGTTTCTCCGTTTTGCAGAATCGAATCTTTCAGACCTCGATCTAATAAAAGTGTCAAACTGCCTATTCTCCTTAAGTTGCTCATCTAAGGAGATAGGTAGGCTACTGGCAGATGTTGGTGGTCTTGTGCGTTAGCACCAACAAAGTAGCAATGAGATACGATCAGATTATAGCTAGACGATGTAACTCACTCGATTGAAATCATTGACGACCCACATCTCGTACTTCGGGCCATTGACATGATACCGAACGATGTTGGTGTTCGGATCGCTGACCACGTCTTCAGTAGTGTCTTTGTCTTGATTGTATGAGAACTGAATACACATAGAATAGAAAACTTGTTGCAGCATAGAATAAGTTACACTTCAGAATTATACATATAAAATTGGCATATCAGTTGTTTCTATTGCTATTTGCTGATTGATTGGATATGATTTTTAAAATTAAGATGCAAAGAAATACATTTTAACATCACTAGTTGTATTTTGCTACCTTCAAAATGTCTTTCTGTGCTTCAGTAAAGAGATGCATTCCAACCAAGATGGCGGTCAGAATGACTGCTGTAACCACAACTCCAGTCACAGCAAAGATGACGTACTTCCGGTATGGGCGAGGCTTCGGAGGTGACACCTAAAATTCACAGCTTTTATGGCAATTTAAAATCATCAGTGGGTAACGAAGGGGGACAGAGGGCAACCGCAGCACAAGGGGGCGCAAAATTATCTTGCACTGGTAAGTACTTACCAGTACTAGGGCCTACGCCACAGAAATTTTATTACTAAACTCAACAATTCAAAATAATAAATTTTAAAATAGGCACAAATTGGCTTTCAATTTAAAATGTGGCAAGAATAGTTACTTCCAAGAATTCGCTCTATTGGCATTTCGGTTCAGAAAAAGAAAGAAAATGTTCTCGCACATTTCGTCGGTAATTTATTTGATTGATGGCGTCGCATTTTCTTCTCTGTGTAATGCACAAGTAATAGGCCTAATACTTGCCACGTTTCTGGTAAAATCAACTTTTAGTAAGCTGAAATTGATTCTGACGTATTCACGAAGCACAGTGAGCCAAACCCGATTGAGTGATTTGGCGATTCTGAGCATTGAAAAAGAGGTTTTCGATTTAATCGATTTAGACAAAATAATAGGTGCGTTTGCATCCGCAAATGCTAAAAAATTAGCTTGTAGCCAGTAGCTTTAAACCTTTTAAGTTTCTTAGCCTTCTTAACCTTAGGCTGTTAGAAGATAATTATGACAATTATAGCCTACGTTACTGTTAGTGTTAAAATGGCAAAATTTTGAAACAAGTAAAAGCTGCTGCTCACTGCCGACCGCTGTGTCCTTTAAATAATTACAGTATGTCTGTTCATATGTAAAAACCTTTGCAAATTATGTTTCATTAGCCTACTTATTAACACTAGAACGTCGGTTCTTTTCTACCACCTAAAACGTCGGAATGGGTCATTTATGACCCATACAGTTTCATTTGTAGAAACCATATATTTTTGAAGGATAATTCTTCTGCAGCGGAAAATTCCGCCCCATGAGTAATATTTTTCATACAATTCCGTGGCAGGAGACCTTTGCGCATGATAGTGTTCGGCGCATGCGCATTGTCCAAACTGTGTTACTTATATCAACTGGCGTCGTGAGGGTCGGTTAGGGTCAGATTAGGCGTTGTGATGGTCAGTTAGGGTCAGGATTAGGGTTAGTGTCGTCATTAAATAAAATGCTAAACACATTCCGCCTCAGAAGTAATTTCTTCATGCGCTGCGTTGCGGAATCTTCCGCCGTAGAAGGGCCGCGAAATTTTGCACGAGTTCTGAAAATAACTGAATGATTTACTTATATCATTGTAATAAGCTTTCAGAATGTTAAACTTTTAATTTATTTATGCTTCCCCTAAAGTGCCTGAAGAGCTTACTCTAGTGGCGGATTGGTTTTCTGCTAATAAACTAACCCTTAACCTAGATAAAACAAACTTCATACTGTTCAAATCCCATAGGAAAATAGGTCCCTCGGATGACTCGTTAAGATTATCCATCAATGGCATTCCTATTACCAGAGTCACCTCTACTAAATTTTTAGGTGTTCACGTGGACCAACATTTGACCTGGAAAGAACATATAAAAACTATTTCTGACAAAATTGCTAAAAACATTGGTATTCTAACTCGAACTGCATACGTGTTGCCCTCCTGCATACGCCTAAAATTATATTACTCGTTGGTTTACCCCTATCTTACTTATTGCAATATGGTATGGGCATCCACTTATGACTCTAGACTACGGAGATTAATTCTATTGCAAAAACGTGCAGTTCGTATCATTATGGGAGTTCCAAGGTGCGTTCATTCTGGACCGCTATTTACTGACTTGAAGCTACTTAAACTAGAGCAGATTCGAACATTACAAATTGGCCTATTTATGTACCGTTATGAACATGGTTTACTTCCAGCATGTTTTAAGGGATTTTTTCATCTAGGATCCGATGTTCATACTCACTACACCAGAAACTTTAACTCTTATCGCCCCATATATGCACACACCAATACTCGCTTATTTTCCATAAAATCTGTTGGCTCCACAACCTGGAACATGCTTCCCTCTCACATACGTTGTGCCCCGCACCTACGACACTTTAAAAAAATGCTGCATGCCTTCCTGATTAATGGAAATTAGCTTTAACCTACCCTGCCGGATATTATTTTTCACTGTTAGTTAAGGTTTTCGTTTTTTTCTTTATTTTCATACTGTTTTGAATTGTGTTTATCATGTACTGTGTACTATGTACTATACTGTTTGCATTACTGTATGAAACTTGATGTTGCACTGTTTGTCAAGGATTTAGCTATCACTAATTCAAATTTCTGAAATGTTGTTCTAGGTGTCCCTAGTTAGCGGGATCTTGATCCCTTTGGGACTCCTCTTGCGGCCAATCCTGATATTTTGTGTTAAATGTTATGTGATTTTTATTTGACATGGCTTCAATAAAAGAGTTTTGATTTGATTGATTGATTGAAAGGTACTATTTAGAGGTGTCAAGTTCCTCAAGTGATACTGAACATGAGTCATCTCCCAGACACACTCGTGCTTCTGTTCAGTGCATCGTTGGATGATGTGACGCATTATACCTTCATCAACAGAATTTGAAACGCGATCAAAATAGAATCTTTTCTTATTTGTTGTGTCGCAAACAGCGTTAGTCCTGAAACTTAGCGGAGCAGGTTCTGACTGCTTAGCCTTCCACGAGGTACATCATCGGGTGAAATCAAAATCCAGACATTGCCATCCCTTGATGCTTCCCTGGTTTCTGTAGCTGCTGCATTTGTGCTGTCACGATGTTGAAATGATGAGCGACCTCATCTATAACCACGACCTCGTCCTTGACCACGAGAACCCCCTCGACCACATGCACGCACACTTCCATGGATAAGAACTTCAGGATTTTGAATGGCTAACAGTTCGTCTTGTCCACCGTGATCATTTTCTACACTTGAAAAAGAAGAACTGCTACTTGCCTGAACAGACAGGTTTTGTATTCCGGTATCTGAGACGCGTGGTGCTTCTGCGGCGGAAAATGCCGCCACGCAACCCGCGAAATTTTACTTCTGGGGCGGAATTTTTTTGGATATTTTATCTAAAAACAACTCTAACCCTAACACTGACCCTAACCGACCGTCACAGCGCTTAACCTGACCCTAACCGACACTCACGAGGCCAAACCTGACCCTAACCGACCCTCACGACGCCAATTTATAGGAAGTACCGCATTTTGACCAATGCGCATGCGCCGAAGGTTGCGCATGCGCAAAGCGCTTCCGCCGCAGAATTGTGTCGAAAATGTTACTTCTGCGGCGGAATTTTCCGCCGCAGAAGATTTATTTATCTGAGACAGAGGCCTCACTATCATTGACTTCCGATTCGATAGAAGTGTCCTCACAGATTTCTTAAATCAAACAAAGGGCTTGGTTTGCTGTAGGCCTATTTCGTACTCATTTTAGCGCAGGTGACGATAACCCGCAGTTATAGCTGTTTTAATATAAATTGTGTTTGAAACAATAAACAAAACTGTTCACAAATGACGGGAAGAACGTGAGCTTTGCAATGCCGTCATAAATATGTAAGGCTAATATAAGGTATACACTAGAAAAATAGGCATTTGCGCTAATAGTGTCATGGGTCAAAAATGACCCAAATCCGACGTTCTAGGTATTGGCTGCTCTAACTCCTATACCTGACCAGCTATTAATAAGATTTTTCTTCTATGCCTTTGCGGCCACAATGCCATAGATGTTATAACATATTTTCCTTTAATGTTTACTGGGTGCTACATGGAACGCTCGCAAAGTGCGCTATGGGTCAAAAATGACCCATGCCGACGTTCTAGTGTTAACAGAGCAAAAACCCATTGAATAAATTTAAACCTGGAACCTATAATTATCATATTTTGAATTGTATTAAACTGGTACTATGATATGAATTATTAAAAGTTAACTAGAAAATTAAAATGGGGCACAGTCTTTTTACATTTTGCCTCCGAGCGCAGAAACCCCTCGTTACGCCACTGGAAATCATGGCAAGAAAATATGAGCTTATGACTTACCGCGAGTACCATTCATCTTAGCCGTCTGACTGTCTGCCTGCCTGCCTGACCCCTTTGGATCTTGACCTGGATTCAGTGGTTAAGCTGGATCTTGACCAGGATTTAGTGGTTAAGCTGCTCATCCATATAATTGAGCTGAGGGGTTGTAAACTGAATATTGTCGATATTCAGAATGGGGAAAGTAATGATTTGTCAATTTTAATCGCGTGGAAAACCCTGAAACACTATTTCTACGAGTATTGCAAATGTCACCTCATTTTGGGTGAAAACAATCGTTGCAGGAGTTGTCTTGTCTTCGGACATCTTCGGTTGCATCTTCGGCTGAAGAACCTCTGTAGAAGACGACGGCGTAGTCTTGCTGAAGAAGATATTCTTCTGGTCCACTGGAAGCTGTACAGATCTACATGGCAGATCAGTCGTATTTATACACTGGAGTAACAATACTGGGCGAAACGTTTGTGTGTAGAAGTTTCGCATGCCTTAACTCCAGGCATAATAGCGACGGTAATATTTATGGGATATTTCATTCAATAAGTTTATACAAAGAAGGTGATAAATCTTTTTATTCTGCAGTCTTCTTTGTTTGGAGAGAGGCAGAATACTTAACAAAACGTGTTTGTGTATGTAGAAGTTACGCATGGTTTGTCAACTGAAATAGTAGGAAAACTCCTAACTAAAACATTACTATACGAGTCATAGAAAATGTAACCTCATTTTTGAGTTATAACAATCGTTGGCGCAGTAGTTGTCTTTTGTATTGTATTGTATTGTATTGTATTGTATTTTATTGTATTGTATTTGAACACTTGTTATAGCGCCCTTCCAGATTCCTATTCAGAGGCGCTCCCGACTACTGCGCGGACGCTGAATCGGAGTTTCACGCCGAAGCGCATGAGCAATTGCGAGTGAAGGACTTGCCCAGAGTCCCGACCCAACAAACTCACGCCAGTATTATGACAAGTAACCGACCAAAACCTCACCTCTTGCTATCTAGCGACAGGCCTTTCACTCAAAACTTAAAACACGGCTTTTTCACAAATTCTATCCCGATTCAGTGGTTAGGGGCCGTCCATAAAGTACGTCACGCTATTTTTGACCATTTTTACCCCCCCCCCTGTCACAAACTGTCACAAAACTCGGACCCCCCCCTAAAGTACGTCACACTTTCAACATAGAAATAATAATACTTCCGAAAGCAAGGCTAATACATAAACAAGGCTTCGCAACAGCATTATTACTAGCGCTCCTAGCGAGAGGAATCGTGAAAAACACATTCAGGAGAGATGCATTTCATGCTATTTTGACATAAAACTAATTAAAATGCTTCAGAAAATTTTTGAAAATTATTTTTAAAGCTATGAAATTCTGCTAAAAAAATAAAAATAAATTATAAATAAAATTTAAAAAAAATAAATGTGTGACGTCACACATGGCCTGACCCCCCTCCCCTGTCACAAACTGTCACACTTTCTTAAACCCCCTCCCCTGGAGCGTGACGTACTTTATGGACGGCCCCTTAAGCTGCTCATCCAGACCAGACGTCGCGGATCTCCGAATTTTTGCAAATAATACAGCCTAAGCCTATCTGTCGAATCTATAACTGATACTTGCTATTCGCTATTCGGAAAAGACATAAAGTGTATGAAACAAGAATCATATGGGCGATTTTTGTGACAAAAGCACATTTAGGCGAGTTTCCGGATCTCATAGTTTAGGTGTCGGATCTCAAATCCGGGGTTCCGGATCTCAAATACGGCGAGATTCCTCCTCTTCCCCTCAACTCCCCGTCGTTTCAATTTTAAACACCATTCATCTTAGCCGTCTGACTGTCTGTCTGCCTGCCTGACCCCTTTGGATCTTGACCTGGAACAGATTTCACCCCCACCAGTCCATTGATTTTGTTTTAATAAGAGTTGTGAATAAGCTGGTTCCCGGGACTTCTTTTTGGGGCGCTGTAGAAATTTATAGATTACGATTAGGCCTACGATACCCCTTAACTCGAACATGATCGCGACCGTAATATTTTGGCAGATATTTTATTGAATAAGTAGGCCCTATAAATCTTTCGATTCTGCGGTCTTCTTTCTTTGACTCGAGCGAGAATACTGAACAAAACGTGTTTGTGCGTGTAAAAGTTACGCATGCCTTAATTCCAACATAACAGCGACCGTAATATTTAGGAGAATATTTTATTGAATAAATCATAACAGAGACGAGTGGTGGAAATACGTTGTCCGATATGCAGACCTGCACAGGAAAGACTAAGTACTAAGTAAGTCTATTATTATAAACTAAGTGATATAAATCTTTTGATTCTGCAGTCTTTCATTGGCCTGAGCCAGTCGATCTTATACAGTTGAATAAGAATTAATAGGCATACTGAACAAACGCGTTTGTGTCTAGAAGTTTATGCCTTAACTTCAACATAATAGCGACCGCAATAAATATGCGGATATTTTATTGAATAAGTTTAGGGACGACCGGGGCAAGAGAGGCACCTTGTTAGAGCATGTTATTTGTTAAATATAACATTATGCCACAATTATTTCATAGGCATCTTCATCTTCATTATCTTCATTTCGAGGATTTACATATCGCCCCTTGAGGTTGCTACTCAAGAGCGCTCCCGATCCATCCTCGGCTAAAGAGGACAGTTTTGAGATTGCAATAGAAAGTGTCGGAGGGGACCCTGGGGCAGCAGGCGCAGGTATGGAGGGAACCCGTCCCATACCACAGGGATAACAACAGAGAAAGCGCATCGCTACCTGATAGAAGAAGCTCGTTCGCATGTTGGCAACTCGTAAGGTTAACACAAAAACGTGGCACTCTCTACTCTACTCTTAACCAACATGCTTGCCCCGGTCTCCCCTATAATTATACGGAAGGTGGTATAAATCTTTTGACTCTACCTAGGTCTTTCCTAGGTCCGAGCAAGTCGAATTTTTACAGTTGAAAAAAATGTAGAGCAAAACGTGTGTGTGTGTGTGTGTGTGTGTGTGTGTGTGTCCGGAAGCTACGCATGCCTTCATTTCAACAAAATACCGACATTAATAAATTTTTGTTTTGTATCGAATAAGTTTAGAAAAACAAGGCGATAATAGATCTTTACAGTCTTTATGTTCATATGGACCTGGAAGGAGAGGCCCAATACTAGTCAAGAAAGTCGAAAACAGAATGCCCTGCCCTTATGCCGACACTTTTCATAACTAGTCTAGGCCTATCTGTATCAGGTTTACGAAGTGACATGATGTACAGATGTGATTGTATGCTGTTCTAACATTATTTTGCACAGCTCAGATGAAATCTCGTGGCTACAAGGAGCTGTCTTAAGATTTAAGGTCACCCCAACTTGTGGTTTTATAATGCGTGGCAGCTATCCTTATGCCGACATTTTGATAAACGTACATGCTTAATAAGTGTTTTAAGTGGTTTAAAAGTGGTTCTCAGTGTGATTCTCGTTAACGATAACGATAACGAAAATGTTCGTTAACGAAAATAAAATGATTTCGTTAACGATAACTATAACTAAAAATATCATTTACTATAACTATGACTATAACGAAAATAACACTAACGAAAATTCATCTTTATTTTCGTTAATGGAAAAAATAAAAATAGGAATTGCAATATGGACGATTCGACATAAATGAGAACGAAAAAATTCGATATTTTTATCATGCAATTTGTCAGTTGCTTTGGAAACTCGTGTATTCATGAAGCTGAATGCACCCATGCTTCAAAGGCTTTCAAAGCTCTGCGCAAATTGTGAAACACCGTGTTAATACGCTTTTAGCCTTAATTATTGTAGCTAAGTAGTAACTAAAATTAACTAAAATAAAAATCCATTGACTATAACTATAACTATAACTAAAAAATAATACTAACTATAACTATAACTAAAATAAAAACCCATTAACTATAACTGTAACTATAACTAAAATAAAATCTGTAAGGAGAATCACACTGGGTGTAGTGAGATCCGCCACGACGATATTAATATCAGTATATTATATGTTAGTTTAGATTTTATATAAAGTTGCCATTATGAACTTTTATGAACTCACGAACTTTTAGGATGGTATTTGCTATAAGAAATGATTGACAGCCGACAGCTGACGACATACGTAGGGGAGCGGAGGCGAAGGCCACGCCTGTCAAAGGGTGAAGGAGAGAGAAGGCAGATAGCAGAGCAAGGCAAGAGGGAACGAATTGCAGGGCGCGGTTGGGGGGCGAAAGAGTTGATTGACAGGCGGGGGCGATAGAAAAGACAGGGAAAAGCGGAAGAGAGGAGAATCAGATATAATTCGGGAGGCAGATTTGGAGAGAGAGGGATTCTCGAGGGAACGAAGAGAGCGAAAAAGGAGGGTCAAGGAGAGGGCCAAGGGAGCAGGATCGGAGGGATGCGAGTGCGGACCTCTAAAACGACAACCTGACTCTGATAATTACTGTTCTGTAAATACGCCATGTATATACATATATTTCTCGTCTGTCTATAAGAATTTCGTCAAGTGAAGCGTCTCGTGTGTCTCTGCGTGATTAAATCCACGCCTAAATATACTTAGCCGAAGTTAAGCCTACGCTCAGCCACGTAACACCGCTACCACCATAACTGAAAGGATAGTGCAAGGAAAATCTTTTTCAGTACATTGTGCCAGCAGGGATTCACGATATTTGCAGAGAGACCGAACGAAGACTCGCGGAATAGACAGTCCGAGGAATAGACGAACAGAACAACGGAAGCGAGACGACGCGGGATAACCAGGGAACTTCTCAACGGACTGAACGCGGCGGCTTCTTTGGGACCACACGTTCTGCTCCTGGAGAAAACGCAAAGGAGAGGAAGAAGACGGATCGAAGGAACAGACGAACAAGACAGCGAGGGAGACGGACGATTCAATCGAAGGAAACGACCAACTGGAGTCGGACGAAACGGATCGAAGGGAACGAACGATTCATCCGACGCAAGGAGACTCTAGTACCTCTGAAAACCCATTCCAGCGGAAGCGGCGGCCTCTTCGGAGCTACACTTCAGACAAAGCTGATAAACCATCGGGTGAGCAGAGTCCAAGTTGTTAAAATTATTGTCAACTGTCATAAAACTGCTAATTGGTTGGTGATTGAAGGGTTATTGAAAACCCGTAGCAATCTGAACTGTGTGAAAGGATTATATAGATATTGTACGAAAGCGTAGCAATTTTTCAGTTTTGCCCTGTTGGCAGAGAGATTATTAAGATTTTGTTTGCCACGTTGGCAGTGTGATCGGTATAGTTACTTTAGTATAAGCCCCGTTGGCTGTATACGCGTCAGTTGGTTGAGGAATAATAAAGGCAGAATAAAACCTTTCCGTGATAGTGCAGTTAGCATGTTTGGAAAAATGAAGAGAGGAGAGTTGGGCGAGGAATGCGAAAGGAGAGGAATCGAGTGGAATGGTCTTACTCGAAAGGGAATGATCGAGAGATTGGAGGATTACGAGAAGGCAGAAGAGAGTGGGGAAGGAACGGAGAACGAAGATACGGGGGGAGACGAAAGCGGCCGGGATCAGTTGAAGCTCGAACTGATCAGAGCAGAAAAGGAAAAGATCCAGGCAGAGAGAGAAAGGATGGAGACGGAGATGGCGTTGAATCAGCAAAGGGCGCAATTGGGTCTATCGCAGGCCGCTGCTTCTATGCATGTGACTGATCTACCTAACTCTGTAAACTTCTCTAAACTTCCTTCAATGGGCGACGGAGAGGATTTAGCGTCGTATTTTCATTCGTTTGAGAAGGTAGCGAGCCTACAAGGCATAGATGCAAGTAAGTGGGCAAGAATACTACCCTCACTTTTGAACCCAGCTATTCGGTTGCACTATAACCGACTAAAAACAGAGACTTGCGCAGATTACAAGGAGACAAAGCTCGCTCTTTTAAATGCATGCAGAATGAATGCGAAATTCTATCTAGAGAAATTTAAAGCAATGCGCAGAGTAGGGAAACAATCATATTCCCAATTGTTAGACCAGTTACGAGACGTCTTTGGGTATTATCTTGAATGCAGAGAAATTGACAGTTTAGACGCTCTTGTAGAAGACATTCTGATGGAACGTGTAAAGGAAACTTTGCCGGCAGACGCCAAATATTTTGTTGAGGCACGTAGGCCTACAAACGCAGCAGAGTTAGTTAACTTTGCAGACATTCAATTTGATTGTGCAAGCGAAGCCAGGAAACTTGCTCAGAATGATCATAAACAAGGCCATAAATTCAGGCCACACAATGCAGACACGAGAGACAGCCAGTGGGGGGGTAAGGCGCCCTTCACTAGAGAACCCATGTGGAATAGGCACCAAGAGAGAAATCAGGATGCAAGACCAATGCATTCAGGGTTCCAGAGCGGTCAGCAGGCAGGGAATCACCCACACACACGCAATACAAACAGATTCAATTCCCATGCGCATGCACAGGTCAGATTTGTAAAACCCAAGTCAAACCATGAAAAGATAATTGATTATCAACAACAGTTTATAGTACCCATGTATGTGAACGGGAAGCTTGTGCAGTCATTGCGGGATAGTGGGTCTCAAGTAACTTTGATCGATTCAAAGTTAGCAATAGACAATCCATCTGCCACATGTGAGCCCATGACAATACAATGTGCTTTTGGCAATGTAAAATGTGTTGCAACGTGCGAAATTGAAATATGGTCCCCAAAATTTGGAACCGAACGTAAGATAAAAATTAAGGCAGGGGTTATTCCATCCCTAGGGATTGAGATGATTATTGGCCATGATTTGTTCGTGTCAAATAAGGATTTGAGGGACCCTGTGGCGGCGAATAACGGGAGCAGACAAGACGACTCTCTATCACCCCACCCCATGACACTAATTGCAACCAGACGATGCGACTATGACGAAGCAGACAAACTGCGAACGGCGGTAGGCCTACAGGAAGATAGGACCGATAGCGCACGCACTGAACTCCGCCCGAGCGAAGGCGATACTGAATGGCAAGACGAATGCCAGAACCCGGCGCTGATTAACGACAGTTCAAGAGACGGGCCGACAGCCAGGCCGACCGAAGTATATGACCCTAAAGACATTAATGACCAGGCACGGCAGGATACCGAAGACGAACAGAGGCAGGAAAATGACCACCTTCAAACTCACTCGACACGACAGAGAGCGGCAGCGGATGCCACATCTGTTAATCATGAAACCCAACACGATTCAGCGGAAGAGGCTGATAGCGAAGGAAATCAAATGATTGATAGTGTCAGCAGGAGAGAGGAGGGCGATCATACACCGGTAGACCGAGGGACATCTGAAGGGCCGGACCAAGACATAATTACAAACACAGACGAATGGATTAAGAGCGACGCCGGCGGTTTCAAAAACGCACAGCACAACGACCCCACTCTGTTCAACATCTGGAGCCGAGCGAGGGAGGGAGACGGAGACTACATAGTCGACGAAGGTTATTTGTACAAGACGAATAAAACGAACCAGGACGGAAGAACAGAAACAGCGCAAAAGCGTTTAGTTGTACCACAGGGATATAGGTCAAAGGTGTTGGATATGGCACATGGTTCCATATGGGGAGGCCATAGGGGAGTGCAAGCAACCACGTCACGTATAACCAAGACGTTCAATTGGCCATCAATGACAGCCGATATACAAGAATACGTGCGATCATGTCCAGAATGCCAGAAGACCGCCATCATCAAGAAATCAGAACGGGCGCCATTAATCGAGGTCCCGATAATAGACAATCCGTGGGAGGTCATAGTTTATGACGTCATGGGACCAATCACCCCAAAATCCTCTTCAGGAAAGAAATACGTACTCATCATTGTGGAGCAGACCACACATTGGCCCGAGTTCATAGCTCTCTCGAACGTTACCGCTAAGAGCGTGGCAAAGTCATTAGTAGAAGTGTTTGCACGCACAGGTATACCACGCGTCATCAAGTCTGATAACGGCACTCACTTCAAGAACCAACTTGTAAGAGGCTTACAGGACATGTTAGGCATAGCACCGGTATTTTCTACTGTAGACCACCACGAAACAGCAGGCAGCGCAGAGAGGATGATCCGAGTATTAAGAGAAATGTTGAGAAAGGTTATAGAAGACGACCCCAGGTCATGGGAATGTTGTCTTCCATTTCTGGCTTTCAGCTGTCGACAAATACCCTCCACAGTAACAGGTTTCTCTCCATTTGAACTACTCTACTCGCATGATGTAAGAGGACCCCTCCAAGTCGTGCACGACGCATGGACAGGTAAGCTATACACACTGCCAAGCAAAAGGAGTGTAGTCGAATACCTAACCACGACGCAAAATCACTTAAAAAGAAGCGTCGAATTAGCAACAGAGCACGCCAAACAAGTACGTCAGAAAACAAAGGAGTACTACGACAAAAAATCGTCAAACAGAGTCTTTGAACCAGGCCAAGAAGTCCTGCTCCTCAGACATTCAACAGAGAACAAATTGCTCGCCAAATGGGACGGACCATTCACCGTAACCAGAAAGCTGTCCGCAGTTAATTACGAAATTTTAACGGAAAAAGGACCCAAGACATACCATATCAACCTATTAAAGCTATGGCATGCACGAGAGTCGGACGCCCACATCCCAAAGGTCAACATCATACTCACAGCGGAGCCTTGTGAGGAGAATTTTGAATCACTAGGACCCATAGATGACGAAGACTGCGATGATGACGAGTTAAATTTGAAGAATGCAGGACTATCAGAAACACAACAGGATCAGCTGAAAAGCATGTTGAACGAGTTTAAGGATAGGTTCGAAAACAAATTAGGCAGAACAACCCTAATTAAACACTCAATACGACTAACCACGGACAAGCCCATAGCACCGAGATGCTACAGAATCCCAGAAAGCCTACGAGAGCAAGTACACAACCAGATAAAAGACATGATAAAGGACAAGATCATAGAGCCCTCAGATGGACCATATGCCTCCCCCATCGTGTGTGTCCGAAAAAAGGATAACACGATACGCATTTGTGCAGACCTGAGGCAAGTAAATGCGATCACAGTCGCAGACGAGTACCCAGCCAGCGACATGAGATCCATTTTGGATAAAGCGGCAGGAGCGAAATTCATTACAGGCCTAGACTTACAGCAAGCATTCTTCCAAGTGGAACTCGACGAAAAAAGCCGTCAATATACAGGTTTCAAAACCCCATTTGGACTCTTTCAATACACGGTGTTACCAAACGGAGCAAAGAATTCCTCGAAATGCTTCCAGCGCCTTGCAGATAAAATCCTACTTGGAGCAGAAGATTACGCAGCAGCCCACGTGGACGATTTTATAATCTTCTCGCCATCATGGGAGCAACATCTGGCACATATACGAGACATCTTAGAAAGACTGCGAAAGGCGAACCTCACAGTAAAACTAAAAAAGTGTCAGTTTGCGAGAAAATCCATAAAAATCTTGGGACACGTGATTGAGGAGGGGTATGTCAAACCTGACCCCGAAAAAATAAGTGCGATTGCAAATTACCAAGTCCCAAAGACAAAACGACAAGTTAGGGCATTTTTAGGTCTGGGAAATTTTTACAATCGGTTCATTCCTGACTTTGGCACTAAAGCAGCGCCGTTAACAGAACTGACGCGAAAAGACCAACCAGACAGAGTAAAATGGACAGACCAAGCACAGAAATCGTTTAACGCTTTGAAGACAGACCTGACTTCGGACTGCATGCTAGTACCCCCTGACATAAAGAAACCGTTCATTTTGAGATGCGACGCTTCAGGAACCGGACTCGGATCCGTACTAGCCCAGTTAGATCCAGAAGGTGTAGAACGACCCGTCGGATACGCCAGCCGTAAATTAATACCAAGGGAGGCCAAAATGAGTACAGTCGAAAGGGAGCTTTTAAGTGTGGTATGGTCACTGTCTCATTTCCAACAGTATACGTATGGGGCCAAAGTCCAGGTATACACGGATCACAACTGTTTAAGGTGGCTCCAAACAATGGCCAACCATAACCCGAGGCTTACACGCTGGGCTTTAGCCATTCAGAGGTATGATCTACAGGTACATTTTACCCCTGGCCGACTTAACACGATGGCGGATGGGTTGTCTAGAGCTTACATGACCAACTAAAACAGAGTCATGTGTAGTTGGTTATAATACGCATGCGATAGTTCACATAATAGCATTGTCATTAGCATGTATATAAAAATAGTTTGTCTGCGGAATACTACTCGTTGTTGTGTTTGTGCTTTATTTTTCTAGATTAAACGCTTAGAGACTTGTCGTAACCAGCCTGGCAACGTCGCAACTCACGGCTAATAAAGACACTCTGATATTGCCGATGCGTCGTCGAAATGCTTGTGCTCTTGTGAATCGTCGTGTGCGGAAGAACACTCCTAACCTAATAGCCCTCGTTTCTGACCGATTGCTCGACCTATGGCCGTCAGCATAGGAAATGGGGTGTTGTAGTGAGATCCGCCACGACGATATTAATATCAGTATATTATATGTTAGTTTAGATTTTATATAAAGTTGCCATTATGAACTTTTATGAACTCACGAACTTTTAGGATGGTATTTGCTATAAGAAATGATTGACAGCCGACAGCTGACGACATACGTAGGGGAGCGGAGGCGAAGGCCACGCCTGTCAAAGGGTGAAGGAGAGAGAAGGCAGATAGCAGAGCAAGGCAAGAGGGAACGAATTGCAGGGCGCGGTTGGGGGGCGAAAGAGTTGATTGACAGGCGGGGGCGATAGAAAAGACAGGGAAAAGCGGAAGAGAGGAGAATCAGATATAATTCGGGAGGCAGATTTGGAGAGAGAGGGATTCTCGAGGGAACGAAGAGAGCGAAAAAGGAGGGTCAAGGAGAGGGCCAAGGGAGCAGGATCGGAGGGATGCGAGTGCGGACCTCTAAAACGACAACCTGACTCTGATAATTACTGTTCTGTAAATACGCCATGTATATACATATATTTCTCGTCTGTCTATAAGAATTTCGTCAAGTGAAGCGTCTCGTGTGTCTCTGCGTGATTAAATCCACGCCTAAATATACTTAGCCGAAGTTAAGCCTACGCTCAGCCACGTAACACCGCTACCACCATAACTGAAAGGATAGTGCAAGGAAAATCATTTTCAGTACACTGGGCCTAGTAATTGTAATTATTAACTTCTATGGCGCTATAGTGTCTAATGAGCAAGGTGTCAACCAATGGCACGCCAAAACCAAGGCGTAGGCTAATAAGGTCGATATCCAGAAGATCAGTCCGCTAAGCTGGATATCGACCTGATTACGGCTTGGTTAGGGTGTGCCGTCAGTTGATACATTGTGCACTAGACACCAGCTCTTTAGAAGCTGTTTCTCTGTCTTAGCGGACTGCTCTTCTGGATATCGAAAGCCGTTATAAGGTCGATATCCAGAAGATCAGTCCATAAGAACCACTGCATGTTAACCGGGAGAGCTTAATAACTCAACTTTTCTAGCTTCCTTTAAAAAACTTTAAATATCGTTATTTATTTTTTGGCCCATTTGTAAATATACAAAATGATAATCTGCAAAGTAGCATTACATTTTATGGTTTTAGACTTCATTTAAACGAGTGTGTATAGCCTACTCAAGATATTGACTCTTCTAGCTTTTCAGTCAAAATTATCATTATCGAAGAGGATCTTGAAGGTAATTTTGCCCTTGACTGGAGAACCGCGCAGCGTCTCTCGCTTGTAAATCGAAACATGGAAAATTTTTGTCAGGTTTTGAACAATTCGGGCAGCTCTTACATTGCAGTTGACGATCGACTGAAGTTGTTGTATCCGGAATTTCGGCAGGTCTACGAGAAGAGAGTTGCAATAGTCCAGGCGCGTCAGAATGAGGGAAGTGACGAGAGTGGCAGCGGTGTTGAATTATATATATTTACATATAGGCCTAATTATAGACCTACAGCAATTATTCTGAAGATTATGTCATACTGGTGAATTTCGCCTGATATTGGATCATTCTACATCATTTCCGTTTTTGCTACATAAGCTTATACGACCATAATGTAAGCCTAAGAGATAGGATAATTATGACTATGAAACACCTCGCTGTCAATGTCAGGATTCGATCCCAATAAGAAGTGGTGATGGACCTGTACTTTATCAACTGGAAGCGACGTTACCAGAAGTAGGTCTAAATAACTTTCACCTAGACATGTTTACTATAGCACACAGTGTTATACAGTTAGGCCTAGCTGAAAATATGGGCCATTTAGCTGACTTATTATATTTCATGTAGCCTATTAGGCTATATCTGGACATTGCTCGAAAAGCACTTTGACATAGGGCCCATGTTTGTATTATTCGCCTATCAAATCAACTGAAGTTGAAACTTATCGAGACGTCTCCAAAATTTATATGGCCCACAGATTTATATAAATAAAGTCTCATAATAGATTTTTAGGCTTCATAGGTCCTAAGGCTAATGTCACTGTTAGCCGAAAATCGTTTCGCGACTCGTAAATTTCAATATCCTTGCGACGCCACAGTCTTCGTAGGAAAGAAATATATTTAGACTATCGGCTTACTTTCAGGTTTGGCCTACATACTAACTTAAAACATAACAGCTGAAAAGTCTGATTTACATAGCAGAACATATGACCAGACAGTGAATCTCTTCTTCAGGTTCTCTCTGCCCTCAGACAGTTGCAAAGGTCCGATGATGTCACTCCTCACGATGCTGAGCTGCTTCTTTAAACCTGCTGTATACATCCGTCAATCCAATCAACATAAACAGGATGGAAATAAAAAATTCAACTAGTGACTGAATTCGCTAAAAACATCAGACAAAGAGAGGGATTGTGGCCCAAAAATACTCACAAGCAACACCTGCTTTGTTGTCACTTAGCGGATCTTAGATCCTTGGATCAACTGGCATGGTAAATTCATGCCAATTTAAGAAGGAATCCGAAACTGAAAACCATCTGTACGTTTACTTGCAAACGACAAACTTAAGAGAATTTAATATCAAGAGGATCCGATTAATACTTAAAGTAACGGAAAAGCAGGAATAAATTTTGTGAGCTATTAGGCATTATAAAATCATCTAAACACATTTTAACACGTTTCTATGGGACATGCTACGCATTCTTGAACAGTTCGGGAACGACTGCTAACGACAAAAAGATACAGATTGTCTGCGTAAATAGTAAACGTTAAGCATTGAATTCATGAGACCCTGGACAGATTCACTTTGCCTATAAGTTTGGCACTTTTCTGAGTCTTAACAAACAAATATTCTCATATAACTGAATATTATGTGCGATACGCTGCATTGGATTCCTCTTGCTGACAGAGCCCCAATTGTTGACACTGCTCCGGGATACATCAGAGAGCTCTGTGTTTCCATCTCAGATCGGCTGGGTCGGCGATCGTTGCGCTCTAAGGCCCATGGTGATATGCAAATACGAAACCCACTCACCTCAACACAAGTTCATCGTGCCTTCTCTTGTGTTGGACCGTCCTCCTGGAACAGTCTGCCGCTGCACTTACATACTCAGGGGTTAAATTCAGCCGGCACCTCGGATTTGAGATCCGCCACCTAAGAGAGGAGACACGTCACCTACATGATTGTGTTTCCGTTACAATAATCGACCACATGCACCTTGTTTCACACATTTTATGTTTTTCCGAATAGGAAATAGGCTGAAATAGCCAATATATATATCGGTTAGGCCTATAGATTCGCAATTTCGACAGATAGGCTTAAGTTTTAGACTTGTTAAAATTTAAAGATCCACCATCCCTGGACGATCAATTATTTAACCACTATACATATTGCTGCCTTTGACTGTGCAGTATATATTAATTTTGTCCCGTCCAAACATTCCTAATGAGTGCAATTAAGGCACTTTCCATAAACGAGTAACTGCATGCTTGGCCTTGGCTCATAAACATTGGTAGATGCGCACAAAAGTGATCTATACTGGCCTGTCCGTAGAGCGTGTGACAAAACAAGGAATATACAGTACATCACTCGTGTTGTATTTGGTGTTCTCTGGGGTTCTCTGGGCGTCGTCGCTATTCCGAATGCCTTCTAGGGGTCTGCGGGTATACCCGTACCCGCGGGTTTACCCGTACCCGACCCGTACCCGCGGGTCGGGTACGGGTCGGGTAGACATTTTACGGGTCGGGTCGGGTACGGGTAGGAGCATTACGGGTACGGGTATACCCGGTTTTACCCGTACCTAACTTAAGTTTTGGCGTTACATGTAATTGTGAGTCTTGCACCTTCAAAGACTTATCATAGGCTAATGGCGGTATCCAGTCTAAGTATCATATTCTTGTTTTGACCTATGACCGTGCACCTTAGTGAGCTTGACATTCATTTATAGATGCTCAAGTTAAAGTTACAAAATGGCTTGTTTCAATTAGCACAATCCAATCGTAGTGTTTTACATATCATCTCATCTCATCTGAGTTTCAGGCCCGACAATCGGGGTCAGAGGTCGCTGACGCCGACCCTGGCAGTTCAGCAGCCGTGTTTTCTTTAAAACAGGTTGATGCAGTTACAGTAGTTGAGGCTAGGACTAGTTGAAACACCAAGTCTGTCACCCCTTTCCCTCTGAGAAATAAACTAGGCTATTCAAATAGCGGTATTCTGTTCCAAACTCCCGTGTTATGGCTGGTTGAATAAAAGTTATTTTTATTATTATATTTTAATCGCCATAGGTTAAATGTAATCCTTCAGGCTCTAAGAAACTATCGGAAATGTTTTGTCGTCCTGGAGTTAACGGTCATCTTCACCGGTCAAATGTGTAAACGTGCAACGAAAAGCTGAATCGTTGTGTACAAATTGAAAGACGCTGAAAGTGGCGTGGTGTCTCCTGCGGGTCCCCCGAAACAACTTATTATTATTATTGTTATTGTTATTATTATTATTATTATTATTATTATTATTATTATTATTATTATTATTATTATTATTATTATTATTATTATTTACTATTACTATTACTGTGATCATCACCATGATCGTCAGACAATTATTATTACTACCACATGCATTTTAAGACCAATGGAGTGGTAGGGACCGGAATTATGGGAAGTCCTATTAATTACGTGGCGGGTACAGTACGGGTACGGGTATACCCGCGGGTACGGGTCGGGTTGGGTAGTAATTTCGAGTACGGGTCGGGTACGGGTACGGGTAGCAGTCCTGTGTTACGGGTACGGGTCGGGTAGCAAAAATGCTCTACCCGCAGACCTCTAATGCCTTCGTCACGGATCATGTGGTGGCGTGTTCCACTTCATGAAACGACCCTCGATAAGTTGCTTTCGCACACGTGCCTCGGTCAGGGAAGTAAACGGCGAGAGACAAACAGACAGACAGACAGAAAGACAGACAGACAGACATGCATACATACATACAAGTGGCGGCTCTAGACTTTTGCAACAGGGGGGCACGGAGGGGCCGGGGAAACAGATGGAGGGGCCAGTCTATTTTCGTCAAAAGTGAGAATGGTGACAAGAGACCAGTATTGGAGCTACATGAATTGATTAATCAACAGCCTCAAGTTAAGACACAAATGGAAAAAGACTCACTTTGTTAAAAGTAAAACCTATGAACTACAAACAATATATGCACTTTTAATTAAGTGCAAGTTTTATTAAGACTGTCATGCCTAGAGTCAAACTGTTCCACAAAGGCACCCATGATAATCGACTCTGCACGAACACATTCAACTAACAGCATTGATAAACTGCTCTCTGAAACGAATATCAGACATATTTGCTTTGCAGATATGTCTAATATCAGAAAAGACTTGTGTTTTGGCGTTAAAGATTGTATACCAATTATAATAGTAGGCTAAGCGAATAGTCAGAGAATTGTCGATTTAGTTCGGAATGATATAATAACTGGATGTAGACAAGTTGCCTAAATTCAGTCTGTGGGTCCACTTCAGAACGATGCCCAGAGTTTTATCTGCACAGCAGAGCCCGAAAAGCGCCTGGGCATTTTATGAACACACTGTTTGAGTAGTAGGCTACAGTTTTAAGTTTGTTGAGGAAGGATTCAGATAGTCGGCGTAGGTCTAAAGGAAGGGCGTTCCAAACCACTGGGCCTACCACAGAAAAGGCTCGATTCTTCATAGCTGCAGTTTGAGCGAACGAAACCAAAGAACTCCCTTCCGTAAAGCATTGGGGACGACGTCCTTGGATACCCGAAGTCAGACAGCATTACTCTCGAAGATAAATTGGGCTAGGCCTTAGCTGGTGATGTCGCCATACCAGGGCAGCTACCCTGTAGCCTACTCAATATACTTGCGGATAGGGAGTCAAGTGATGGATAGCAAGAAGTAGCTTATACGACAAGAAAATAATTAAGACTCTAAGGAAGTAAATAGGTCGTGTCTGTGAAAACACCACAAATAAAATGACATCGGATTTCATCATGCATCATGCTTGCAAGTAAGTCATACCTTTGAAAATATCAAAATTAAAATAATGATACCATATTTCATAAGATTTTGGAATAAAAAATTTGGGGGGCGAATGGGGGGCCCACAACCTCAGTTGGCAAGTGCTCCTGTAGAGCCGCCACTGCATACATACATACATACATACATACATACATACATACATACATACATACATACATACATACATACATACAACCAGACATACAGACAGAGAGGGAGACAAAAACTGCTCTTTAGGCACCCTCTTTCTTAACCTTGATGCATTCAACTTAGGCTAAGTGTCTGCAACCTATCCAAAACTCTCTAGCCAGTGCTATTACCAGAACGCCCAAGCATCATCATATCACTCCATCCTCATTCCTCAAAACACTCCGTTGGCTAAAAAAAAACCTACGGTGACGCCATCGGTTGTAATGAAATATAAATCTTCGAAAATTTCTCAGCGCCCAAAAAAGCCACGTCAGGGAGACCAGCTTTTTTCACCGGCGCAATATCAAATCAAGACCGCAATAGCCAAACTCCTCGAGATCTGTTCGTTCCGGTGCCAGGTCAGAATCCGGGGAGGTCAAGCCGAGGAGACAGCATGGTGCTACGGTGGTAATTGGTGATGATGGTGGTGCAGGACTTAAGAGCACTTAAATCAGGATATGATAGCTTGAAGAATTCGGTCTTCAGTCGTGAGTGGAAAGTAGTAGAGGTGAGTAGCTATCTGGGTGATGGTATTAGCCTACATATATGATTAAGTGCATCTGCTTTCAGCATCCTCGTGAGTCCCGTGGCAACAATTTAAAACTTTGCTCCCCCTACATTAGTTTCTGCGGACGCTCATGCACAGTCGCGCAGTAGGCCTAATAATACACCACAACCCTGGTGCTACAACTAGGCTACAAAAGTACATAATTACAGGCTACTGCGCATGCATGTATAAACACATGTAAGTCAAAGATGTCTTGAACTTCTCCATAGTCTTTTGTCAGGACTTCGAAGAATAAAATGATTTAAGCACCGTGAATAGGCATAGGCATGCTGTTTATGTAAAAGTGAAAAGAATAAATATCATGAGAGCTGTATCGGGTTACAAATAAGGGGCTTCTAAGTGAGCTATGATCTCTATAAATTTTATAGAAGTCTGGGGATACGGGGATGTGTAGCTTTCACCCAAGCTAGCAGTTCTCAACTAAAGAAATTACAGACTATGCAACCAGAAGCACTATAAGGTTGCCATACGAACGGTGAGAACTGGTCAAAATAACGTCTGTCGACGTAAACGGCCTTGTTGCCATAAGATGTCGTTAAACTACGTATCTATCCATTGAACAGCTCTTTTGCCCTTTAGACACCTTTTAAACGCTTTTAACCGACGCAATAATACGCCTATTCGTTAATTTCGTTCAATCAAAACTGTCGTTGAGAAAATATCGACTAATTTAATGAGCTATAGCGACTGACTTAACAACTCAGTCGACTGGCCTTAGACTAACTAAGTCAAATCAATCAAATCAAATCGTTCTTTATTGTTTCTCAATTTTAGTTACAGTCTTTGAGAACATCACAATTGAAAACAAACAATTATTAAAAAGTAGGTACAAATTAGTTGGGTAGAGAAACAAAGGGAGATCCAAAAGGGACCTGAGTCCCGCTAGGTAGGAACCCCCAAGCAGTGATATAGGATCAGTTATACATGACAATTAGGCTACCAGTGCTGACAACAAAAAGTTACATCATTTTTAACGAAATATTATAGTGATACGTGGAGTCAGACACCATGATGTATATTTCTAATCAGAAACAAAGACCATTGAACCGAGTTCTACAACAATTTCATGTTATTCCTAACTATTCTTAACTAACAACAACATACCTAATCATTAGACAACAATCAGCAGGAGGAGGAGAATTAAGTGAATAATCAGTAGGGTAGGCAAACTTAGAGCAGGTATTTGAAAGGTACACGTAGTCGAGGATAGAAGAATTTAGTACAGCTCACATTCATTTCAATTGCTAGTTAGTAGGTGCATTCTTAAAGCATTTTTGAAGGAAGCTAAGATTTTCAAGCTACGTATCTCCCAAGGCAGATTATTCCAAGTCACAGGACCACTGTGCTTGATCGAGTGTTTCCTGTAATTTGTTCGAAATCTGAAGAAAAAAAAAACCAACGCTATGTTTGCCTGTACGAACATATTACGCCATTTTCGATTAATCAAATCAAATCAAATCAAATTTATTCGAATCGATTCCATGAACAGTGGGTACAATGTACACGTGTGAATACAGTTATTAACAGTTTACATTTCGTAACTAAGCGATTAAGTGATTAAGCGATTGAGTGAAGTAATGCAACATAACAAAATTTAATACCAATCAGGCAGGTAAAGAACTGGTGATCTGGCATCTGCTGATTATACTGTTATTCTGTTGCACTGTGACTCGTAACTTAGGCTATAGGGTATAGCCTACGCAAGTTTTGCTCCTAGCTGTCCTGCTGCTGATGCCTTCGTCAAAAACCGAAGCTCCCAAATCGCGTTTAAAAATAATCAAAATATTAAGTAAGCGAAGTCACTTATAGCAGTCGCTATAGCTTAGCGACTCGTTTCGACCTGAGGGCTTGGCGGCGGCGGATGGTGGCGGTTCCGGGGACTCTACCTGCGAGGTGACGCAGCAGACGACAGCCTCATACGGCAGGAAGTGCCAGGAACTCAGCGCAGCTCCTGATGAGAAGAAACGGCTGACCGATCATCCGTCCCACCTCCCGGGGGCGATGCCGAGTCATAGACATGTCAGATTATTTTGAGCTCAACACCGAGATCACGAACCACAGTCGAAGGCCTTATTACAGTCCCGCAGACAATCAAAGGGTCCATGTGAAGCTGATGGCACCGCCTGCGCGACGCACACCACAGGAAGTCGGTCGATCTTCTCAGCGATCGAAGCGGTTAGATCCCATTCAGTCGGCGATGATCCGCTCCACACCCAGCGACAAATGCGCCAACGCTGTTGAGCCATGCACGGTCGACGGTCGGTGACCCCAAGTGTCGAGCTGCTAGTCATCAGCGTAGATGTGCGATGACAGGCTAAACCTCGCAGCGAGCTCTCCCAAATCCGCGATGTAGAGCCGAAACAAGAGGCCCGAGAAAAGATTCCTTAGACCTAATGGCCATTTAAGAGAACCTACGTACATGACCACCGAAAAGATCCTTAATAGTCACCAAAGACTGCAAAGAGCCTTATAATGACCAGTGAAACAACCGTTAACGGTCAAGTTATAGACTTGTCTTATAATGTAGGCTATATACTTAAATTTACTTTAAAAGTTTAAACTGGGAAGAAAATGAATTGAAACTAGGCCCTAAGATAAAAAAAAGCTGACGTCGACGCCTTATAACTACCTGGCGGGTTGCAGTTTCTTTTCGACTGTTTTATCTACTAGCACCATCAGGACTCAGGAGCGTAGCCAGGAAACAATTTCGGGGTGGGTTAGTTTTCGGGGTTCCATTGAGCGAATGGTCTGCAATCAAGAAAAAAACTTAGCCACTGAGCCACAATTAAGATGGAAAAATTGAAGCTAAATGCAACTGAAGTTCATTTAGGCCTACTTGATTGCAGACCATTCATTCCAAGTCGTCAAGATAACCTGAAAAACTATAAATATATAAAAACATTGAAACTTTTAACAGTTTTGAGTTTGAAATAAACGTTCACAACTTCACATAGATGAAAACGGATTTCAGAACTCTAAAAACAGGTTCCATATCATGTCAAATGCTTCCACAAGCACTGGCGGCTGTTGGAATCCGCGCCAGAACCCAATATCTGGGGTCGGACTGGGTGTTGCTATAAGGGCGGTCGTAAGAGCGGCACACGCCAACATTTGCTGGCATTAACTGACCGATGGCTCTCGTGAGTTACAAAGAGCCTTACCCACCACCCTAGCTTCCTGGGAAGGCGATGTCATGGCAACGCTTTTCTAGCGCCCTCCTTTTATAGGAAATGGCGAACTTTATAAGCAAAACAATTTCTGTTCGTAGACATTCGTTTCGAACATTTTTATCAAAATAATTTCAGAAATGTTTTGATTTCACAGACTTCATTCGTTACAGAAATGAGGAGAACTTGAAATGAATCGAGAAAATAACAAAATTTAACAGTTCACGAGAAGCGCTAACAGTTAATAATTAAACACTCGTAAAATATCCGATGACTACATAGTGGTCTTGGCGGGTGGGCAGCCAATAAGACGGTCTCAGACAAGATTCGGAAGATTGGCTGGCCCATCAAACAGCCAGAGTAAACCGAACAGGAGTTTACCTATCAATCGATCAATCAATAAATTGACAGATCAATAACTGAGGCTAAGTAAATCAATATGCCGGCAAATGCATACTCGTCCATCTATTGACCAAGAAGCAAACTATGAGTTGGTTAATGAAAGCAATAAACCAGATCAAAAGTAATGTAATGTAAATCTTCAAAATTCAATAAAAGGAGTGGACCAACACTGGGTCAACAATGTCCACTGCCTTCTAGACACTTACCTACTTGCCAATTGGAGAAAATGATATCTGGCTGATGGACACCATACAAACAGTTATCCATAATGCCTATTGGGCACTGTCAAGTGGGGACTGCCCACAACCTTCTGCTCACTTCCAAACTCTTTTGGGCACTACTCACAACCTCTTGAACACCACCCATAACGTTCTGGTCACTAATACAACTGCTTGTTTTGGGCACTGACATCTCTAAGTGGGCATTACCCACAGCTGAGTGGACACCAAAAAATATCAAGTTGGCATGAGAGAGAGTGTTGTATAAGCCTTTGTTGAATTCCAGTGCATCCGTCTCCAAACGCCACATTCGTTGGGATCATATCTAACCTGCACTTTGTCACTGTTGACCAGCTATGGGCCCCATGTTGGCCCAGTGAAAGTGGCTCCTGGGGTTGTCATGGAAATCATCACTTTTCTAACAGAAAGTGAAGGAGATCAGAAAGTAAAAGACAAATTAGTCCTAAGTCCTTAGTCCTAAGTAAGACAAATGTGACATGTCAGAAAAAAAACATCCAACTTAACTGACTCAGTTGAAATTCTGCAGTTTTTATGCACTATATATACTGCACTATATAAAATGCATAATACAATATAATGCACTATATATAATATATAATACATGAGTATACTGCACTATATATATATGTGTGTATATATGTATATATATATATATATATATATAAGGCATAAAGTAAAATTTAGGTAGGAAACATATCTACGAAAGCATCAACTACTACCATTCAAATCGACGAGGCACACACACAGCAATAGTAACACAGCAATAGTAACAATATCAATAGCATAATGTAATCTCCTCATTTATGCAGCTCCTTTCTTAACAATCCAAAAGGCGCTGAGGCTCACAACGTCTGCAGTAAGCGTAACATCAGAAATATACTGCACATTACATATCTATACAAATCTATATATTATGTATATATTCCAGTTTAGGGGGGAAAAAACAAAAGACAAATACAAAAACTTTAGGAATATAAAGATCACTAACATCAGAATATAATATATACATTTATGATTTGAAGTACATATGTATGTATGTATGTATAATGCGTATACATGTTCCACATTTATTTCTAATTAGTGATATATATATACATATTCTACATTAGCTAAATATATATATATATTAACACTAGTGTAACATGGCTCACTATTGTAACACTAGTGTAACATGGCTAACAATTGTAACACTAGTGTGTAACACGGCTCACTATTGTAATACTAGTGTGTAACATGGCTCACATCGGATTACCCTAAACTTAAGAATTGTCTCTTTCAACTTGATTCTACCCACGGTAGCTTTAATTCTAATAACCTTGAATGATTCAATTGGACCAAGCCTCTCCAATGGATTACAAGTCTTACTGACGGTTTCACTTGAGACTAGTCAACTCGGCTAATAGCCGACGGCTATAATGAGTACACTGACCGTACGCTGTCAATGGGAAGATGAGATGGCAAGGGAGAGAACTGGCCAACCGCCCTCATATCAATTCCGTATAAAAAAAATGAAGTTGCCAACACTTTATACACGTGGCTACCTCTATAAGGGCTAGCTCATGGGACTGCTCTTCTTCTTCTTCACTTGAGACGACAATCAGTTGATACGTCATGCATTATTACAACGTCGCTACAGAAGTCATTCGATTGGATTAACCCAATTAGATTAATCACATAACTCAGATCGTTACAACACATAAATGAGAAAACAGAGGCTTTTCAAAGGAGAAATAAAACCTCTGGCCCACACTTAAACTGCTAATGGTGAACTTCTATCGTTCGTCAGATAACAGTATTATTTTACAGTAAAGACTCGTTAACACAAAGTCGTTTGGAGAGTTGCCTTATTGTACAGCATGTGAACTAAACTGCACGTAAATAGGGTTAGCGCTGAAAAACCCTGTTTAGCGCTACTCTGCAGTTCTTTTATGGTGCGTTAACCAATATAGGATGTTATGTTCATAGTTTTGGGGACATAACAACATTTCATGTTAAGTGGAATGACATGCAAATGAGCTCACAACATGTTTATCCAGACATTCGGATACTCCATCTGAGGAAATGTTAAAAAACACAGCACACTTGGTATCAGTCAATGGCCGAGTCACCCTATTGGTGCTTAAATTGAATAAATTATCATTATTATGCATTTATTAACTGCCATTGTCTAATGACCAAACATTGATTGATGGCAATTTTGAATGCGGCTTCATCGGGCATAGGTAGTCGATTACAACCAAAACGATTACATGTTCGTTGTAGAATACGAATATACTGTAAATATGAGACTATCAATAGTTACGGTCTTTTGATTACTAAGCAGATTAACTGTTGCTGTCAATCCTGAGTTGGGAGTTCAAATCCTCACCAGGAGAGAAAGACATTACAAGAGTTTGATTCTGCTAGCACTCTCCTTAGTAAACTCAACAACAAAATGAGTACAGTCATAGTTGGGGGAATTATGGATCATTAGATCACGGATCAACAATAGATCAGAGGCCAGATCGTAATCGTAATCTCCAAACTTCTAAAGCACTACTCGAAAGCCAAGCACCAGCTTATTCACGAGCACTATAAGATAGGAAATGACCACTTACGAATGCCAATAAGCCCAGTTATTTCTCTACAGAACTTGTAAAGTGTGCAAGGTGGATAAATCTGAGACATCTGACAAGCGTGTTTGCAAACAACGTCCACAGCCTTTACAATGCAGTTTGCTCTGCAGGCTTGAACCAAATCGTTGAATTACAGACCCAGAAACTTAACGAATACAGACCACATCAAGGGATTACAGAATGGAGACTACCCAGCAGGATTTACTGAATACAGACCACCCGGCAAGATTAACACATCACTGTGTGCCATGCCTGCTTTTCATCAACAAGTCCATTTCAATGGACACACTGAACATCTACCTTCACTGTTCTGTCCGACAAGAAAGCCATTGAAAAATATGGCCTCCAAATTCACTGCACGTTCACAACACCGATCATATGAAGACCTTTAGCAAAATATAAGATTGTCTGAGATCATCAAATTCCATAAACAACGATAAATCACTTGATTATCGGCTCCGACCGACGACAACGAAACAACGAAAACACGGAATGTTTCACAATCGTTCACGAGTTAAGTGGAATACGTAGACAACTGGAGAGATTATATGGACAACAGCAATCTCGGAAAATGGTTTCGGACAAAATATCTTCTGTATCGATGAGACTCGTAGATTTCACAACAAGAGACGACGAATACGGGTGAGTGTATGCGCCAGCGAGGGGGAATTCCACGCTCCGCTGGCGTTCGTGTTCCTTCCGTGTGACGCACCCAGTGGAGGTCGGTTCAAGGGTTGTTGGGAAAAGTAGGGCAGTTCAAAGGCCAGCTGGCTTCTCCTGTGTCGTGTCATAGTGGCGAATCAGTTCCGACTGAAATAAGAAAATCAGTTGAAGCATTTAAAGCATTATCGTCATTTATGTCACTTTTAAACTGTGGTTGTAAATGTGAGTGTCTAAGTGAGACTACAGCTATACGAGCAACCAGTTGAATAAAAAAAGAATACATGTACTTACTTACTTACTTACATTGTGTGTCAGACTGCCATGTGTTTGGGGTTAGATTCCCGGGGCATCAACTCAAACAGACAACTGTCAAGTATACACAGAGCGAACAGGAAGACGATAATCGCAAAAAACTTTTATAAGTAAACACAAAGCAAGTCAATCACCTTTGGCACCAGCACAAATCAGGCCACTGCGTCAATGTGTAACGAACAGAAGCAAAGGGCATATTGGAGACTCACCTGTGGTACTACGCCATGCTCTTCTTGAGAAAATGCAAAACCACCTGGAAAGAGAAACACTTTTAAATATTCAGTGTAGTCAACTCTGAAAAAAACAGTGCTAGCATTGGTCGCACTCTCCAGCCAAGATACAATGATACAGCCAACCATTCAATGTAATTTAACATATCCAAATAACTAAACCTGATCTTCCTTCAAATGATAAATTAAATTAACATATAAGTTACGTATTAAAATATCCTAGTAGCAATACTCAAGCCTTCCTAAAACACTGCCTTAGTGAACCGTATCAAGTTCCGCAATATTACGAGGTGGCACTCTAACTAGGTCATGGTCTATGACTGAATTTGTGATCCATAACCCCATCATATCAGAATTCATAGGGTATTGTATTTGCAAATTTATATAGAACCTCTATAAGAACCAAAGAAATAGGTGAGTGTTTGATGCAATGAGTTGCAACAGTCCTGCCTTCCAAAGCAAATAATGACACATCTTTATAAAATTATTATCATTGCTCAGTTAGCAGTAAACAAATGAACACTTACGTGGCTGAAGTTCGTTCAGCATGTCTTGCAAGCGACTACTTGAACGAGTGAAGACGTTTTTAAGAAGACGAGCTGTCTCGGTGAGTCTAGAAAAACACAAAACAGACATTTCAATGTATCGGATTTCACATCTACAGATCTTTCATTGTTTGATACAATTATCGTTATTATTACTAATATAATAGAACAGAAATCTCTCTGCATGCGTGCGTCTGTGGCGTTACACTGTTTCGCAAGAGTTACTATAGTCTAGCTGAAGGTCTTTGTGTGACGTCACAACAATATTATTGTGACGTCACACAAAGACCTTCTGCTTGACCGTTGTCATAGCAACACAATATATTTCTCAACAACGTACGGAGCATAGCTATTATACAGGCGTTCATGGACGGACGGTTGGGGGTAGGGAGGGAAAGATGGAGGGCCAGAAGAGGGAGTGGGAGTTGGAGGGGAATGAGGAGAGGAGGAGGGAAAGGAGGAACGGAAGGGGAGTGGGAGGTGGAGGGGAATGGGGAGAGGGGTGGGAAGGGGCAGGGCAGGGGAGTGTGAGTGGAGAAGAAAGGAAGGTGATTAAGAGGGAAAAGGAAGGGCAGTATGAGGGGTAGAGAAGGGGTGGGAGGGGTAGAATAGGGGTAGGGAATGGGAGGGAAAAACAGGAATGGGAGGTCATGGAACCGGAAGGGGAGAAGGCGGGGAAAGTGGTGGGAGTGAAAGTGGAGGGGAAAGTAGAGCAAGGGAAAGGGAAGTGGAGAAAAGAGGGGAGCGCTAAGCACTGTAAACTTCACCGTCTTAGGACGGGCAAACATCTAGTTATTAATAAATGACATGGTTTAAAAACTTACATCCAGCTAATTATGACAAAATGCTGAAAAGTGTGATTCAAAACATTAAATTCTTTTAAAAACTTACATCCAGCTAATTATGACAAAATGCTGAAAAGTGTGATTCAAAACATTAAATTCTTGGATAAACCCTCAGTGTAATATTTCTATCCATCAAAAGAATTGCAACAGAAACTTATCTAAACATTTAATGCCACAATTTGTATCTTTCATAATAAAATCCTTCACAAAGTCCAAGTGTTAACTCTTGATTTTCTGATATGTCTTGGAATATGTGCTGCTGGGGTGGTGCTGTGTAATTCTGTCATGGTGTAAGTGGTGTTTACCGTCTCCTGGTGGCTTTAAGGACCATCTTCGCTGGATCCTCATGTGCCATCTCCAGCTCCTGCACCTCCTCATGAATTCCCTTGAACAATGCACGATGCATTCTACAGAAAAACCAACCAGAATAACATTATCATTATTATCATTATTATTATCATTATTATTATTATTAGCATTATCATTATTATTATTATTAGCATTATCATTATCATTATTATTATTATTATTATTATTATCATTATTATTATTATTATTATCATTATTATTATTATTAGCATTATCATTATTATTATTATTATTATTATTATCATTATTATTATTATTAGCATTATCATTATTATTATTATTAGCATTATCATTATCATTATTATTATTATTATTATTATTATCATTATTATTATTATTATTATTATTATTATTATTATTATTATTATTATTATGTCCAAGAGACACTATTTAAGGGCCTTATAAAATTACTTTGGCAGGGAAGTCAAGTTAATGAAAAGCGTTTGCCGCAAAGGCATTTATATAGCATTAAGTTTGCATTTTTAAAGGTGTCCATTATATGGTTTTTATGTTATTATTATTGTTGTTATAATAATTATTATTACTAAAACTATTACTATTACTAATACTATTATCAATATTATTATTTAATATTTAATTATTTACTATCATTATTATTACTATTCTTATTATATATTCATTGAATGCCACTACCAGTATCTAGTAGTATCATTATTATTTTTACACATTTATTAAATGCCACTATTTAATGACCAAGCATCAATTATTGATAGTGCTGAGCAAATTGTTCAAGGTCTGTACAAAGAACCCATACTTTCCATGTGGGGCCGTCCATAAATGACGTCACGCTATTTTGGCCGATTTTAACCCCCCCTCCCCTCGTCACACTTCGTCACAAAAAGTAAGACCCCCTCTGAAAATGACGTCACAAAGTGCTGACCCCCTTAAAACCAATTTCCATGGCAAACCAAAATGCTCCTTCATGGAACAAATAGCGAAAGCATGAATATTTTAAAATCTAATGGTGACCAAATATTGAAATAATTAGAAAATTATTAATAATGGTGCCCGTAGCCTATACATTAAAATAATTTAAAAAATAATGAAAATGTAATCCTCAAAATTAGTGCTGTTATTATTAAAATTAAATTGTTGTTAATTGTTAAATTTAATAACATAGACCTGGTGTGACGTCACACTACTCAGACCCCCACCCCCATGTCACACATCGTCACAAATTTCCGACCCCCTTCCCCTAGGTGCATGACGTCATTTATGTTACAAGGTAAGCAGTACTAAGGACACATATATAATCAGCAACCATGTCCCTTGAATATGCACTATACAAATACATGATTACAATTACAGTAGTTCTACTACGTACACTTTCCACAGGACATCCCTGAGTAGTGACGTAACTGGAATGAGAATAAGGCCGATCCAGAATATTCCACAGCCATAGACGTACTTATCCTACAGGCAAAAAGACAGACAGCAGATCTATGAAACATGCACAGACTGAGTGCAATCACTAATCGTATATATTGTTTTTGGCAATTTTTTACTAATTTGTGTATTTCCTAACTCTTAAGGCTCTAAATTATTCTGCAGTCAGTCATTTTAATATGAACAAGATCAAAGGATGAAAAAACAATGCATATATCTAGGCATACTCTCTATTGTTTTATCAATCTGTCGATGCTTTTTACATACAATTTAAAAATACATGGGGTGCTCGATAGTGTAGTGGTTAGCATGCTGGACTGTCAATTGAGAGTTCAAATCTCCACCAGGGTATATAATATATATTTGTTTCAAAATTTCTCCTAAATCACTCGATTCGTAAATGTCTCTGTTACTAAACACATTCAATGCACGACATCCGTAACAGTTGCATACATGACAGGCGTAACATAAGAGGTGCTGAATAGTGACTCGCATGTTGTTCCTACCATTCCGACCATTTCCGGAGCCAGGTCGACAGATGGCCACATGTGAGGATAGATGGCGAGGAAAACGAACCAGCTGACGATACTTCCCCAGACAGCAACATGACACAACTGGGGAAAAAACAAACACAGGAAAATAACCCCAGTTACACTGCACCAGCCAATAACACCCCCCCCCAAATTCATCCATGTATATAAAGCAAGAGATATTGTGAGTGAAGAACTTGCTCAAAGTACCTACACAGTAACAGTCTCAGAGGGGGAGGCTTGAACATGTACTCTCCGCATTACAAGACGAGTGCTCTTACCAATCAGCTATCATGTCCCAAATAGAGTAACCACAGAAGGGTGTAAACAAAAGTGTCACCAATTCCATTTTCAAAAGGAACATCAGTTATGTACTGCTTTATGTAACAATGCAAGTATATGCGTACACAACCGTGTATGTATGAAATTATATGATAATTATATGATATAATAATAATATTTATTATACTGGTACAATATCACATCTACATAATCAATCTTACGGAAAGTACAATACATGAAACATCACAACAGCAAACGAAAATTAATTGATTGATTGATTGCACCAACGAACCATGTAGAACTGTTTCAAAAGACACTTACCCAAGTCCAAGCATTCATTTCAAGTCCTGCCTTAAAGCAGACTGTCACCACAACATACTGAAACGCAAAGAACAAAAACATATGCAACATATTGAAAACACAATATAGAAGAAAGTGATAATTCGTGACAACCACTGTTGGGCCACCAATGAAACAGTGCAAGCCAGCAATAGGCCAATGTAACTGTCTGGGATTAATGCATTATTCTTATTATTAATTAAATTTGCAATACTCACATGGTCACACCGAAATGTGAATCTGAGGCGCGGAAAATATGTAAGTATCACAGCACTTGCATAGCACCTTATAGGTAACTCACGAAGGCGCTCCAACATGGCTAACTAGGAATCATCGAACACATGTGTCTTAAGACGGGCAGAAACGTGCCCTGAACTGTTAAAGATGCTAGTGATCGTATGCCCGGTGGCAGATTATTTATTGACACTGTTCTCTGGCTCGCAGAGAGTAAGCCCTGGTCAAAAACTCACTGGCCAATAACCCCCTGTGAAAACCTCTGGCAAATAATCCCATGGACAATAACACACAGGAAAAGAACCCCTAGTTAAAGTGCCCCCGGCGAATAACCCTCAAAATTCACCTTTGTATAAAAAGCAAATTTAAAATATGATAAAAGATCAAAGGATTTATTTATGCGAAGACTTATACAATCATGAAGTCAAGAATATTCTTCCATAGTTTTAAGCTTGACGTTATTTTCCTGGGGTTTATTGGCTGTGGGGATCATTGAATGGGGGATTTGAACGGGCCAGAGGATTATTACTCTAGAACCAAGAATACTCTGATTTCTGTCAGGACATACCGTGTAAACCATGTTGCCCAAGAATAGGTAGTCGCCGACCTTACCATCCTTGAAAGCAATATCTACAATACAAACACAAACCCTGGCTACACACAGCACTCTCAAGATTTCATATAATTTCCTAATTTGACTGATTTGCCACAGACAAATGAGACCTACCACTGCATCGGCACTTAAGCAAAATCTGTGATCGAATCTAATGTAATAACTTGTATAGCACCTTTATCGTAATGTACAAAGTAAGTAAGTAAGTATATTATTTATTAACCTAATCGCACTTTGGTGTACAGATATCTAAAAATACACACTGTAAAAAAAGTGTATAGCATCCTTACAATAAATGTTTTGGAGCATCGGTCAGTGCTAGGGAAGTCGTCAAAAATCCATGCGTGGCTTAAATAAAGTTGAAAGTCTGAGAAGTCATGAGCACGGAAACCAACTCCTAAATTACCTCACCATCCCTGGTGTTATGAGTGCTAGAAGTCTTTGGCTTTTTTTGGTCCAACAACAGTAACTCTTGACACAAACTGTTCACTTTGTAACAAGTGAGCATTTGTCATGTTTTTAACTAATGTGAATTTTTAACTAATATTCAGTTTCAGCTGTGCTATGGCACTATATAAACTGTCTTATTATTAGTAAAATTATTATTTTATTATAATTAATTTTTATTATTTATTTATTTAGCTATTCTTATCTTTGAAAGTTTTTACAAACTATAAGACGTCATTCAGTCCTGCTCCAATCCGAGCAGAAAATTTGTTTCAATCCGAGGTGCCTTAAAGAGAAAATCTGAAGGGCGACTGATAAGCGCTGGAGCAGATGGCTTATATTATTATTATTATTATTATTATTATTATTATTATTATTATTATTATTATTATTACTATTTTTAGTAACACTGACCCTGCTCAAGGGCCAGAACTGTCATCCAGAAAAGGAGAACTGAATGGTAGACTGAGTTGAGACACCACAACCAAAATACCTGAAACCATGGAAACCATAATGATGCAAGAAAACATATGCTCTAGATATTCTATCCATCTCATTCTAATCTAGTAATTCTATAGCGCCACAGTAATAATGCTCAAAGCATCAGTTAATGCTTACTATTAAGCAAAATCATTGAGCAAGTCAAATTCCATGGTGAGTCTGTTTGAAAGTCAAGAAGGGAGTTCAAGACATGGAAAAGACGAGATTTTAGTAGAAAACTGAAGGTCAGAACAGACATTGTAGAGCGAACTATTCCTGGAAGGGAATCAGGAAATGAAAGACCAAAAGACAGATAATTTATGAACTTGAGGAAATTGAGACTGGTGTTAGTACGACGAATGTTAAGAGTGTCTGCTTTCCCTGTTTCAAATGTAAGGAGTCGTTGGTGATTATTGTGGGGCACGGTGGCCGATTGAGTTGAGCGCTTGACCTGTTATGATAGTGATAGCTTGTTGAGAAACAGATACAGATTCGTATCAGCCAAGTCACCTGTGTCTCAACAAGCTGTCACGTTACAGACCACGCCCTCTAACCAATTGGCCACTGTTCCCCACGATAATCCGTGATGACTTCTTATATTTGAAACAGGAAAAGCACACTCTTAACATTCCGTCCTACTAACACCAGTCTCAACTTCCTCAAGTTCCTAAATAATTTGCCTTTTGGTCTTTCATTTCACAAATCTCTTCCAGGAATAGTTTGCTATGCAATGTCTCTTCCGACTTTCATTACCCGATTCTCTACAAATTCTCCCGGTTCTATCAAAGCATGTCTCTGCAATAGTCTGCATCAAACAGTTTTGGAAGGCGGCAAGGACCAGTACCAAAATTCATCTGATCGTAACTTCGTATGCTACTATAGAACAGAGCATTTGAAACTGAGTATCTAAGTACCTTAACATTGAAGTAGTCAGAATTCTGTGACGACTTATACAGTACTGGAAAGTGAAGCATAGTTTCCGCACTGCACCATCGATCAAACAACCCCATCGCAAATGGCGGAGCAGCAGTAAATACCTACAGGAAATCAGCAGAAAAGTAAATAAATAAAACATTGTTTCAACCAATTTCAAACAACCATCAGTTATTTGATAAGAATTAGAACAGTTCAAAGATGATTATTTTCATAAGCATTATATAGTTCTTAGTTACTTTATAAACTTGTACCAAAACAGTTTCCAGAACATACTTCTGTAAGCACTAGCAGAGTTTTTAGTTCTTGAGTTCCAAGTTCTCTTTTTAAGCACCAAAGAGTTCCAAGTATAAGCACCAGAACAAGCTCTAACCTCTAAGTGACTTTCACATGCACCAGAACCATTCTGATTTACTCTCACTAGCAGAGGAATAGTAACAAAAGACTTATAGAAATATGGTAAGACTGAAAGAATGGTACTTACAACATTATAGAGACCAATGGACCATCGTTCAAATAGAATCTGACCAGAGAAGCCATTCATTATGGCAAACCAAAACTAAAAGATGAAAAATATATAATTATTAACAATACAACAACCATTGGTTTATTCCGCATTCTGGCCAGTTTCAATAAGTAATTCAAAAATCTTGCCTTCTCAAGTTAGCAGTGAAAGGCAGCCTATTTTCCATCAAACTGCAGTTAAGATTCTGATTTTGGGTTTGGTGATGCCAATTGGGAATGCCCCTTGCTTGCAAACTCTGCTGACAATGCAGCACCATGCGTCTCCCATGGTTGGGCCATCCACCTGAAACAGACTTCCTTTGGATTTGGGTATTGTCTTAGCACTCTCTATAAACACCTTCTGTAAACATTTTCAATAAACACTTTCAATAAACACTTTCTATAAACACGTCTATAAGAGCTTTCTATAAACACTTTATATAAACACTTGGAAACTGATTTATCTTCCATGGTTGGGCTAGGAGCGCCTCTGGGCGGTTATCTTGAATAAATGAACTGCCCAAACAGTTAGATGTGCCTGACTACCATAAATGTCAGGAAGTTCAGTCAAGATTTGAGCGTAACCTCGATAAAGTAGAGACAGATGTTCTTGTAGAAGGAGTAAAGGATCAGCTTTGTCAGTCGATGGTGGCTCCATGCTCCGTGGACAAACAGCAGTCTGTTCAGATACTGGAACTAAACAAAAGAAACACTTCTTAGCAATGTTTCAACTCATAACACAACTGTTTAAAGACAGAAATTAAACCGCAAAGTGACAAATAAATAAAAGTAAAACAAGAAAATAAACTGCAGAGCGAAAAACTTGCTCCCCAACCAGAACATCCACAATAAATACGTTAATCTGAATCTGTAACTCCGTTTCTGTAAATCTGAACCTGTAAATCTGATTATGTAAATCTGATTGTGTAAATCCGAACCTGTAAATCTGATTATGTAAATCTGATTGTGTAAATCCGAACCTGTAAATCTCAATCTGTAAATCTGAATCTGTGGCAGAGCAATATCAATGATCATTCGTCTTCCTACCTGTGCTATAGAATAGTCAGAGGCACAGGCTGCTTGCAGTCCTTCCACTCCAGATATTCCGACTCCCACATGTGCTGCCTGAAAGGATAAGCCAACCAACTTCAGCAACGCTAACTGTAACTTTGTAATTGTAATCACTAATTAATATACCACAATATCAAGGAAAAATATCAGAGGTACTCCTAACCGGTCAACTCCTAACCGGACAACGACAATCAAAAGAATTAACATCAAGCACCTGCCGCAAAAGGCAAGAAGAGGCTAAAGCAACACCAAGCCAAAGCATTGACGGTGGTCACGACCTTCAACAAACAAAGCCTCAAGCACCTCTGAGGGACGAGTCTCAATTGAAATGGCGATATAAAAATTGGCAATTACGATGACAAAAATCCGAAAAATGGGTAGCAGTGGTGAAGGACCTCACATGATCAATTCATTGAAAATTAGCTCAGTCGAGGCCATGTGGTTGCTCTAGCACGGTACGTATATGGGGAATTTAGTCAATGGCATGGCACCCGTTAAAACTGGGCTAGCAGTGGTGAACTCACCCGATCAATTCGTTGAAAATTGAGCAGAGTTGTGGTCATACGGTCGCTATAGAAAACCGCTCACATTTACATTCTTAATTACCTGTATCATTCCGACATCATTTGCACCATCGCCAATAGCTAAACAAATGGCTTGCATTCGATAGCGAACCAGATTAACAAGCTCCGCCTTCTGTAGAGGAGACACGCGACAGCAGATGACGGCCTTACAGGACACGGCGATGTCGAGGAAGTCCTGGGAGCAGTCATAGGAAAGGGCAAAGTCCAACGTCTGTCAAACAGAACACATCAGTTATAAAACGTCTGACCGCATCGACTATTTACTTCACAGTGTATGTGCACATAAGTATGTATTTATGTAGGTGTTATTATTATCATTATTGTTATGGTTTTCATTATCATTATCATTGTTGTGCATTCATTAAGAGGCACTCACTGATGACCAAAATCAATCGATGATGCTGAGCAATTGTGAGTGAAGGACTTGCTCAAGGTCCCTACACAGTACCCATCTTCGGGAGAAAGCTGAAACCCATATTCTTTGCATCATGCAGTAAGTGCTCTAACCAATTGGCTACCCTGTACTTCATACACATGTAAGTATGTATGTACATATGTAAGTATTTGACTATGCATGTACATATGTATGTATGTAAGTGTATACAAGTAATGAATGCATGAATACATATGTATGTATGTAAGTATGTATGTATATGTACATATACCTCTGGACCTTAATAAGTCTGTTCTAAGAACTGAACCCTAGGTCTCATGGGAACCAGCGGAAGAAATGCTACCTGGCCGTCAATGACAAATCCGACGTCATTCTCCTTTTTCAGATGATCGCCAAATTCGGTCACGTGCCGTCGAAGGGTTTCTCTTGTTGACTGAAAATGATAACAAAAGCCATCAGCAAAACAACTGATAAATGATAGAAATTAAGTAGCGTTTTTAATACACATATGTGACTCCTTAAGACAAAGTCAGAACCTTCATTTCTTTGAGACACAAGAAAGACCTCTTCTTCATATTCCTAGGAGAGTTTTCAGTTTTAAGTGAAGGACCTGTACAGAGATAGCAAGAAGTACGGTGTTGGTGCTACTAAGAGTGACAGCATACTAAGTGATAGCATACTAATTGACAGCCTACTAAGCGACAGCATTCTAATTTACAGCATACTAGGTGACAGCCTACTAAGTGACAGCATACTAAGTTATGACATAATTATTAAGTGACAGCCTACTAAATGACAGCATACTAAGTGACAGCATAGTAATTGACAGCATACTAACGTCAAGAGTTGTGTCATTCATGACTAACAGGACCATACTCTGCGTGAACAGCTTGCATGAATATCCTGAAATATACAAACATACATAGATAAACAAGGAAGAACAGCAAAATCTCTGTCACAAAAAACAACAAAACTGTAAGTAGAGCAATAGTTTTCTGGATAGCAAGGTGGGCTACCATCTGGAAATCTACATTGAGTTTGTGACTTCACACACGTGACAGTTTCGAAAATACAGAGACAGACAGACGGAAAGACAGACAGACAGACACACACACACACACACTCTTTCACAAATCCTATCCGCAGCCCTCCTCTTCCCCTTACCTCCCTCACCGTTTCAATTCTAACACCATCCACCTTAGTCGTCTGTTTGTCTGCCCGATCCTTTGGATCTTGACCTGGAACCAATTTTTTACCTCCCCTGTCTATGGATTTTGTACTGACTAAGCGCAGAGTTTTACATTATGGCATCCATTCTACAGAACAGGTAAGTAGATAAGTAAGATATGAGTATCGCAAAGACTGGCCTATATTAACAGCTGTTTCTTGTTTATCACCAGTCAAGATCCAGACTTTGATATCAGCCTTGGCAAGGTTAGCAATGGTTTCAGGAACACCCTGAAAGCAGAAAAGTTACAACACATTGGCATGGTTAGACATGAAGACAGTCTAAATAGTTTATCTGCAAAGAAGCTGACAATTTTTCTACAACATACCAGTACTAATTAATAAAAGAATTTATAGTCTTGTCGAGAACCTATTCAGAGGTGAATACAACTACTCAGAAGTGAATAAACTATTAGTCAGAGGTGAATAAAACTATACAGAGATTAACAAAACTTCTAAGAGGTGATTAAAACTTCTGAGGTGATTAAACCTTCTCAGAGGTGATTAAAACTTCTGAGGTGATAAAAACTTCTGAGGTCATTAAAACTTCTCAGAGGCGATCGAAACTTCTCAGAGGCAATCAAAACTTCTCAGAGGTGATCGAAACTTCTCAGAGGCGATCAAAACTTCTTAGAGGTGATTAAAACTTCTCAGAGGTGATTAAAACTTCTTAGAGGTGATTAAAACTTCTCAGAGGTGATTAAAACTTCTTAGAGGTGATTAAAACTTCTTAGAGGTGATTAAAACTTCTTACAGGTGAATAAAACTTCTTACAGGTGAATAAAACTACTCATAGGTGACTATACCTGTCCTAAGTCATAGCAGCTGGATATTTTTGACAAACCTCTTGCAATCTGTCCTCAATCGCCGTCGCTCCCAACAGACGAAGGTTCTATCGAGAGAAAAGATGCAACAGAACAAGGTTACAATGAGAAATCAGAAGAAACCATGCAGATTGCAATTTTAATTGTAATTGAAATTGTAAAATTTTGTAACTTCAATTATAATTGTATAAAGTGCCACTTACAACTAAGATTCTCACTAAACACACAACATAATGCTAAAGTTTGGGCAGAAGATACATGAAAGTAATGGCAGCTCAAAGCTCATTAATATTAATACCATCATCATCATCTTCATCATCGTCGTCGTCATCATCATCATCTTTACGAAACATTACATAAATCTGTTATTACAACTACAATTAAGTTAACGAACATTTTTAACACATGTAAAGTCACACAGAAAATCGAATCTGAAGCGAAACAAGAGCAATGTTGCCACAAACTTGTTCGATGAGTTCTGCCGCCTCTTCCAGCTTCTTTTCCCTGTTCTGCAACGATGTGCTCGCTTTGTAGTAGAGCTCTTTCCAGTCCTTATATACATCCGGTGATATTGTAGTCATGGCAACACAAAGTGTTCGAAGGCCTGCAAAGAACACCATCATCATCATGATATCGTGATCACTCTTCAGCCTTTCTCTTTCTCTGTTTCAGAAACCCCGGAAGTCCATGTAATTTGTTAGTGATAGTAGTGACTTGGGTTGGCAGTGCCTCTGAATCGCTAAGTGGCACTTAATAAATGTTCGAAATCACAATTACAATTATGTATCGTAATATGTCTAAAACAAGTTTCATCTGTAGCACCTCCAGTCGGAAAGGTGAAGTGCACATACCTAGAGTGGCAAAGTCTTGGAGGTGATGGAGAGTTGCTTCCTTTATCGGTTGCTCCCCTTCCAATCTCTCATAGATCACGGTATCCTGCACGGAGCGTAATGTACAAGCATTAAGTAGCATAACATACAAGTAATGTAAACACACGAGTAATACTACCACAAAAGTAACATAAAGAAACAACTACCATAAAGACACCTGTAACATAAACACACAGCTAATGCAAACATACAAGTAACAAAAGCACACAAGTAACGCAAATGCAAAAGGTAACACCTAGGTAACATCAGGTAATGTAAACATACAAGTAATGTTAACACACAAGTAAGGTTACAAAAAAACAAGTTATGCAAACACATAAGTAACATAAACAAAAGGTAACATAAGGTAACATAAACACTAAACACACAAATAACATACACACACAGGTAATGTTAACAAACAATGTAAGCATAAGAAGACAGATTATGCAAACTCACGGCTCCTTTGATCATCAGCTTAATAGTTCCGTCTGGTGCTCGAACAATGACCGACATTCGCTTCCTTGAACTCGTAAACTCCAAGACGTTCAGAACTTGATAGACTTCCTCCTGACCAAACTAAACATCAAACAGCCACAAAGTCAATTTAAAAGTATTTCTGCATTTATCTATCAATCTGCATTTATCTATTTATTTAATCAATCAATCAATCAATTCTTTTTATTGATCACCATAATACTATCACATACAAACACAATCAAGACATTCATGTGCAGTGGCGTCAATAGGCAGGCCCAAAGGAACATAAGGTTCCGCTAGCAGGGTCACCCTAGTTTCATCAATCGTTAATCTAACAGTATTTTGTTTATTCATCATTTAAAACAGTACGTCTTCAAACAATCCTTGTTATGCTGCCATCTTATCATACCATTGTTACAGCATATCACAACATCACTTTGACAGTTAAACAAGACAATGCTAGCCACATTGTCGGCAACATGGTCATACCACTGTTACAGCATACGGTAACGCCACTTTGATAGTTAAACAAAAACAAGGTCATGAACAGTAAACCATGATCATGCTTACCACTTCGACAGTTACATGTTGCGGCAGGCGTTTGTTGAACACAAAACCAAGTCTCTTTGCACCAAGAACCAGAGCCCTTTCATCTACACACACACACGCACACACATTAGAACACATCTTGTAACGTAAAATAACACAGTACAGTTCAGATCTATAAGGAAGGTACAAGTACAGTATAGTGTTGTACATGTAGGGCCTACTAACATCAAATGGTCTCTTTAAATTACAGTATATATATATTTATATATCGTGGGGCACGGTGGTGTAGGGGTATGTTCGGTGCCTTGCAGCCGTTTGCATAACTCCATCACAGTTGTATCGGCAATCCCCCTCAAGCCGCCGCGTAGGGACCTTGAGCAAGTCCTTCGCGCACAATTGCTCTGCAATATAATTGCTCTGCGCCGCCGAGGCGTGTGCACTTCTGAGCTTGGGGCAACCTTAGTAAGAAGGGCGATATCAAAGATCAGTTGTATTGTATGTATATTATACAATTACATGTATAATATACATGAGCACATTTTTCTTCATAGTCTATCTATGTCTACCTGTCAATCTGCCTGCCTGCCTATCTGCCTATCTGCCTATCTGTCTGTCTGTCTTTGTCCGTCCGTCTGTCTGTGTCTCAATGGACAGATCTTCTGGATATTAACCTGATTATGGCTTGACTTTGGTGTGCCATCAGATGTGCGTTATACACTGGAGCAATAGAAGTTACTAATCAACGATGAATTAATAATTCCCGTGCACCATCACGGACTTTGATAGAACTTGTTACCTGGACTAGATGCCTGGTAGTGAATAATACTCGGGTTTTCACTGTCTCTCTCTGGAACGACCGTGTGACAGACGGCAAGAAGAGTCAGAAACTCACGAATCATTGGCGCCGTTGGCTGCCGACCAAAACAATACACCATGCAATATGTAGTATGCTATACTATGGCACATGAGAGTCAATTGGTAGCACTTGTCTTGTAACTGGGCTGTTAATGATTAATTTTTTTTAATAGTTAACTATTTATCAATTAACGATGAATTAATAGTTAATTGTGATTAAAGGTATTCCTAATAAGTAACGACACAAGCCATTCACGAGTGAAGGGGTCATCCAGAAATACCAACGGAACTACCGACTTTGGTTGACAGAAGACAATCAAGAGAAAGAGTTGCTAACGTTTTGTTTGGGATGAGAGATATTGGAAGATGGTCTAGTGGATAGATTAGGGTGGGAATTCCTGAAGATGTCAGACTTTAATTTGGAGTGGAAAGCCGAAGGGCTGATAGGTAGATGATCAGATGATGCATGCAATCATGATTGATAGTTAACAGAACTGATGACCAAAATTCGCTATATATAATCTGTGATTACAATTACAATTGAAATTACAATTGCAATTACAATTACAATTGAAATTACAATTGCAATTACAATTACAATTGCAATTACAATTGCAATTACAATTGCTGCTTACATGATTCAGATGTAGATTCTCCATCAGAGTTGGATCGGCAAATCGTTCAGTAGAATCTTGATTATCGCTAAATTGCAAAACGAGATTCAAGTAACACATCAAAACCTAACATCACGTTATTTAACATAAGACCAAAAGCTTCACGTATTATTATATAGGAATTTAACTTTTGTCTGTGTTACCTTAAGTTTCTTAACCTTAGCTGAAAACTGGAAGTTTCACAATTACTACAAGCATGACATCGATGTTCTGTCGTATGGCTGTGTGCACTTTTGGAAGGAGGACAATATCAAAATACAGTTGAATTGTATTGTAATATTGGTGATGAGATCATAATATTCATGACAAAGCATAATATGGGTTACAATAAAGTAATACTGGTGACAAGATCGTAAGAAAGGTAACATTAGCGTAACACATCACTAGGCACTTACGTTAGCTCACCAACATTGGCAATAACTTGTACATTGCAGAAAAATATTCAGTTAAAATTACATTTACACTTTGGCACATACCCATAAGCAATTCCACCGACGCTGCACTTCCTAAATTCCATTACGTTACGAGTCAGTGTTCCAGTTTTATCGGAGAAGACGTACTTGACCTATAGAGTCATAAATAAAGAGTGCATTAATTCAGCAAAAATGGCAAACTGCTTAGAAAGAAAGTCAAGAAAATACAATGCAATACCATATAAACATTACAATGCCATATAATACAATGCAATACAATTCAAGGCAATTTCATACAATACAATGCAACTAATAATAATAGAAACGTTCTTCATGAAGTCAACATTCCTGTTACACATAGCCAGGATGAGTACCAACCACTTCGATAGGGGCGATACCAAAATCTTACACAACAGACGTGAATGGACAGAGGGTATGGAGGGAGGTAGTGTTTGAGAGAGGAAGGGAGGGAGAGGAGATACGGAAGGACAGTTGTAGGGAGGGAGGGGAGAGATGGACGGACGGTTGGAAGGAGGGAGGGAGAAGCAGGAGAGAGGACTGACATCAATCACATATCAGTGACCATGCATCTCTTGACAGTTTGAAATTATTGTTTTCTAACCGTCTTAGCATGGACAAACATCTAGTATAATACTATGCAGGAAGATGCAATACAATACAAATTGACACAATATAAAAGCCTCAAAATTAACAAGAAAGAAAAAAAGCTAATTCTGGAAATGTTTAAAACGACGATAATAAGACTCAGCAGATGACCTGAATTTGATTGACCCCACCCATATCACAATCAGCAATTAACCTCCTCACCTGACCCAGTTCTTCGTTTAAGTTAGAAGTACGCGCAACCGCAGGAGTGTCACTCTCTTCGTGGTACATGTCCTGATCCTAAACAAGAAGAAACCGAGATAATAGACTGGTGACTCTTCCAGTTACCTGAGCAATGTTTGTTAACTGACAAATTATATGTTCTTAATGACATTTAACATCGTGAGGCTAGCACAGAGTGCACCTTCGGGCTTTGTAAGGGGGCATTATCAATTCCAGTTGTATTGTACTGTATTGTATTGTATTGTATTGTATAATAGATGAGAGTGGTGGATTGACTGACCCAGTTGATGAATATCGCCTGGACAAACTTGACGAACTCGAGTGTCACTTGAAGACTGATTGGGATGAGGTTGTTGTAGAGAATAATAAATGTCAGCAAATTGTAACCGAAATTACTCGGATCCAAGTCTGAAAAGTTCATAATTTATGATTATCAGAATACACACAGCATTAGTTGAAGGTTGCTTCATTATGCTTCAATCAAACCGTCATCAAATTTGTAACTTGTAGGAAGTCTTGGCAAGATACGAAGTTTAGAATGAGACTGAGAAATTTAGAATAAGATTGAGAAGTTTAAAATGAGACTGAGAAGTTTAGAATGAGACTGAGAAGTTTAGAATGAGACGAAAAGTTTAGAACAAGATTGAGAAGCAGAGGAGTGGATAGATCAAAGTAGAAATTTCCAAATAGGTGATACTTTTATTTTGCAGTTGAAAGCCTGAAAGGTGATGGACAGAATGGTTTGAGGCAGATGACTGCTTTCAACTGCTACATCTGAGGTCCAAACCCTGTCATCTCCAAACATCGTCAGTAATGATATACAGGTACAATGATCTTCATTCACACAGCAGTGACAGCACCCTTCAAAACAGTACCGTGATAAGTTAAAATCGGAAATGATGTCTCTAGCTGACCTTCAAAGCCGAGGTACCAGAACTGGTGCAGATGACGGGTTGTCCATATCTGATTGGCAACTGCACTGACCAATGACAGTGCAATCAGCAGCACAAACAACATCAGAGTCTGCCAATCACAAAACACAAACCACTGATTGTCTATGTTGGCTGCTTGATATCCAGGCATTCTGCCAAAATTAAATAGTGATAACAGGGCTTCTTTAAGGAAGTTTTAGAAATGCACAACCCCTTAAAAAGGAATGGTAAATTATTCCAAATCGGATGACAATGAAACATTTGAAACTATTATTAACTGCACAAAAATGCTTATACAGCTGCACAAATTCATTTAGAACTGCCCTTTTTGTGTAGAACTGCACACTAAAAAAAGCCCTGAGTGATAATTATAACAGTTAGATAGTGATAACTATAAAAATCAGATAGTGATAATTATAGTGACAAAAATAATAATAGTAACTCTTGTACAAAATATCAAATTTTGCCGTCTGCTTCAGAATATTCAGAGCCTGACAGAAGCATACCTGGCTGTTAACGACTTTCTCAACTGTTGAACGTTTCAACGGAGCTGACGTAGAATTCAACATCAGCTTTGTCTCGTGGCCAGTGTACAAAACAATACCTGGTAATTAATCAATTAGTAATAATTATATTATTAAATCAGAAAATGAAGATAGTTAACAAGTAAATATATATACGCGTATACTTCATTAAGGAACTAAGTCAGGCTAAGTGACATGTATTAACACTTTAACCACTCTAACAACAAGCTGCATTGGTTTTCCAGTCACTTTTAGTACAAGCTTGTCGTTAAAGTGTTATACAGAAATCCTTCAGTAATCAATATTTTTTTCTGTGTCCATTCTGCTCAGTTGCTTGTGTCAGTTCGTTCTCTACTTAAGACTTACCTCTTTCAAATTGCTTATCCTCCACAGGCTGCCTTACTGTCGTAAAGGACTGATCATCTGGATATTTACCTGACAACGGCTTCGTTTTGGTGTGCCATCGGTTGATACCTTGTGCATTAGACACTGGCATGATAGAAGTTACTAGTTGATAATAAACATTATACTAATATTAATACTCTTACATAAATTAAATAGCACATAGCATTTTCAGTATTAACGTTAGTGACATCCTTGAATCAGCAGTATTTAGAGAAGCTATTTACCAAATATCCATCGCGTATTCTTCAGAATGGCTCCTCTTAGCAGAAGCTGATCGGGACCCAGAGGTAAAGCCCTGAAAGAAAACAGACCCACCAATAATATAATCATAATCAAAGCCATCTCTACTCTAGCTTAACTCGAACAGATTTAAGAGACAAAAAGACAAAGAAATACAGATGGAGACATAGAGAACGGAATTCACACTGCTGCATTTATAAATGATGCAGTTCTATAGCACATACAAACAAGCATACACACAAACAGCGATAACCAGTCTTTGTTACTCACTGTCTCGCAGCGAGCTTGATATTTCCCACAAAGTCATAGACATGTCGATTTGGTAGTTCGCATTCTACGATGCCACTCATTTCGAGAAGCTCCTGATGGGTCAGCAGCTTTGCCGTCTGAGGCAGACCCTGTCAGGAAGAATACAGCCGTTGAGAATACAAATCCACAACACAGTCAGAGAAAAACAGTGCATTCTCGGCATCAGGGATTTATAAGATAAAATATCGCAAGAAAAATTATACATTCTCATCCAAACTCTTCTTCTTTGCTTCTCCTCCGTCAGGCCAAGGCCAACGATGAGTCCTCAACTTGTCGTCTCCAGAATTCATCCAAACTAATCGAATCCAAATCAACAGGAACAAACCAATCCAATCTAATTAATCCGATCCAATTAATCCGATCCAATTAATCTGATCCAATTAATCCAATCTAATTAATCTGATCCAATTAATCCAATCTAATTAATCCGATCCAATTAATCCAATCTAATTAATCCGATCCAATTAATCCGATCCAATTAATCCGATCCAATTAATCTGATCCAATTAATCCGATCCAATTAATCTGATCCAATTAATCCAATCTAATTAATCTGATCCAATTAATCCAATCTAATTAATCCGATCCAATTAATCCGATCCAATTAATCCGATCCAATTAATCCAATCTAATTAATCTGATCCAATTAATCCAATCTAATTAATCCGATCCAATTAATCCAATCTAATTAATCTGATCCAATTAATCCAATCTAATTAATCCGATCCAATTAATCTGATCCAATTAATCCGATCCAATTAATCTGATCCAATTAATCCAATCTAATTAATCTGATCCAATTAATCCGATCCAATTAATCCGATCCAATTAATCTGATCCAAATAATCTGATCCAATTCAATTAATCCAATCTAATATATACAATCTTACCTAATTTTAAATCTAATTCACATGAGTCTAATCAGTACACTCATAATCTAATCCAATCTATCCAATTAATCTTTCCTAAGTACTACAATCTCACTGAAGCTAAAATAACCCAAGTGTTTAATCAAGTACAATCCACACTAACTCAAATTCAATATGAAATAATTTATATCTTGTGCGACACTGTAGCTGATTAGTTCTGAATAAACATGAAATCCGATCCATGAAGTGATCAGTTTATGTAAAACTTGGTCGGCCAACGGTTACCTGTCGTATCTTAAGGTTGGTTTCGCCATCAAGATTTGCTGTTTCGATGTAGCACATGCCCTGAGGCTCACTAACAAAATACAGAAATCAAATGAAACAGAACTACACAACTCACTGGTTCATTATTTATGCCTGCCAACAAGTTTTACAAAATTACATAATGCGTTCAACATGTCAACTCTCTAGTATAATTCCGAGCAAAACTGAAAACTCAGCCGTTTCCGCTGCTATGGGGCATGGTTGGCTGGTGAAAGTGCTTGCCCTGTACTGCAACGAGTACAGGTTTGTCTCACCCGATGAACCTCGAGTTAGTCCTGAGAAATTTCAGAAGCTTATACTACATTACCGGGCTCAATGCCGGGCATTTGCTTTGACAGGTCCCTCCACTTGGAATGGCCTCCCCCATCCTCTACTGGCTAAGCTCATGTCTGGGATTTCTCACGCATCCTCTCGCTCTCTTAAGGCGTTTCTTTCCTCTAGGGCTTCCGCGCTGAAAGCGCCTCTGAATAGTCTATGCTGCGAGAGGCGCTCTACAAATTTTTAGATACGATACGATACGATACCACTGGTCATTAATCAGAGAATGCAATTTCAGTCTGATGGTCACTTTGTTTAGGTCTTCGTTCTTTAGCAAGAAAAAAGGTAAAATATTAATGAAAATGAAATCATCATCATCGGTGGCAACATCGTGGACATCATCATCATCATCATCATCATCATCATCATCATCATCATCATCATCATCATCATCATCATCATCATCATCATCATCATCATCATCTTCTTCTTCACAGTTAACATCATTGACAAATCATCAACATAATAGTCTTATCATGTAGTCATCACCATGCCAAAGAGTCCTGACCAGCATCATCACAATTTAATTTGTTTCTTATAATCGTGTTCTACCTCGAAGAGAGCAGAACGATGTCGGCTGGAAAGAACTGGTTGCTCGTGATTTTGACGAGGTCTCCGACCAGAACCCCAGTCCACTTCAGCTGACGCCAGTTACCATCGCGAAGAACTTCAACAAGAATACATGTCTGTCATGTTACAGTTGCTCCCAACTTCATGATGATGATAATGATGATGATGATGATGATGACGATGATGATAATCATAATGATCATGATGATGGTGATGCATACAGAGATGATGATGACAGTGATGATAATGGTGATGGTGATGATGATGATGATGTTGAAGATGATGATAATGACGATGATGAATGATGATGATGACAGCGATGATGATGGAAACAGCACAGCGGCCGTTCAAAACAATGATGCTAATTAATTATTCACACAAGACCTAATCTGATCGTGTGGTTTATTGCTGACCATGTTCTGTTCCTGCACAGACAAGAAACACATCCTACACTAATGATGCTGAAAATGGTTGTGGAAGAAAGACCCATGATGGCAACAAAAAGAGGCAACAGAGAAAAGCTCATTGGTCATGCCCTGAGACGGGGACTCACTCTTGACAACCGTCACCGAGGGCAGAATGGAGGGGAGGAGGAAGACCCAGGCGGATGCAGCTGTTGGATTGGATGATTGATGATAAATGGATAGAGCAGGTTTTTGAAAGAAGAATCTGAGCACCATGAGGAATGGCGTCAAAGGATGTCTGAACCTGCCTAAGGGAAGAGAACCTGAGGAATAAGTAATGATGGCATCAATCTGCCTCCCTTATTATTTTCTACGGAAACTTCCTCCCTTCGTTCCACCCTTCATTCCACCCTTTGTTCCACCTTTTGTTTCTCCCTTCGTTCCACTCTTCATTCCTCCCTTTGTTCCTTCCTTCGTTCCTCCCTTCGTTCCGCCTTTTGTTCTCCCTTCATTCCGCCTTTTGTTCCTCCCTTCGTTCCGCCTTTTGTTCCTCCCTTCGTTCCGCCTTTTGTTACTCCCTTCATTCCGCCTTTTGTTCCTCCCTTCGTTCCGCCTTTTGTCCCTCCCTTCATTCCGCCTTTTGTTCCTCCCTTCGTTCCGCCTTTTGTTCCTCCCTTCATTCCGCCTTTTGTTCCTCCCTTCATTCCGCCTTTTGTTCCTCCCTTCGTTCTGCCTTTTGTTCCTCCCTTCGTTCCGCCTTTTGTTCCTCCCTTCATTCCGCCTTTTGTTCCTCCCTTCGTTCCGCCTTTTGTTCCTCCCTTCATTCCGCCTTTTGTTCCTCCCTTCGTTCCACCTTTTGTTCCTCCCTTCATTCCTCCCTCCATTCCTCCCTTCGTTCTTTCCCCCTGTCCGCCGGGCTTGACCTTTTTCTTTTGCCCGAAGAGATCTTCCATCATCCTGGCATATCCACACCTTAATTATTCAATAATCGCACTTAACCATTCTTTGTACAATCCTCGAGTGAAACACAACCACCCATGAACGCCAACGCCACCAATAACACCACCAACACCAACACCACCACCAACATCAAAGCTCTATAGCTGCCCACCACCATCTGCTTAACCACAAGCAACCACTACCATCCCCAAATTTCCCAAAACCACAACCAAATCCCACATTACAGTCAACCCACCACTCCTCTTAAACCACAACCAAACCCAACACACATATCTGGCCAACAACCGAAGACACTCACCCAGAACTTGTCGATTGTTCACCTCATCGTCTGCTCGATGACGTTTCTGAATTTAAGAAAAAAAGCAAATTACACAATGGCCAACAAATTCACCTATTACAATTACAATTACATCAGTTTTGTACAGCTGAACACCAGAGATGGCTGAATAATGTAAATCAGTGTAATGTAATACAATGCATTGTAGTGTAATAAGATGTAGGGTAAAGTGATGAACAGAAAAACAGCGTACAGGTGATATACTCATTTCAATGCCGAGTTTGCTAGGGATGCACGATTGCACGTGGAACAAAAACATCTTAACTACTATACACCATGGCAGGGATTTTAACTCCTCACATATCAGTTGACATTTCACCATGATCATAGCGCTAATGAGGGGTTCCTAAAATGCACTTGATAAAAGTCCAGATATATACATTCATACATATATGCATACAAAGATACATACATACATACACACATTCATACATACTTACATACATATACACACACATACATACATACATACATACACAGATATATATACATACATACATAACATAGGGGGAGCTATTGGTCCCTCGGGCCAGCTCCTCGGTCAGACAGCGTCGAGCCTTTTCGGTTGTTGGCCCCTCCATTTGGAATGGGCTCTCGCTTATGTTACGCTTACTGCCCCGGAGTGATTTGCCTGCTTTCTACCAACTACTAAAGTCCTTTCTGTTTGGTCGTGGCTGGGCTGGGAGCACCTCTGAGTAGGTTTCTTGAAGAGGCGCTATATAAATATCCGGAATGAATGAATGAATGAATGAATGAATGAACCATAATCATAAACATATATTTTATTGGTTCCATCAAACAAACAAATAAATCAGTTAAGTCAAATATGAAAATGAAGGTTATCAGGGAACAACAGGGAAAGAAAACCCTAAAAGGACCAAGGTCCCACTACAGAGGGTCACCCTTTCATTGAATGATATACAGTGGCTGGTTAGTTCAATTACATATTGGATCAATATAACCAGTTAATTAGTGCACACACATCAATCTGTGTTGTCAAGTGATCTCACAACCTTAAACATCGTATATCAGTGGGATTCTATTCAAGGTGTTAGGGCAATACATACATACATACATACATACATACACACATACATACATACATTCATACATACATACATAAATACATACATACATAGATTCATACATACATTAAAAAAATACATACATATGCTCCATGGTGTTAACCACTAGGCCACTGTGCATCAACTGTTTACATAGGCATGTAGCGAATGTGGAATCACCTAGCCTTGGCTCTGCCTAACATCAGCTGGAGCAATGAACTCACATAGTCTTCGATGATCTCCTTCAGAGCGGAAACGCAGAGGATAAAGAGCAGTGGTACTGCCGTCGTGTAGTGTCCGGTGGGAGACACATTTGGAATTTGCTGAAACACAACAACTGACAATAATACAATACGCTTTTATGAAGCATTTCAGGGACACTGTACTAAGTATCTTCATATAAATACAGAAAAGGTATGTCAGAAGTGTTTATACTTAATACTTTTAGGTACTTCCAAAGGTGTTTTATACTTAATACTTTTAGGTACCTCCAAGGTGTTTTATACTTAATACTTTTAGGTACTTCCAAGGTGTTTTATACTTAATACTTTTAGGTGTTTTATTAACTTAAGTATCTTCAATTTCTTCATATACACAAACAAGATGTATTCATAGGCATTGCAGTAAGTATCTTCATATACATACAATACAACTCTCCACACTCATTCTTATGTACCGGTACTGATCTTCTCGATATTGACCAGTTCAACAATTATTGAGGTATGTGTCATGATGGTCTTGAAAGCAATAAGCTACAAACCAGGAACCCAGTGTAACATTTTCTTTAAAAGTGCATGGAAAAGGAACATGTCGAACATGTTTAAATCCCTAAATTCAATTCTTCTGTAAATATTACCTGCAGTAGCGCAATAAATAAGAAGAATATATTAGAATATCGTCGGAATTGTTCGAAAAGGAACTTTGGCAGGAACGAGATGAAACTGTACTTGGCCGTACTGCAAAAACAGAAAATCACGAACATGTCAGAAATTTCATCAATTAGCACGCAGGTCATAAAAATACATTAAGAAGAAGAGCATGAATCCCTTAAGCTAGCCCTGAGGCAGCCATGCGTATGAAGTGTTGGCAACTTCATTTTCTTAGCCTCGGCATATGAAGGCGGGTGGCTCACCAACCTGAATTCAGTGACCTCACCTGATTTTGTTCGAGCAGTACTTATTCGGCTGCAGTTGGTTGACAAAAATACTCCTCTGAATGTACGGTAGAGTGTTGGAAGCAGGCAAACTGCTCTGGCCTCCACCTCCTCCTCCTGCTCTTCCTCCTCCCTCCATCTTCTGGTAATCTGTGCTCAAAAAGAAATGGATACAAATTCATCAAGACAATGTATGTATGCATGAATGCATGTACAATGTACATACGAGTGTATGTATGCATCTTTGTGCGTATTTGCAGTCTGTTCGAGAATGAGTGACTGACCATTGCAAAGCTCCCGTGCTGCACTGTGAAAGTATGAGATGGGAAACAGCCAGAGATCAGCCTGTGTTACAGAGAGAAGAGATCGCCAGCTAGGTACAGCTGACACTGAAATACATAACTTTCCATGATAGGATGGACCACAACCGTCCAGGCAGTTACATATCACGGTCCTAAATTCAAAGCATCTTTGCATGGGCAGCCAACGCAACTCAACCCGCATAATTATAGCAGATATATGACCATATTTAGGAATCCCACCAATTAACTGATCTGCAGAGTTTAAAACTCAATGAAGTTGATTAACCTAACAGAGGAAGGCCCGCATAAATGACATTACCATAGTCCACCCTAGTGCATATCAATGCATGCATCAGTGTAGAAGCAGCTAGGGCAGACGAAAATTGGCGTGTACAGCGGATCTAACGCAGATAATAAAATTGTCATTGGTCACACCAGCATCAAACACAGCCAGCAGAGTTGTCTAATCCCCTATCAACGGCCTCGAATAAATCTCCAATAATATCCGGGTTAGCACATCCTCTGTGCAATGAAACCTTCTGAAACCAGATTGTTGTTCAGGGCAGATAGAATCCGCCTCCACAGTCCACACAACATGTCGACTGCATCTAAACAATCTTCTCAACCATCTTTCATATCAAGATCATAAAGAGATTGGCTGATGCCTAGTCAGCATCAACTCTGCAACTTGACATTTTGAGACTATAGGCCTGCCTCTGGAAGTCGAAAAGAGAGACACCTCAGACGTTATGCATTTATTAAGCGCCACTACATAATGACCAAGCATCAATCGATGGCGTTGAGCAATAATATTGTGAGTGAGGATTTGCTCAAGGTCCCTACACAGTAACCATCTCAGGAGAGGAGGCTCGAACCATACTCTGCGTTACAAGGGAAGTGCTCTAACCAACTGGCTACCGTGACACACAAAATCCTTAACTAAGAAGCCGGCAATGGGTCCAATTCACAGGACTTTGAAGGTGTAAACGAAGCTGTTCTGGTCAAAATGCCCTTTATCAAAACTTATAACTCGAGAACTTAACCCTGCAATCGGTGATCCTAATGCCTAGGCCTTTTCAACCTCTTTTCTTTTTTATATTAATGCATTTAACCTGTATGTACTGAGCTGCGGTTTGCCAGCCTGATTGGTTCTAATAAACGAAGATATATATATAAAATGGCCTGTAACTGAGGCATTCTAGTCAGTTATAGGGAAGGCACGTGGAGAGTTAACTTCAGCTGAACAGAGGAATAGAGTAGTCTATCACTGTAAATGAAGTCTTGTTAGGAATTGTTCATCGATCAAATGATGATATATTCGTTTATTTATCAAGCAGGAAGACACACCGCTTCACAACTTACATACACAAAGGTTACTATAAAGAAGAAAGGGAATAATGTTAGTTTTTAAGATTTGGGTCAATGTGGTGGCTTAAAATTCGCTTGTATAGAACTCTAGGTATAAAGTTCTTAGAGTCAAAGTCGAACGTTCAAATCATACCAAAAAAAACCTCATGAGTTTGAATTAATCATCATGTGTCATGATTTAGACGCTGTCAATCTGTAGGGCTTATCTACCACCATAAATAGCTCAGCCATCCAAAAGCTACGTACTTGGCACGGCCTGTTCAAAAAATCAAAATCTTGGTCATGACAGTTGATTTGTACAGCAGTCGGAGGACATGCCTCGCAGATTCAAATATGTGAGAAGATCCATTGCAGAACAGCCACCTGCTCGAGCAGACAGGAAGCTCTTCCAGAAAACTCAGTTCTTTGGCCACTGCATTCATTAGCTCTTGCCACTTTACTTTGCAACAGTGGACATCCTTTCATGCTACCTATTGTTAAATCTAAACTGATTAAAAGTAGTTTGGTTAATTAATTGATGTATCTGTAGGGACATGTACCGGTAGTTGTACATGAGTCATTTTATTATCTGCTCCTGTCATAGTTTATTTTAAAAATGTATGTAATCATTGTATACAATGTAATGCATTTGCACGTGTCAGATGCAAATAAAGGCTACTTACTTACTTATTTTATGATACAGCTTCGAGTGGGTCAATGAGTCAATATATTATATGGCTTTATATATAGCAACTTCAACAACCTCTCTTGAAAGCCAATTACAACTGTTTTCTGATTAGCTTATTATAAGTTCTCTGGCTATGTTGATCATACATAACCATGAGGATTTCTAAGGGTCATTGACAGCTAAGGACAGGGCACCACAGTCATTCTGGAGGCTACTTCAAGCGCAGCCAGAGGGTGTTGTCCAAAGATATCATGTGAAACACAACATCTGGCTACCATAAGACCAGAGATATACTAAACAATAGGCCTATACATCCATGCAACAAAGATACAGTACAATATATATATATATATATATAATATATATATATAATATATATATATAATATATATAATATATACACACACATATAATACAATAGGGTACATACAATACAAAAATGTATCATATTTTAATCATAAAGATGCTCAAGTTTCCAAAGCGCTACTTAAAGCTAAGCACAGGGCACCAGCTTATTAACAATCGCTGTGTCAAGTCAGAGGTACAGTATGAAAAGATGTGTTAGTAGGTATGTTCATATATTTAAACACCACTTTTAAAGGGTCTATTAAAGGCCGTGGGAGCCGACAGCTTGACCATGGAATGCCAGCCCCACCCGACCTGACTAAGTGTCAACATGATAGCTGCCCTGTAAATCAAGTATAGGTTGTCTTAAAGCGATAAATGCGGCGTTCAAAGCACTTGACTTCTTACAGCAAACATTTCAAAACTGCCCTGAAAAACAGACTTAGATCAAATAGTCGTATGTGAAGCGCTCTTGTGGGGCACTTAGAAGACGATATGTTTAGCATCTTGATACATATCGTTTCATATCGTATCAGTGTCATCAAAAGCCAGAAACATAAACACCTGTTCATCAGGAAACCTGCAGGATCTATAAGACAAACATTGCGGGTGCAGGACTCATGGGTCAGTGGGATAGGTTAGACAGCAGTGCACTGTTTCAGTGAACATGAGAAAGCTTTTAAAAGGAAGCTGAGAGAAATTGGCTTATAGTGAACAGACGTTGCGCTCCTTCTGATATTCCAACACTGACAAAAGCCACTGAGCCAATCTATTATTATACTATTATTTTTTATTATTATTACGCATTTATTAAGCCCCACTATCTTATGGTCAAGCATGAATCGATGGCGCTGGGCAATTATGAGTGAAGGACTTACTCAAGGTTCGTACACAGTAACCATTCAGGGGAGGAGGTTCGAACCTGTATTCTCCACGTTACAAGCCAAGCACTCTAACCAATTGGCTGCCATGCCCCACTTTAAAAGCACAGTTATGTTATGTTGTGTTAGCATATTATGTGGTCAAGTTATGTTGTTGTGTTATGTTAAACATTGGCTATGAGAGGATCTTACAAATGCACTAGAGCTATAAAAGGCCAGATGCATACATACATGCATACATACATACATCCATCGATACATACATAAACGCACATACCACACACATACACACACATACATACATCCATCCATCCATACATACATACATGCTGTACATACATACATACTCTCTCTGCGTGCATCCAACTCAAAGTTCTCATTCTCGTGCTCAAATCGCAACTGGGTCTTGCTCCAAAATATCTTTGTCACCAAATTCTCCGTCCCCTCTCTGTCACGTCATTGCGTCCTCTCAGATACTTTGACCGGCTTAACCTTTTCGTTCCCCGTGTTAGGACCACAATGGCTCAATCCAGATCCTTTGCCTGCATAGGTCCCTCCCTGTGGAATAGACTACCTCCTTCTCTACACTCTACAATCCTCTCTGGTAGCATCTCTACCTCTTTCTCTCACCTTAAAACCTTCCTTTTCTCTCGGAGTACCTCGCACTGGGAGCGCTTCTGAAAGGCTTATGCTATGAGAAGCACTTTATAAATGATAAAATACAATGCAATACAATACAATACAATACATGTATACATACACACACATACACACATACATGTATACACACACATACATAAATACATTACATTTTAACATGCATACATAGATGCACTACAATACGTCCCCTGTGCTGCCACTCAGTTATATTGTTAGTTGTCATGTTAATTGCTGTACTAGTTACGTTGTTACTGACATGTCAGGCAATGTTGCTCGGTGTCAAGAATGCTATGTAAATTGTCAGCTGAGTTAGTTGGCATGTCAGCCGTGTTAGTCGTTAAGGTGGGTTGAATGGTTTTGGATGACTTGGGTAACCGTTTGGACCTAAGACCAGGATCTCACCAGATTTCACTAGCCCTTGTTATGTTCTGAAGCCCAGATGGAAACATCCCCATCGGTCAATTGCTCATAAGAAGAGGAAGAAGCAGCAGTTCCTTAAGGTAAACCCGACTGGCAACCACGGGTATGAAGTGCTATAGCGACTTCATTTTTCTTAACTTTGGCCAGTCATCTCCCTAACTCCTTTATCTTCACACTGACAGTACGGTAAATGACTAAATGTACTCATTATAATGGAGTTGGCTAAGGGGCACATATGGAGCTAAAATCTCAAAATATATTTCTGCCCTGGTGGGGATTTAAACCACTGACCTCTCGACTGACAGCATGCTAACCATTTACTATCGAGCACCCGCTAGAGTAAACTGCATGACTTACAGTCCAACTGCAATTGTAATTGTAATCGAAAGTGTTAATTTATATAGCACCTCTTTGAGAAAATTCATCAGAGGTGCTGCCGATTACACAAGACCACGATCAAACAGAATGGTCTTTAACCATTTGCGAAATAGAGGCATAGAATGTAGAAACTCAGGTCACAAATTCCATGGAAATCTGCTCCAGGATGAGGGGCCGACCATTGGAAAGCTCCATGTTGCATTGTGGCAATATGGGGAATGCAACCAGGGAACAAGATGATCACCCTGTATTGCAGAGCGAATACGACCGGGTAATGATGAAACTGGAAAACATAGCTCTCTAATATCCACAGGTTGCTACCCTGGTTAACTCTTCAACACCAAGTCGTGGGTGTCCCAATGCATCATTCACAGCTGATAGCTTTAATAAAACTTATGACCAAGGTACGATCTTTGACTGGAAGCAATGGGAAGACCTATAGGCAGAAGAGGAAAGAATGAGGGAACACAACCCAATTGGGAGAGTCTGAACCAATAACAGTGAAGTTCCCCATCCTCACAGCCCTACAATCCACACCCCATAATGAGTTGAGCTGATGAGATATGCGGGCTTTCCCAACATTTACTTTCATACTTACAAACAGGACATGCGAAAAATGACGATTGACAATAATTCGTCTTTAGTCTCGTTACCGAATACACACAGACAACAGAGCTTTTATGTAGCGCAAAATATAATCCAGTACGCGATTACATTAATACATGGAGTTACAAGCACCGTCCCATACCACGGGCATATTGTACCCAAAATCTCTCATTCTGGAAGGCATTTCAACCGAACCCAAACTGCTCCACTTACCCTGAGGTCTATCCGTCTCCCCCACAGTCCGTCTGGTCGCCATTTCTGCTCTAATCACCGTTTTATCTCCACATTTTACATTTTTTCCGATAATTCAGCCGCATCAATATTTATTAGCAGCCGATAATTTATGAAGGAAACGAGGATTTGTTTTCGCCGCTAGAGCCTCACTCTATGATCATTCGCCAGATGGCACACTTCGCCAGAGGGCCATTCGATTAAAAACATCGGTTTCTGGACAAAATATTTTGTGTGCTGAGAGGCTTTTTTTTATTAAATCAGAGGATTTTCGATATTTTACGTACAGTACATGATCAGTTTTCTGGGTTAGCGTTGGTCTTGGGAATGGGCACAGGCAAATGTTTCACTGTCTTTGGCTTTCACTCAAATGTGCTTTTATGAATCAGCTTGATCTTCAAAATTTTGAACAGAGCATAGTAGACTATAGGCCGACTCGAAACTATTATTGTATTGTATTGTATTGTATTGTATTTGATCAGTTATAAAGCGCTTCTCGTTATAGCGATATAAGCCTTTCAGACGCGCTCCCAGTGCGAGGTACTCCAAGAAAAAGGATGGTTTTAAGGTGAGAGAATGAGGAAGAGATGCTACAAGAGAGGATTTTAGAACGTAGAGAAGGAGGAAGTCCATTCCATAGAGAGGGACCTATGCACACAAAGGACCTGCGATCCGCCGAGCCCGTCTTTTCACTTCGGCTCCCCTGTCGCGAATCTCCTCTCTTCCGCTTTTCCCTCTCTTCTCTATCGCCCCCGCCTGTCAATCAACTCTTTCGCCCCCCAACCGCGCTCTCCGGTTCGTTCCCTCTTTCCTTGCTCCCCTTTCTGCCTTCTCTCCCCTTCACCCTTTGACAGGCGTGGCCTATGCTTCCACTCCCTTGGGTCTGTCGGCTGTCAGCTGTCAATCATCTTTCCGTACTAATACAATGCAATCTTATAATAAAATGTAAACTAACATATATATTTAACTTATATTAATATGGTCTTGTCCGATCTCACTACAGGGCGCTATATAAATTTTGATTGATTGATTGATTTGATTGATTGATTGAAATCCCAATGCCATATTACCAATGAGATTCTAAATACACTGTCAACTTGACTCTGAAGTTTATGCAGAAAGGCGTTGAATGCATAAAAAGTAGGGCTGCGGATTTTAACGATTAATTAATCGATTAAGCGTTAACAAATTTAATCGATTAATTTTGGCTTGTTCAATTAATTTTAGATTAATTTTTTACCTTTTTATGACGTCAACAGACCTATTTCCGGAATAAACAATAATAATGTGAAACATTTGAGTGAAAAATTAAGTGATCATTTTGCATTTAAGGTAAATGCCGAGGGAAAAGTCGATGATGGCGAAATTATTGAAGATTTTTATAGATAGAAGGTAGTTACTACTGACTACATTTCTCAGTTTGACAATTTGAGCTTTAGCATGTCGAATGATTGAAGGATTATTGCAGTGTATACAGTCAATAGTTTTTCACGTAATATGGGTACTCTTCGGTTTCACGACGCCCAAAATTCTCCATATATTGCCTCATTTAAAATTCTTCATATTCTGCGTTATTTTAATTCTATGTTACGTCAGAACTTATCTATTACGTCATAAACCTGAACGAACACTTCGAAACGGAAGTGTAATATCGACACTAACCCTAACCCTGACCCTAACCGACCCTCACGGCCGTAACAACGAGGCATAACCTCAACGTAACCGATATGGACTATAAAACTTCAAGTCGTGAGGGTCGGTTAGGGTCAGGGTTAGGTTAGTGTCGTCATTAGAAGAAAGATATTAACTGTCGCGAACACATTCCTGTAGGCCTACAGGCGTCTCGTCTAGTTATAATTAAAAGATTTTGTGGGGTCGTGAAACCGACAAGTACCGTAATATGTTCCAAATTAATCTAATTTAATCGATTAATCTCGATTAAATTTTGGATATTAATCCATTAAAATTATTTTAATCAGTACGAGCCCTAATAAAAAAGTAATTGTGCTGATTCGTAAGTTCTTCAGGTGTTGGATCCGTAATAAATGCAGATAATCACATAATTTTTCGTTACTGGCTTATTCCAATATATCCAGTTTGAGACGAAATAAAGCTGTGAACAGTGATTTTTCGAAGCATTTTACTGCATTTCTCATTTCTTTCAAAGTTGTAAAAAAAACTATCTTGTTAATAGCTTTTAAGGTATCTCAGGTTTTCTCCATCGAGTTCTTATCCACGAAATGACTGTAGTGGATAAAAGCTTATCAATTTTATTGTTGATTTGAATGATTAATTAATACAAGCTAGGTATTCGCTAGTTAATTTACAGTGGCGTTAGCTAGAAAGAGTGGCGCTATAATATACATAGGCGTGGCTACATGGAGGCACGAGGATTCATTTGCCTCCTCTTGCTTTTGTTATATAGTGGAGCTTCAATTGACGAATGACGCAAATGACCATGATTTTGCTAATGGTCTGTGAAGTTGCCTCCTCTTGAATTGAAGTCTTGTTAGGCCCCTGTGTTCCAGAGTTCCGACTGAGGATTTATTTTTGGAAAACTCTTGTTACTATCCCCCTCGAAAATTGGTGTAAACCTGTCGTTAGTATGTTAGTATATCCCGTCCCTGGAGAAAGTTTTGGAGAACTGGTGGTTAGTACCCCCCTCGAGTAAAATAATTCTCTCAAAACGCTCGTTACTACTACCCCCGTCGAAAATTCTCTGGAAAGTCTCGTTACTACCCCCTCCCTCGAAAGTTCTTGGAGATCACTCGCTACTCTCCCCCGGTCGTCAACTTTTAAAATATCTTGGGTATCCCCGAGAACCCTCCATTCGCCCCCACAGCAAGGGGAGTAGATTAAACACTGGTTTCTAATAATGTCTAAAAAACCGTCATTGGGAAAAATATGCACTGGTCTTGCACTGGTCTGTGAAGTTGCCTCCTCTTGAATTTAAGTCTGGCTACGCCCCTGATAATATATAATATATAGTAGGCCCTATTGTCTAAGTGATGAGAGAGGCGTTGGTATTTGATAACGGAAGCCTCTCGTGATCCAACATGTCAGATGAGTTTCCATAGCGACTGAGGACGCCAGCGAATACGCGTGCTTGAAAGACAGGCTTGAAAAATCGAACAAGGAGTTCAATCTGTTGGCATAGTGACGCAACGAGAGATTCGAAGCGAGGATACCTTGTGCTTCGGATGATAAATTGATATATTTAGGCCTATGCTTCTGAAGTCTATGTACTTAGTCGACAAGTCATAGCATCGTTTAACAGATTTCCAGTCAGGTAAATAAGTACCTAGTTAGCGCATTCTTATGCTCCACATTTCGGTGTAGGGTTACACTATGTGTTTTCGTTATTAATGGTAGGATAGTATTACATCGAGTTTTAGTATCAGTTCTATATAGCCTAGCTGTAGTTTAAACGCCCGAGTTCCAGTTGTTTTTCTTTATCGCTATTTCCTTGATAACTAGGCCCTATATAGGCTATCTATAAATTTAGTTAATGATAAAGACCCATCGTTAACTAAGGCTGTAACTACATCTCAAGCAGTAGCGACAATGACAACATCTTAAATTCATGTGTTTTAGCTAAAGCGATGGAGATATATAGAGTGAAAGACGGTTGTAAGCGGTAACATGCGCCACTGGTGGTATCCATATTCCCTCTTTGGTGTTTTTGGAAAGGGTCTGTCACTGGTCGCTTGCATTTAAAAGTATATTGTTCCATTGTATCTGTGCTTAAAATAGCGCATGTTTTGAATAGTCAACACTAAGTCTGACCTCTGTTAGTCGATCATAATGTACGGAATAGATTTTGTGCATCCGGCGTTGATTATGGAGCAAATGTCAGAAACAATTAACTATAATTGACATCGTCGGATGGGGTGAACAACATCGATGACAGCACATAATAGAAGGTCCGCAGAGAATTGTTGCGGGATCTCAGAGTTGCCAGAAATGTAACGATCTTTGTAACGATTGATATCCATTAGTCGCATCCGGATCCAATGTGTAGACGATTCCAAGAACTGATACCTGCATCTACATTAAACGACCTTTCTATGCATTCATCGTTCTCGTGTAGGCCTAAAACCGTGTCTTTAATATCTCTGTAGCGTCCTGACAAACTTAAACTTTAAGTTTAGCTATATATGTTACTGAAACAAGAGTCCAATAAAACAAACCAGAGCTCCTGCTTAAATATTTAAGCGAGAATGGCTTGGTTTTGGAACTCTGTAATCGGCTTATAATTATATAAACTCGAAGTCGAATAAAAAATCACACTGTAGGTGTGAGCCATTAGGGATTTGTTTGCTTTGATGCAGTTAGGCTGCTGTACTCAGCCCACCGTCTTCATTTCTGATCGTGTCACGTTGGAATTAGTTCAATTTTAAACCAAACACTTTTGAGTTAAAAGACATTTTTCGTGTTTCAGAGTTTTGCAACACTAACAATTTTAAAGTAACATCAGTAAATATTTAACCTGATAATTGAAATAATGTAGCCTATTGTTTGTGTCTAAATCAATGTGTCGAAGCGGACACTTTTAGGGTCTCGGTTTTATGGATGAGCACTGTGAAGTTAAGAAAAGTCAAACGCTGTTGTAGCAAAGTAGGTCAACACCTAGCTAAACAAAACAAGCGCTAAATCAATACCTCAAATATTCTTTAAAATAGTTGCTGACTGAAATAACACTAATAGCTACTAGTAAGTATAGTATTGGTACTGCATATTTACACAAGTATCGAGAGTATTTGCTACAGATTTGTTGAATGACAAAGTCCCTGTCAAAGTCACCTGTCAATGTTGTTAAGAGCATACTGCAGGGTCTGTTAAGTGACCGAAACCCGATGGTAGAGTGGGATCTGTGGTTATCAGCGCCTGGAAATACTTTCAGGCAGAAATCAGATGTACGATGGAAAAGCTATGTGATCTACAGTGACACATAATTCTAATACTCAGCTTCCTTACAAATAACTTACTGTGTGAGAGGTGGTAAACTCAATTATGGCAAATGGATCGAAAGCCAAGTTATGCATATATTCTGACGGACTTAGACCTAGTAATAACCCATAAAGTAATTCGCGCCTGGGTTCTATGTGTCTTCGAGATTACCACGATAAAAAAAAGTATGCAATAAAACTGGCGCAACGTACAAGACTATTAAGTACGCGCGCAAGAAAACTAATTTCTGCTTCGTGACGCCGAATATCTCAACAGCTTCAGAAGACTCGCGTTGAAAAATTTACAAGATCTTTGAATGTTCATCGCAATATAATAGTGTAATTTAAGTTGCAGTGGGAACCGAGTTTACAGCCAGTATAGGCCTATACAAAAATTTATCTTGGGCTTGTAATGATGTTAGTATTCTTTTTTAGCAGTGTCGGATATACATTGAAATATTTAATCTGGCAAACTATCATAGCGCCGCCATAAAAACACAAGGCATTAATCTTCTAAGCATAAGAGGCTTAGGCTATAAGCCTATAGCTACCAGGCACGTGCAGAGCTGGTAGGCCTAATAGGCTCAGGCCAGAAGGGAAACGCAGGTCCCAACAATTTCAAACACTAAACTAGCATATAGACCTACATCGAGCAGAGTCTGATCATAAATGATTTGCAAATGGCTAGGTGGCTAGGTCACAGAAAAGTGGACAAGGGATGAAGACAAAACCAATGAGGACGTCCGCATGACCTACACCTAAATTTTGTTGGCCTACACACAATAATTATTATTGCAGTACGCCTACAGCCTGTGCCTTAAACCCATCAGCAATCTAATTTCTAATCCTGAAACTTCTACAGTACCGTCAATGTAAGGCATAGGCCATCAACTGGTGGTCGCATCTAAAGAAGATCGCATTCTAAAATCGCAATTCACTGCATGGACAGATCGAGTCGTGCCCTATAAATGTGGTAGGCCTACGTGATGAGGCCAACGAGACATAATAAATTATAGAAGTATCAGAAGTTAAGTAAACACCTAAATGCCGAGACCTTCAATGTCAGGTAAGTAAGTATTAGCGCATTCTTATGCTCCGGTTTTCGGTGTAGGGTTTCACTGTGTTTTTTATTACTTGTAGGCTACATCGAGTTTAGTAGCCTATCAGTTCTATATCAGTTTTTTCGTTATCACTATTCCTTGAAAGATCTTGATATCAATAGCAATCAATTTCATTAGCGATAAAGATTCATCGTTAACGAATCAATATTGCTTGAGTTACAGTTACACAAACTGTAACTCAAGCAATATCGATCATGATAAAATCTAAAACTCAGATGTTTTAGCTAAAGCGATAGAGCTATTTACTGAAACTGCAGTCAGAAACTGCAGTCATCGTTAACGGAAACTTCATGCAACGTTTGTGAAACTAGAAATCCTACTTTGTCAAATCCACTATAGAATAGAGACTTCTATCAAAGTACAAAGGATGTCGATTGATGGTCATTTAAGAGTGAAAGACGGTTTCAAGCGGTAACAAGTGCCACTGGTGGCAACCATATACCCTCTTTGGTGCTTTGGGAAAGGGTCTGTCTCTGTATATCGTTCCATTTGTGCTCGGTGCTTAAAATAACTCATGTTTTGAATAGTCAGCACTCTTGTCTGACCTGTGGTAGTCGACCATAATGTACGGAATAGATTCTGTGCATCCGGCGTTGATCATGGAGCGAATGTAAGAAACAATGAACTATAATTGACATCGTCGGATGGGGTGAACATCGATAACAGCACATAATAGAAGGTCCGCAGAGAATTATTGCGGGATCTCAGAGTTGCCAGAAATGTAACGATCTTTGTAACGATTGATATCCATTAGTAGCATCCGGATCCATTGTGTAGACGATTCCAAGAGATAAGAGATCCCGCGTATACATTACACGACGACGTTTCTATGCATTCATCGCTCTCGTGTAGGCCACCTAAGTAAGTAAGTAAGTAAGAATATTCTTTATTTGACTACCAGCAAACGCACAGTAGCTTACAGAAAAATAAATAATACAAACATTTATGCAAAGTCATATAACATTCTCATAATAAAACTTCTTTTAGCAAAGGCATCAATTCTAGGTAGGGTGAGATCATGTGGTCTGGGTCGCGTATTGTATGGAGTGACCTTACGGGGAGGGAGGAGGTCGTGAAGGACGTGACAAGGGTTTGAGAGAATTGAACGGAAAAGAGTAGAATCAGCTCTAGAACAGTGTTTGTCGAAACTAGGAAAATCGGCAGGGAGTAAGCCTGAACGGGTCAATTTTCTCAGAATACCGTTAAGTCGTTTACGCTCCCCTACAGTGGCAAATCCCCACCAAACAGGGGAGGCATAAAGTAGCCGTGCGAGGGTAGTAGCTCTAACAACGTCAAAGAGACGTTGACCGTGGAGACCGTGGGCGACCAAAACACGTAGCGCGAACATGGATTGTCGGGCTTTGCAGCATATTTGGTCAATGTGTGCCCCAAAGCCAATCCGATCAGAGATAGTGACACCCAAAATAACCATCTCCTGGACCCGCTCGATGCCAGGGATGGGGGAAGGGAGGGCAATAGCTTTGGACCTCGGTCGTCTAACGACCATTTCTCTGGTCTTAGCATGGTTTAATTTAAGATTGCTAATGGATGCCCATTGAGAGATATGATCAAGTTCAGAAAGAGTGCTGTCAATGCAGGAAGCAGGAATCAGCAAGTAGCTATCGCCGGCATATTTAGGAAGGCGGTTTCCACTGCATTTAGGTTTACACGAGAACGTAAACTCTAATATCTCTGTAGCGGCCTGACAAGATTAAACTTTAGGTCGTGGATACAGTCACGCCCGAAGTGAGCCTATACCTGGGACTAGAATCACGCCCGCCTCGCAATTGGTCATTGCATGTCACATGATTGTGACCGTGACCTGAAAAACATTGCCGATTGCGGTGGAAGGTTGTTCACCGTGTTTTCTAAAGACGACACTAACCCTAACCCTGACCCTAACCGACCCTCACGACGCCTAATCTGACCCTAAACGACCCTCACGACGCCTAATTTGACCCTAAACGACCCCACGAATCCTAACCTGGCCCTAACCGACTCTCAAGATGTCCGCCGTATCAACATTCCACGGGAAGACAACAAGTTCACGTGACAGGCTTTAGCCAATAACGCGACGGGCGTGAATGTAGTACTGGGGTTCCGCTAACGCCCGGGGCGTGAACGGATCCACTACGTAAACTTTAATATAGCTATTTATATTGCTGTAACAAGAGTCTGATAAAACGAGCAAGAGATCCCGCGTAAATATTTATATGAGAATGGCTTGAGTTTTAAGCATTGTCCTAATTTGATGAGACTCTGTAAACGGCTCATATACAGTATGCACTCGCAGTCGACTTAAACAATTACATTGTATTCGTACGCCGTTATAGATATTTTGGTTGCTTTGGTGCCCTCAGCTGTTGTGCTGAGCCCACCGTCTTCATTTCTGACCTTTTCACGTTGGAATTAGTTCAATTTCAAACCCAACACTTTTGAGTTAAAAGACATTTTTCGTGTTTCAGAGCTTTGGAACACTCAAGATTTTAAAGTAACATCAGTAAACATTTAACCTGATAATTATTCGAAATAATGTAGCCCAGGTGTGAGCTTCTGCTTGATTGTGCCTAAATCAATGTCTCGAATCGGACACTTTTGCGATTTCGATTTTATTCACTGAGAAGCACTGAGAAGTTAAGAAGAGTCAAGCTCTAATTGTACATGAGAAAGTAGGCCTACAACTAGCTAAACAAACAAGCGCTAAATCAGTGCCTCAAATATTCTTAAAAATAGTTGCTGACTGAAATAACACTAATAGCTACTAGTAAGTATAGTATTAGAAACCTCACACTACACATTTACCTAAGTATCGAGAGTAGGCCTAGTTGTTACAGATTTGTTGAATAACAAAGTCTCTGTCAAAGCTAGCTGTCAATGTTGTTAAGGTTTGTTAAGTGACAAACCCGATGTAAACCCGATGGTACATTTGAAGCAGAGTGGAATCTGTGGTTATCAGCGCCAGGAAATACTTGTAGGCAGAAATCAGATGTAGGATGGAAAGCTATGTGATCTACGATGGCTGACAGGTCTAATACACCTTTCTTTACGCATCACTTACTGTGTGAGAGGAGAAAACTCAGTTATGGTTCAGTGAGGTTCACGGATCGAAAACTAAATTATGCATATATTGTGACGGACTTAGAATTATTCGCGCCTGGATTCTGTGCGTCTTCGAGATTACCACGATAAAAAAAACGTATGTAATAAAACTGGCGCAACGTACATGACTATTCTGAGACTGTAGTAGGTCGATGAAGTTTAGTTCATTCGTCAACTATTTTTGGGAGATACTGCTGGAACTGTGTTCTGTCTGTAGCTGGCTGTAGACCTAGCTACTTTATAACGTTCTACTCTTTTGGCAACAACCTTGCCCTCACGCCTACATGAAACCCATAATTATAAGACCCATACTTCCATATTGGACACGTACAATGTCGTACATAGTCCCATTTATTGCCCATGGAAATGCTGAGAGTGTCTTGGCCTCATTTCATGATGAACCTAATTCCGTGCACCCATGCATAATTATGGCATTGATTAGATCTTCCGGTGTGGTAAGTGCTCACTGAAATTCTAAGAAAGAGATAATGGATCGGAGGCGTTCATTCAAGTTCTTTACCGCGTCATAGATGTCGCCAGAAGATCAAATGCCTCGAAATGTTCTGACGTCCTTTTTGTCTTCTAAATTACTGGAGTATGGATGTTTTTGCGAAATAACTGCAGCAATTTCCGACTCAGAAACGCACTATATTGACCAATCCACACCACTTGCCATGCTGTCTATATTAGCCACCCGCTGCACGAACTTTAAGCTATTCATCAGATACAGTACTTGATTCTTCTCTCGTCTGCGGGTATTTGAAAGATTTAAACGCAGACCTAAGCATAGAAATCTTGCATCGGCTGCAGGATGCAGAGCGACAATGTTCTTCATAATAATCCATACCACTTAATGGATCTACTACATTATATATATAGGCTGGGAAGACCACTGAAAGTTTGCACATCAAGTGGAGACATCTACTGACCTACCTTTAGCCGGAAAACGCATTCCAATTAAGAAACGAATGACAAAAATCCAACTTACTTTTTCAGAAGGCAAAGGTTAGACTTATAATTTTAATTAATTCTATTTTTTACTAAAAGTATCCTATCCATTTATTATCTGCTGGCAGTTCTAGGTCTACGTGTCATCGGTCATTTTTCAGTTTCGACATCTATTTTTGAGAAGTTTCACGATTACTTTTGTGCGCTCAGTCAGTTTGTGTTCGAATGTGCATGTAGAAGTCAATAAACGACTTTGTTTTGGATTTTGTGCGGTTTGGGACGATGCTTGGACCTCAACTGGGAATCCAGGGAATACAGCGCCTTTGTGAGTTATCAATAATAATAATGTCCTCATGCATACATACATACATACATACATACATACATACATACATACATACATACATACATACATACATACATACATACATACATACATACATACATACATACATACATACATACATACATACATACATACATGCATACATACATACATACATACATATGTTAGTTATTGCTTTAGGTGTTGCTTTGTCTGATTGGGTGTGTTTTTCGGAAGGTGTATGAATGTTGATATGGACTTTAAAGCCACACTGATTTCTTGAACCATCTATGGGATGTCGTTGATCGGTCTCTGCACGAGACTCTCAGTGCGTTGGATCTTCTCCAGCTGTTTGAAATATTCTTCGCCTGCGTCTTTAGACGCTTTTCTCGTTCTATTTAAATCTAATATTATTCAGGGTAGTGAATAGTAATCAGGAGCAACTTATAATAACAGGGTCATAACTACGCTATATTAATAATACCAAACGTTCATGCATCATAAGTAAGTAAGTAAGAAAGAATATTCTTTATTGAGGAGCACTAGCAAACGCACAGCACTGTACATGGCAAGATTAATACATTCAAACAAAAACAAACAAATTTATATATACAAGCAAAGAATTGACTTGGAGAAGTTATTTTATATCAGGGGAACCTAGGGGAGGAAGAGTTAGGGCTAGTCATAGAGGGAAAATTAAGAACTTAAATCGACTGATTTATTGAAAACAGTGTTTATTTGTAGTCTATAGCATCCGGGCAAGGAAGCATTTCTGAGTCGTGTAAGCTTATTAGTACAATGTTAGTGCGTTTTGTAGTATAATTAATGTAGTCGTCTATAATTTGTTTTCTTTCTGTTATTTTTCAAGTGGAAATGGCTCGACGCATCCGTAGGATTCGTCTGGAGATCCCTTTACATGTCCGCTTGCTGATCTCTCTTTTTGCAGTTTCGGCCGCATCGTTTCCGCCGTTAAAGCGATTGTCCTTATCCGATGGCAGAGTCCTGTGTTCCTTGGATCCACCATCAAAAGTATTTCCTATGACCGATTTTGACAATACTCCAGCACTTTCGCCATTCCACTCCAACCCTTGTATTCCTGCACTGGCAAAGTGCGCCTTTATCTGTACACAGCAGACGAACTGCACCAGTTACAACTACAACGCGACATCTGTCGGATGTGAACTCTTCTTCTACACTCCAATCAACTACGCATCCATTGCCACATGTTCTCACTTCAGGGTAATTGTACAGAATTCGCTGTGTTTTTGTACACATCTTAAATTCTGTCATCCTTAAGCCGAATATTTCAGTTCATTTGTTGGTAATAAGAAAAATTATGATCCCACTGAAAATGACGATAATTGGAAAAAAGCAAGACCTAATGGCAGAATAATCTATTTCGTTGTTCAACATCTATTACAGATTGGACATAACGACAATTATTGTCCAATGTCAACTTGTTTACTGCCGTTTAGTGTTTAAGCTGTGCTAAATCAACCAAACTTAATTTAAAGTGTTATACAATTTACATACAGAGGCTACTTGATGGAAAGTTACGATTTATTGTCAATATAGAACCAAATATTCTACAGTGCTTATTTCCATTCAGTAGCCTAGTATAAAAAAGTTAGCGTGGTCAATGTATAAGCCTATAGCCAACATTCGTTTTATAAACGGGGATTACTTTAATCATTACATCCTTGTATAGCCTTACAGTATAGGCCCACGAGTGGCACGATAATCCCAAATACCAACGTCATACATCGAACTCACGCTACTCATATATGAATAGCGTGAGTTCCTGTAATTATGGACTTTATTTGTCCTACCAAGTTGGTCCTATGTTGGATCATGTGAAGCCCATTTTAAAATTATTTCATGAAGCCCAATGTCATATGGACTTCTTATCTCTTACATAATCCAGGTTGCTGTTGGGGATGTTTTACGCTTTGAACACTAATCTGGTACTGTTACCATTTGCAGAGAAATGTATTTTCCGGATATTGTCCACCTCTTCAAGGTATGTGCAAAATTATTCTCTATTTCTCCTATATCTAGAAACCGCTAAGCCACAATTCTACTCATTAGGCTAATCATTGAGTTTATCGGGAAGGATAAGCAACTGCACCAACTCTGCCCGCTTTGAATGGGAGCAACTCCAGCTAAGTAGGCCTACCGGTGTTTCGATGTTGCTAGCCTGAGGTACAAATACCTTGTACATGTATATGATCATGTTCGTTATTTTAACCAGTTCAGTGTCAATCGAGACAATGCCGACTTCGTCCACTTTTGACACTGTATATTAAGGCAAAATTTAAGATATCTTGTTGCCTTGATATCAAAATTTCATATTAAACAGTAGTCTATGAAGTGGATTATTATTAGAAACCCAAACAGTTTGTATTTATGGAGTCGTACTTAAAACAAGGGACATGATCTGACGAAGAAAGCAGCACACGCTATCGAATTAACATTTAATGGAAATCAAATTTTCGCCAATTTTGTCCCATGAAACAATCACAATATTTTTAAGAATTATTTTTCCTTCAAAACAGCTTTGGCTCCACATCGGCCGAGAGGCCCAGTGACCTGCGTTTTAATAAAGAAGCTAACCAGATTAGACTCCACCATTTATATCCATCTGTGTTGATACCATAGTTTGCAAATGTCTGGCGTCGTTCTGTTTATCGTCACAACGCGTGATGTGTACGAACTACAGAGTGACGCGGGGAGACAATCTCGTCCCCATCCCCGCCCCACAACAAGTAAGTCTTCTCCAGTGGCGTAACAAGTAAGTCTTCCCATCCCCGCCCCAGGGGGGGTCCGGCCGCCCCCGGGTTTCTCCCCATCCCCACCCCATCCCCGCAGGACGACATCACATTTCCCGCAAAAAGTTTAAACTTACACCAATTCAAATTAAAAAAATAACATTTTAGCTTACAAAGATATTTGTTTTGCTGACTGCATTAGCAGGGATCGGAGGTCGGTCCGCTACCTACATTGTAAACGCCGCCGACCTCCAGCCAGATACGCCAGTGATACATAACCTACTTAATTATTGGCGCCTCAAGAAGGGACACGCATCGAGCGGAGCTTGATCGCGTTTCCGCGTAGGTTGCACGAAACAATCTGAAGCTAAACACATCTGAATTATAGCATGAGAAGAAAGTAATGTCGTCATTTAAGCTAAAGTTGACATAGGTTGACATAACTTGTTAATAGGCAGTATCATAATGTTGCAGATATTTTTACTGCGTCTGCGGGCGGAGTGAATGTGAGAAAGCTGATTCCTGCTCAGTGTTGTTCCTTTCCGTTTACATACAACGGTCAGTTGTATCACGAATGCGCTCAGAATACAACAGACGCCGTCGATGTTGGATGTTTCCTTGTCAACAGGACTTGGGTCGGTTGTCTGCCACCCACAGGTAGACCTACATTCAGACTTTTTGAACTCAAAACTTAAACTTAGACTTTACTCCAGTTGAAATCGTGGTGCTTAGAGAAGTCTTTTGTTCATTTTGTTTATTTAAAGGTCACATTCAAAACTTGGACGCCCAGTTTTTACTCGACTTGCACATATAGGCCCTATTTTGGCTTGGTAACATGTGGGCTAGATCACAGGACCACACTTAAACCAATCGAAGTGCTAAAACATTAATGCTACCTTTCACGATCGAGTTTCATATATGTTTAACATGTAAAACACGATTTCAGATTTTGTCGCAAAATACGAGATAATTAATATTACCGTTTTCAACTTTGCCGGAATCATTCCTGTGATGTCAATCAACAACTGGATTATTATCCAGCAAAGACTCAATGCCACTCCGACATTCTCTGGTTTCTGGGCAGACTACAAAGAAGGGTTTGGAAATTTCAGCGGAAATTATTGGTTTGGTCTGGAGAAGGTATATCAGCTGACCAATACTGGTTCCTACCGTCTTCGAATTGAGGTTCAGACACTGGACAATGGAACTATTTGGTTTTCAACTGAATACAATACCTTCGTCATAGATTCTGAGGCCAATTTTTACGCCATACACGTTAATGGCTACAGTGGAGATGGAGGTGACGCATTCAATTATCACGGAAATACGGGTCAGTTTCACAATGGAAAGACGTTTTCGACCGTAGATTCTGCAAATGATAAGTGTGCTTCGAAATATGGCGACGCTGGCTTCTGGTACGACTTCTGTTTGTACTTCTGTTTTACTTGCTCCACTTCGACGAGATTCCTGTGGCGAATTGATACGCAGAACGGACCTTTGACCTATATGCTCAGGTCTTACCGCATGATGATGAAGCTCAACTGATGAACCATAATAATGTTGTATGTATGCATATATGCATCTATATTTATGCATGTATAGATGTATGCATGTTTCTGTGTATGCATGTGTGTAATTATGTATGGATGTATGCGTGTATATGGATTGGTAGATGGAATTAAGTACGAACGGAATTGTTAGTGGTGGTAGACCATGACGCGCTCCGCTATGCAAGGACAGCAACTTTACTGCAACTTTACAACAGAACGGAGCAAGAAAATACAAATAGTGTAACTTTTATTAATTTAAGTGTGCAATTTAGACCTTGATTACAAGAAGTGAAAAAGGTGACGAGAAGGAGAACTAAATATAGCCTACTATTGATAATATCATAGTTTTGAATGGACATTGGACAGTCCTGGCGTGATGAGAGGCAGGATAAGGCGCTTGGACAGCAACTGGGGTTGGAGAATGTAGACCGGTGAATTGATGGAGTTTGCTTCAGGTTAAAGTAATAGGATCGTTTATTCTTGGTGGCATGAGTTCCATTGTCAACCTGGAATCAAGAGTCACACGTAGGTCACGAATTTTAAACACCAGTAGAATTTGCATATCGCCTAGAGAAATAGAAATGTTAGGCACTTTAGATCTGTGAGGACCACACCGCAGAACTTCAATTTTGTTTATGTTAATGCAGATTCGGTTTAAAGATATAAAATAGCCATATACTGCGAAGATACGCTCAGGAATATTTACAGCAAGTTTTGTGATCTAGACACAATTTGAAGGTTGCCATGGCAGCACATGCTTGACTCTGGCAATTGAATGACGAGAGAGAGCAATGGTGCAAAATGCAGAAGAAATATCAAATGACCTAGCATATGACCCTAAATAACACCACGTATCAGTGGATTCAAAATTTGACGTTGCAGAATTGACCTGATATAAATGTGGTCGGCCAGCTATTGACATGACCCGTTAGACCATAGTAAGTGGCTAATCTTTCTAGAAGAATAATGCAGTAATTGATAAACATAGTTAATGAGAGTGCATTTGCCAAAATCATCATATAGGTCATATCTATAGATAGGGTACGATATAAATCTATAGATGAGTCATTTTCCGGTAACATGGTAAATTCAGAATTCAGCTGTCCCCGGTCATTTCTCGAAAAACTATACCTAGTCTGATTATGCTAAGTGTTGATATTAAAATGTATTTGATCAGTCAACAATTTCATATATTTGAAAGTAATTTAAAGCAATAACCTAATTTATTAAAATTTATTTTCAATTTAAAATGTTCCACTCCGTTACTGTCCCTAGGCTCTATTACTTTTTGCTTTAGTCTACAATTTCGAAATGATTTGTATTGAGCCGAAAAATTCATGTGTTTCTTATGTATTATATCTTTGTGTATGTTTTAAAATACAACTTGGTGAACCGGATCTTCAGCATAATTAAAGGAAAATTTTTAAAACTTGTCCCCAGGAATTATGTATACTCCGTTACCATGTAAAAAATTAATCTTCTATCTCAGAACCATTTAATTTTGTGGTCGCGCAACTAGACTCATCTCCTCTATGTAATCTATGTAAGCTATTTATATCTTCACCAACGATATAAATGGCAAGACAAATTTCATACGAATTTTCATTTATTTCGTACCAGATGTGTTTTTTATTATACGGCCACTCCGTTACTGCATTTTTGCCATGATTATAAATGAATCTAATTCCAATAATATTTGTAATATAACGCTTATAAGCAAAATAATGATTTTAGCAACGATCGATTTGGACGCGTGAGCGATAATATGGTATTTACCGTGCTGCAACCCAAATTGTCTACTCCGTTACCTGTCCACTCCGTTAACATTTATTTGGTAACGCATGGGACAGCTATGTAACGGAGTGGAAAAATTGTGTTCGACACTCGAAAGATAGTAACGGAGTGGAATTATTATAGGCTAAATGGTGTGGTATTTTGATGCTGTGAGCAGATTTTTAAGACAATACCATAAATATTTTAGTGTGTTCTGTCTATTCGATCACTGGGAATGATTAGCTCAAGTGATTTCTTTTCAGTTGTTTGGGCAAAAATATTTATTCAATTTAACATTAAATGCTTTTATTTTCATAACGGAGTGGACCTTTTTCTAAATAAATGAGACTGTGATGGAATCAAATCATTATAAGTTTTCTAATTTCTTTTATTTCTATTTTATAAATATTAATACTAGAAACATATTGGAATGTCAAAATACACAACAGAAGCTGTACAATGTATAAAACAGATCTCATATGTATACAGTAACGGAGTGGACAAATATTTTAGTAGGGCTATTTTTTTCTACCAAAAACTTTTTACATTTACATATTAGTGCAAAACCAAATATATATTTGTGAAATAGAAACATTCAAGATTTGTTCCAAAAAAAAACTGTATTTAAAAAAAAAATTTGTTGGCTTGTTGAATTTGTGAATTTACCATGTTACCGGAAAATGACTCAGATACGATACGATACGATGGATCACGAAGTATGCAGATAGACCTCTATATATGTATATATGTATGTAAGTGAATGTATATATAATGTATGCTTGTAGTGTATGTATGTACGTGTGTGTATGCATGTATGTATGCATATGTATGATGTCTGCATCTAAATATGTGTAGAGTTGACTACTAGAGTTGACTAGAGTCATATAACTCTAGTGAAAGAAATTATATCGGCATGTTGTCGGAAAAGCAGACGCAGACGGGCAGTTAGACAGACCACTACAAATACTGGAGGCCGCTAACCGTGAACCGATTGACCGAGTGTGACGTCGGCAGAACATGGGACAGATTTCTTATAGACATTTATTTAACGACGACGACGCCAGATCGAAGATGATTGGCGGAAGAGGACAAATATATACGAACCGAGACTGAGACAGAGATTATCAAAGGTATACTCACTTGATAAAGCGAGGAATAACCGAATACCTGACTAAATATGGTCCTAACGTGCATCCAATGATTCTGTGTATACAGCTCTAAGTGAATCGAGTTACAGGCCTAGAGTTCGTAGTTCGAGGTTTGTCTTATATATTCTTGTACTTCGTGAATAAACTCATAAACTGCCGAGAGTCGTCTTCAGTCGCTAGGGATTAGAACTACCACTAGCAGAATTCAAAAATCCAATTACAAACACAGAGTAACCAGTACTAATTAGTATCAGGAAGTTAGTAACAGTGAATGAAAATAAGGGATAGCATTGGAATAAGTCAGTGGGCCTAATACCTTGCAAAAAGATAAAGGCATCGGAATTATTGTACCGAATCACGAAATTATTTGGATTACAACGAGTTTTAACCAATGAGGTAAAACAGCTAGAACAACCTGAATTGATTGTTAATCACCTGCACAAACCACAGCAGACTATTCCTACCATAAACGTACTAGTCCGAAGAAGTTCAGCTGATAACAACTAAATTAGTATGCATAGGCTTCGGGGATATAATATCTAGATGCATATAAAGCACATAAAGTTGTGGAACAAAATTGTTGTCGTGGATATGGCTGACAATGACTTGTAGTAGTTTCAGTTTAACGACACTCGGTGATGATGACAAGGACAGTTAGCGTCGCCCTCCTCCTTTCTACAGGCTTGAATGACGTGTTATTTAATTGTTTTACAAATCAAGAATATTCAGTGGATTCATCTTAAGACCAGAAAGCAAACATCTACGCAAATATGCTTAAGTCTATGTTAAACATCTAACAAACCAGCAAGTAGGTCTAATATTACAATTATTATTACTAGCCTATACTTGACTTTGTTAGATGTTGAGACTAGCTTAAATTGAGTTTCAATGTAGAAATCTTTTTCACGTCTTATTGATTTGACACTGCATTTATGTGAAACATCTATCACCCAAAAGCTATAACGTAATGTTTTGATTACCGATTATTTATTGAATCGACAACTATTCAAAATTCTATAAAATAGCTGAATCAAGCTTCTAAGCCTCGCCCGTTAATAAAGTTTAGGTTAAGATTGTTCCGGTATTTCATATCAACATCTCTTGATTTATGCAGAGAAGACTGAATCATGAGAGGTTATCTCAGTCATTTGCAGTTTAAGATGCCCACTGAGATAATGTTGTATGGCATTATGTATTGTCAACATTCTGCTGCTTTTTTATCTGAAGAAACGACAACCAAACGACCAGGTGAATTTGCAATAGTTCTACTCAAGCCAGAGGAATGGGATATTTGAGGGTCCATGTATCTTAAACAGAGCGCTTATGAGACTGATTTATATATACAGGGCCGGATCAACGCATGAGCCAAATAAGCCATGGCTTAGGACCCCACAACGTTCAGAGGGCCCCAAATATTAGGAAAAATTAAATCAAATTGTACCAAGGTCTTAGTTGGCAAAATGATAATGGTAAATTGATGTTTTATTACTAAGTAAATATGTCATTAGAAAAAAATCGTCTACGTACGTTACGATATTTGCGTTCAGAGACACGTATACTTAGGCTATGCTTGGCTTTGGGGCTAGGGCCCCCGATGTCTTAAGCTGGCTCTTGGCTTAGGTGCCCCGGAAGTCTTAATCCGGCCCTGCTGATATAATTTTATTTCAGCGTCTGCCTGCGATGTGTCTGTCGAATGCTACCAGACAAGACAGAGGGCTGCGTCCGTACACGGTTCGTGAGGGTGTCTGGCACGGTGCTCAACTGGGACGTAACAATGTGAAACTGAGCCCCGCTGGGCCATCCCAAAAGGCGTCCCATGCTCCCTGCACAAAAAGCCAAACGTCGCAAAAACTGTAATATAAAATGAAACGCTCTCGTAATCGTAACGGTGTTGTCTGGGTGTCTTCAGCACAAAAACAGATAGGTTGTGAGAACTGGCGAAGCCCTGTCAGAACAAAATTACTGATGATGCAGTGTCGTGTATTCTCGGATATTTTCGTGGTGTTATATCTCTCCGTGTCGTCATTTTTGAGTGTTTTCGACGGCTTCGGACGCTTGTTATCACAATCGCGTGCACTTCAAGAGCTTTAAGGTTAAAGTAAATGAACAATAGCCTATCCATTTCCATTTGGAAAAGGCCAAGAAAAGGTCCTTGCATTGGTGCTTATCATTCTACTGCAGACCCATCTTAGGACTTATTGACCGGCTGCTGTAGAATGACGTGGTAGGTGACGGATGCAGGGCCGACAGACACAGAGTCTTCAGCCATTTGCGAGAATGGTTCACATCACGGAACTGGTCAATCCAGAACCACTAGAAACTGGTGAATTGTACGAAGATTCTATCTGTACAGCAACAGCACTTTTTGACAATAACAACACAACTGCAGCGGATTAAAACTAAGTGAATAGACATTCATGCTGGCAGTACGCTATTAGCGAATTTCGGAGATAGATCAGTGCGTCTTTAGTCTGTATATCTTACACATTAGAAATGTACGATGATTTCATATGATGAGCTTCATCATCATTCGGCTTGACCTCAATTGATAAGTCGAACTCGTTCCATTCTGTCTTTCAATCCGCCAGACGAACTTCGTCGATGAAGTGGAACAAGTTAAACAGAAGTAAAAACAACCGTTGTACCAGAAACCACCATTGCCATAATCGTTAGCGCAGTTGCCCCAAGAATACTTATCATTGTCTTTGTCAATCGTAGTAAAGTTCATTCCATTTTGCAGCTGTGCAATCCTGCCAATGAATAGACCGTAATAATTGAATGCGTCACCTCCATCTCCACTATAGCCATTAACGTGTATGGCGTAAAACTTGGCCTCAGTATCTATGATGAAGGTATTGTATTCAGTTGAAAACCAAGTTCCATTGTCCAGTGTCTCAACCTCAATTCGAAGACGGTAAGAACCAGTATTGGTCAGCTGATATACCTTCTCCAGACCAAACCAATAATTTCCGCTGAAATTTCCGAATCCTTCTTTGTAGTCTGCCCATAAGCCAAAGAATGTCGGAGTGGCATTGAGTCTTTGCTGGATAATAATCCAGTTGTTAATTGACATCACAGGAACGCCTCCGGTAAAGTTTGGAACAGTGATTTTAATAAATTCGTATTTTGATATAAAATCTGAAAGTATGTAATAGGCTACATGCACATGGAAGATACACAGCACACATCGCAGAGAGTTATCTGCATGCTGTTATACACTGGCAAAATTATTCAGAAAAGGTTAAATTAAATTAATGCTATAAATGCTTAAAGGTTAAATGCTTATCTGCATGCTACTATACATAATGACAATACTATTAAGAAAAGATTAAATTAATGCTATAAATACTTAAAACCTAGGCAATATTCGCTTAATATGCCAAAAATAATATTAAATAAAATAATAATATTAAATAAAAAATAATAAATATTCGCTGTAATATGCCAAAAATAATCTTTGCCGGCGGAAACGGCCTATGTTGTCATAAGCTGCCGTTAAACTGGGAAACCAATATTCGCTTAAGTGAAGTAATATTCGGAATCGAAAACTATTTGCTTTAATTATGATTCAGATGATTGAATTAAATTGCATCCGATCCTGTTACAATAGATTAGATTCAAAAATGCAAGGAAATGATTGCGTTGTTTTAGATCTAATCTACATGTTAGTGAGCGTCTGCTCAAAATGTAGTCTTAACCCTCATGCCGCAACCTGAAGTAATTTTTCCGCACAACTGTTTTCCACGCATAACTTTTAAACTGCAAAAAATATTAAAAATTTCTTTGGCGACTTTTCCTGAATATGCTTCCCTACAAAGGTTTTCGTTTCATAAAGTTACTCTTGCGTGACGTCGTGTGATTTGAGGTCAAACTTTGACGTCACAAATTGCAATGTCAGGCTACGTCAATGGAATTTATTGACGTAGCCTGTTGTTCTTAAGCGAATGATATTGGCGTCACGTAATGATTTTTTGAGGGTGGCATTTGAAAACATATTTTAAACACTTTTTGACAATTATTTCTCGTTGAAACATGACATGACGTGACGTCACTCACCGTGACATTCGAAATGGACATTTTACCTACATCTCCACAGTCACAAGTCTTTAAAAGGTGATCTCAGTGACTAGACTAGGGTTTTCGACTATAAACAAATCGAAATGCCCGTGTTTGACACTGTGCGGCAATTATATTTTACGGATCACGTGACGTGAGGTCACTCGCCGTGACGTTCCAAGTCATCATTTATATATCTTCACAGCCATAAATAAGTCTTAGAAAGGTGTTCTTGGCGTCCAGGCTAAGGTTTTGTGCTACCGGTACAGGGTATCCGAAAGGCACATGTCTGCCACTCTGCTGTAATTACATTTTATGATTTGTAATATTATATATTATTATTATTATATATTATTATAGTCTTAAGTAACAGCTAAACTGGTCTGCAACAGTTCAAATGGCCTTGACATTCAAGATAAGTCGATTGTAGCAGAAAGTTTGCTTGAGTCCTGTTTTTCTGTGAATCATAGCGTATAGTGATCTTATTTTATGAAATTGCTACAATCTTTCCACAACACAAAAATTACAATCACAACTCTATCGCTTGCAATTATTGTGAAACTAAAGGCATAGCAGGTCAATTGACCTTCAGTTTCAAGGTCATCCGATGATTCACAATGTTGCTTATACCTTCTTCAGATTCTGTGATCCCGAAAGCAATGAGATAGCCACATAGAAAACCATTATACTTGTAGTTCTCAGGAAACTATCGCTTAAAACATAAAAACAGGTTAAAACAGGTTAAGTGACCTTGAACTACAAGGTCATTCGATGGTTGTACAATGTTTCATATATCCTTTTTTAGATCTGCAACTTGGAAAAAATTATATAGACACCAAGAAAGCCATTCTAACGCATGAAGTTTCTTCGAAACTTCGAAACCAAAGGTTAACCATAAAATGTTAGTGGCCTTGAAATACAAGGTCATTCAATGGTCAGTCAAATTGGGTGTTCCTCAAGGCTCTGTCCTGGGTCCCCTGCTCTTCATTCTATAAACAGCTGACATTCCCTCTCCTTTTCCACTCTCTGGAGCTGCTGGTCATCTCTTTGCAGATGATGTGCAAGCATTTGTCCATGGGTCTCCTTCGTCCCAGCTGCACTTAGTTGAGCGTATTCAATCCCTCTCAAATTCTCTTCACTCCTGGAATGAACCGTCTCTCCCTTAATGCCTCTAAGATTCAGTTCCCCAACAGCTTCTGAAGATTGATTTTGTTCTCCTCTTGGAAATTTTCCCGCACTATTCCTTTTCTTCAACTGTACGTGATCTGGGTGTTACTCTAGATGGCTCCCTTTCTTTTAAAGACCACATCTCCTAACACGTTCTTCTTATTTTCATGTAAGGCGTCTTAGGGTTGTTCGGCGTTCTGTCTCATCTTCTGTTTTCACCACTCTGGTTCACGCTTTCATTATGCTCCCGAATTGACTACTATATTTCCCTTCTCATTGGTCTTACTAAGGTTCGTCTATCACGTCTTCAGTCGGTCCTAAATGCAGCCGCCAGATTAATAGCACGCCTACCACGGGACTCTCACATTTCTACTTTCATGTTTGAGCAACTGCACTGGCTTCCTCTCTCTGCTCGCATTAAATTCAAAATCATCATTTTAGTCTTCAAGGCACAAAGGGTTCTTGCCAAAAAATATTTAGCTGATGTATTACTCCGGCCTCTTTAAGCCTCCTCCCATCGACCACTACGCTCATCAAATAGACTTGAGCTTCTAGTTCCTCATACTAGAACAGATGAGGTCAAACTTTGACGTCACAGTCCCGGTCCTTTACCTCAAATGGTCTCTCTCTTTGGAATGCGCAGTCTCCATCTACTCGATCTCGAATTCTAGCTAGTAACCTTTCTTCCACATTTGCTTTTCTAAAAACCTTTTTCTTCTCTTGTGGCCTTGCGCACTGGGAGCGCCTCTGAATGGTTCACCCTAAGAGAGGCGCTTTATAAATGCTTGAATACAAAACAATACATAGATGTTGTGCAGACCTTCGTGGATCCCGCGATCTAATAAAACATGAAATAGACATGGAAAGTATTATTCTGACACTTGTAGTTCCTGCGAAAGCTAAAGTTAACCGCAACAGGTCAAATGACCTTGAGCTGCAAGGCCATGAGGTTGTCATACAATGATCATACGATGTTGACAACGTCTTGTTTGATTTCCACGGCCTCGATGAACCTATACTGGACTGAGAATTTCTGTTTGTATCTCTCAGATACTGAGATATCAATAACTGAGTATGAAGATCAAACGACTTTAAAATGAAGGTCATTCGTTTGTTCTACAATGATAGAAATAGCTTCTTTGACCTTTTCACCCAGAAAACCCTTCATACATATATAAATCACGTCTCTATCACTTTCAGTTCCTCAGATCCTCTGGGATAATATTTTCCCAGGTCGCGGAATACATCGCCCGAATATAGGTTAGCGTTTCAAACCTGTGGTGTGAAGTTTGAATAAAGAAACCTATTTTCTAAACAAGCTGATTTGATTGATTACAGTATGAAATATGTCTTTCAATTTATCTTTGAATGTAATAAGAGTGCCTGTACCGGTTGGTGGCAGACAACCGACCCAAGTCCTGTTGACAAGGAAACATCCAACATCGACGGCGTCTGTTGTATTTTGAGCGCATTCGTGATACAATTGACCGTTGTATGTAAACGGAAAGGAACAACACTGAGCAGGAATCAACTTTCTCACATTCACTCCTCCCGCAGATGGAACCAAAATGTCTAATGAACATTAAGCAAAGGTTTATGTACGGTGAAGGCATGAGAAAGGAAGTTAAATACGTAAAAGTTCACTAGTTCGTGGCTGTGCATTCCTTGCTTGTCGAACCTTTGTCCATTTGTTGCTTTGTATTGGAACCTATTTTGCGTTTAGAATGTCTTTTAAACCGTCTTGAATTCTGATGAGATATGATTGAATATTTATCGATTTCTTAAAAGCATATCAAGAGCAGCCAAGTCAGTTAGCTTGCTCTGAAATATTGTAAGTTTGAACGCTTTCTGACTTTTTAATATCTGTGACTCTGACTCACCCATAAAGTTTATGCACGAACCAAAACTCGACAGTTTTCAATTATCTTATCGTGGACCCTGTGTATGGAATTCGCTGCCGATTCCTTTGACTAATGTGACAACTTTAGCGATATTTAAAATGAAACTTAAACAGTATCTTATTGAACTGGAATAAATAAACTATAATGGATGTAGAAAACCACTGAAGACCCTATGGCTGCTACTGATCATCTGTTCTACCTATAGGCCCCTACTTAGAAAATTAAGGAAAATGGGGCTCGCTGGCAGCGGAGCATTAGTGCTCCTTTAGGGATAACCCTTTGACACAAGGAAACCGATTGTTTTATGGTAGACAACTTTGCTGCATATATAATAATTATTGATAAATGGACTGAAGTGATTATGTACTGCTAGATTTGTTTTTGTGAAGAATTTGGTACTTGGTGTCAATAAAAGTGTTGAATTGAATTGAAAAAAATTGAAAGGCCTGGGATCTGCTAGGTAGGGTTGAGGCAGAAGAGGTTGGACGCAGAGGAGGTTGGAAGACATCCATTTAGAGATTTGATTGACCACATAGAGTAGTTGAGCAATGGAGGATGAGAACAAGCCGGGAGAAGAATACGAAGAGTTGGGTGTCGTCTGCTTAAAGATAAGACAGGAAGACGAGGATTTTATGAGATGGCTCAGGGATATACAGCCTACAACGTAAAGGATGAAGTGAACTTAGTGAAGTGGCCCTAGAACGAAGCCCTGATAGGGTTCCTAAGCAGTAAATTAACTGAATTTTTAGAGGTAGAAGAGAAGAGTTTTTCTTTACCTTGCGGAGGTGGACATCTGCTTGGTACTGCGCTCTGCAAGCAATTTAGATGAAATCCAGTAAGCAAACTTTCAAATACACAAAGTATGGCAGTTGCTTCTTTGTTAGACATTTCAGTTAATTAGCGCTGTGACTGGGAACGAATCAAAATGCTTAGGAATGTTCAGATTCAAGCACCCTAACAACTGGTCGGAAGGTGACTATAATTTCCTTAGAATACAGTTCAATTTGATATCGTACCGTAAATGATATGCTACGTACTAATATTAAGGTAAGGTAAGATCGACGTCAACGGTCCCTAATAAATATCGATCAGCTGGCTTCAGGAACTGAGGATGATGATGATGATGATGATGATGATGATGATGATGATGATGATGATGATGATGATGATGATGATGATGATGATGATGATGATGATGATGATGATGATGATGATGATGATGATGATGATGATGATGATGATGATGATGATGATGATGATGATGATGATGATGATGATGATGATGATGATGATGATGATGATGATGATGATGATGATGATGATGATGATGATGATGATGATGATGATGATGATGATGATGATGATGATGATGATGATGATGATGATGATGATGATGATGATGATGATGATGATGATGATGATGATGATGATGATGATGATGATGATGATGATGATGTATCAGGTTACTATTCACAGCCCTACTGGAATCGAACTGAAGATGTATAACTGAAAGTTTGATGCGATACAGCCACTGGGCCTTAGCCATTAAATACCTGAATACAGAGCAAATAATGCGAGCCATCTGAGATTATCAATTGTTCCTGCAGGACAGGCCAATACGTCCCCCTTTCCCAAGGAATTTCAAACCCGTCGATTATTATTTATCGATTTATTATTTATATTTATACATAGACTGGTCTGCACAGTCTGGCAAAATCAATCCAAGTAGTTAATACTTGATACATAATACGATTCTTTGATTGGTCTCTTGAATTAAGGAATCGAGCAGCCTATTATAATAAAGTTTTAGGCTTCGCCGTTATTGTTAATAGTTACAAGGTGAACTATTAATCAAACTTTACCCTGAAATGAGAACATGTTGCAATGGATGCGTAGTTGATTGGAGTGTAGAAGAAGAGTTCACATCCGACAGATGTCGCGTTGTAGTTGTAACTGGTGCAGTTCGTCTGCTGTGTACAGATAAAGGCGCACTTTGCCAGCGCAGGAATACAAGGGTTGGAGTGGAATGGCGAAAGTGCTGGAGTATTGTCAAAATCAGCCACGGGTTCTACCTTTGATGGGGGATCCAAGGAGCAAAGGGTGCTTCCATCGGAAAGAGACAATAAGAGTAATTTTGCTGATGACGTACGAATTACCATCCACAAACCGATGTATGCAAACGCCATCAACCCATTCCAACATCGACCCCCAGACATTGCTGAATAGGTGATCGAAATCAAAAGAAGATGTATTCTACCCTTTCGTGGATGTCGTCGGTATTTATAGCAACGCAACAGTCACCGTTCGGCGTATAGGACCAACACTGGACTATGTAGCTTCGTAAATTTCTGTGGTTTGGCTGTATCCCTGGAAAATATAATACGTAGGCATTACCTTGCTATTGATATCGCGCCTATTCCGAAATTCAATAAAGAATGGCCTTCTTCAGTGCCTTCACCTACCTAAAGATGGTATATATTTTGATGCTCTCTGTATATATTGATCATATAATTTTATATAATATATAATTATATATTTTCATAACAGAAAAAGTTACCTTTGGCTCCTGACGTATTGCTTAATTGAGCGATCACTGTCTAGCAAAAAATCTAAACGTGTGGATCTGCGTCAGTGCTCGAACATTACACCACAATGTACAATTAAGTAATGAACTCTATCAAATCGGTCTTCAGTGGTTTTAAATGAGCTCGTCGTGTGTTTTCCTAAGAACTTTCTACTCGATTAAGTATATTTGACAATGGACTTAGGTTTTTCGGTTACTAGCGAGACAACTGTTTATACCTATCTATACATCCTCATTTGCAGCTTACACGTAGCCTAAGTCTATGGCACACGGTGGTGCTAATATTCATCGCTGCAGTTCCTATTGGCATCAGGTTCTCACATTTCATCCTTTATAATTTCGATAAGTAAACGCTTGCCAACGTTTCTGAAAGGTCTTTATTTATTCTGATGCTTTACAAAGACATATTGATAATGAGTGTCGTTGCTATGATGCAGACAATTCCTGTTTCTTTCAGCGACAGCGTCTGCTATTACGTCAATCGATGTGCAGCACGTTTTTGCACGAGATGTTATCAATATTAAGAAACCTGATCACCGGTGTAAATTTAATGGATTGGAATCGCCAAATAGTAAAGGTAGACCTAAAAAAGACGACACGATGAGATTGCATATTTTTTTATAATTATAAACCTTGAATTTGCATTACGTTCGATCCTGTTCTACAGCAGATGTTAACTCACTTTAAGTATTAAGAGTTCGTCATTACATACATAATGGAGCAACGGCATGGGTCCTCACGCTGGGGCTGTCCATTGGGCATTGGGGTCTCGAGAAAGCCATTGGTCAGAGGTTTGGCCCCAAGCTGAAAGATATGGCATATCATTGATTTCAAACAGTGAATTTGCCTCGTTTTTAGCAATGTTACAGTGCATATCATATTTCAATTTTCTAGCTACCGGTACCGTGTAGTGCATATTTTAATGAATTTGGAATACTGGGACAAAGCCTGCAACGACTAGGGAGTCTGAGGGACCGTGAGCGTCGTAAGCCGGACAGCATTTTGCTGCCAAATGGAGCCCGTTTTAACCACTTTATTTTACCAAATTTGCTTTTTATTAATTGTTATTATACATATCCATATTTTATTGAAAATATAACATAATTAGTTCAACCATGCCACCAAAATAATTTATATAAATAAGTCAGTGGCAGAATGTCTATGACGCAGTCTTGGATGAGCTGCAGCTACAGCAAACAATGATAGTTTTAATTTCAACAAAAACGACCAACTTTATTTTCCAATGTGATTTTGATACACGTAGCCGTTTATTCGGCGGTCATGATCCTGGCAATTGAAAAAAATTGTAAGAATAATGTGACATGCATTGCATAACAGGGCAGTGTAGGCCGCTAAAGAATCTGAGTTTGCTACTGATTTCAAATAATCACTTTAATACAATGTAAGTGCAGAATATACTATAGAAATCCAAGTCGTTAACCTACATTGTCATGTTACATTATCTTACAAGACACTAATATATCTAACATCTGTGACTGGAAACCATGGATGTCTTAAAAAAGTTCAATTTCAAACCTACTAGACTACTATTAGGGAAGAATTATAAGGTTAATAATTCAATAATAGTATTGTAAGCTAACATTTAAAGCACAGTGTTACCTGGCTGGGACAAATCACTCAAACTACTGGGACGAATGTCCCAGTATTTGTGAGTTAAAATATGCACAGCAAAAGCAACAAAACAGTCATTTAAATGCAGGGTGTTAGACCTTTTTTAATGGTGAGTCAGTGTCAATTTTTTCCAGCAAGTGGCAGGCTAAGTTACCTATTTAACCTTAGGCGCCTGAACAAAATGAGGTAGGATCTGGGAAGGGCTCAGGAAGCCAGTCCCCAGGAAATGTTTGCAAAACTAAGTCTTAAATTGTGCATTGTTAGCATACGAGCAGTCTAATAAAAGTAAAGGCACAAAATCTGATTTTCAACTGCAGCAATTTCTTCCCAACTGCACACTTTGTGTCGAGCTGCACGTTAGAATAAGCCCTGTAGGCCTATTATCGTGGTACAGTTATTACTCCCTCTGTCCTATATTATTGATTAATGACCGTTTGAAGCATCTTTAAGGTCGCAATTCGAAGCCTTCGAAGTTTTCAAATTCATACGCTCCTAACCTACCTCCACGAAAAAAATTGTGAACGATTGAGAAATAAGTTAAGCGCTTCACATCTGAATATTTGTTGGCAAAATTCAGTGTGACATTCTTATATCTATCCATTCTATTTAGTCTTTTTTCTATTCATTCTTATCTTTATTTATTCTTATTTCTATTCATTCTTATTTCTATTTATTTTTATTTTTATTAATTCTTATTCATATTTATTCTTATTTCTAGTCATTCTTGTTTCTACCCATTCTTAATTCTACTCATTCTTTTGCAGCAATCGAAAACATACATTGACGAATCGACGCTTTTGCCTCCGAAGGACATCTGCATTGTAAAGAACTCTACACGCAATCACAATAAACACACGATGTTTGATTAGCCGATGTACATATCATTCATGGTCATAGGCCCCTACCTGTATAATCATGTCTGTATTGGCAAAAATATGGGATCATCGGGTTCTTTGGGATTTGACCGAGATATAGAAATTGTGCATCAAATAATAAAATAGGTCAAACGGAAGAACAAGGAAGTTACCAGGTTCATTCTCATCCATTTAATTATGACTACGTAGTTTAAGCTGGTTTGCTGCATAGGTTCAGCGCAGTTCAAAACTATGAGTCGCATGATTGTCTTAAAGATAATCAATTGATTTAAGCACTCTAAACAGGGTCCCCAAAGTACGGCCCGCGGGCCACATCCGGCCCGTTAAGGCCTTTAATCTGGCCCGCGGAACTCTCCTTGAAGAAACAAACTACATGTAAATTGGGAAAATTGAAAATTTTAATATCCATGTCGTTGTTTGCACACTAAGCTTATCAGGACTAACGAGAAACCATCTTAATTGTTATTAATATCTGCATTGAAATTCTGCACTGCAACAGACCTCAGGAATAAATAGTCTATTTAAAGTTATTCATTCGCGGTTTTTTCTTCGGCGTTTTGGCCCGTGGAGCTTTTGAAAGTCAGCAATGTGGCCCCCGCTGGAAAACTTTGGAGACCCCTGCTCTAAAACATAAATTAAACAGTCTGACGAATTCTTTACAGCTAGGTTGGCTCGAATGAAAAGTTAGGAACTTCTAATCATGCTTGCCATCTCGTCAACCAAAAAGAAGGCATACATCGTTCTATTTGTAATTTGCAGACTAATCACACATTTATATAGCGCCACTAACAGAAAAACAAGTCGGAGGTGCATCATCGACCTGACAATACAAAACTGTGATGGAAAAGAGTGGTATTCAAGCACATACGGATGAAGGCTAAGAAAGGCCAAGGAATTGATGTCGGGACTTCTCCTAGGCAACTCTTATTACAAACACAGTGAAACTTTTCTGCTGGACCGGGACTTACATGTATGGTGTGACGGGAAAGCCAGGTCACAGCAGAGCGAAGAAATCTGTGGTCGGGACGGAAGAAACCGATATGCTTTAATATAAGATGGACACAGCCCATAAGAATGTTATGCATCAGCACAGAGATCTTAATGTTTGTAAATTTTTAGATGACTTTTAAAATACAGCCTTGTAATGATCGACGTACCTTAAGTTTTATGGACGTTGCATATTAACCAGTTAACAGGACGTCTTCTCATCTGTGCCACAGGTTTAGTATCAACACCGTTACAAAGAATTGTCTATCTTCTTTTATGCAGGACGGGGACACGTGGCGCGGTATGAGGGACGTACGCCAGATGTGACCTACATCAACGCCAGCGTCGTACGGGGATCGGGGGTAGGTCCGGCCACCTTCATTGTAAACGCCTCCCATCTCCAGCCAGTCGACCCTCTGAACGCATCGCCAAATACGCCAGTGATACATACTTAATCGTCGGCGCCTCAAGAAGGGACGCGATCCGAGCGGAGCTTGACCGCGTTTCCGCATGGGCTGCACTAAATCATCTGAGGCTTAATACCTCTAAATCGCGCGATGTGATAATAACCCATTACGGCAGGGTTGACCTTCCACCTCCAATAGAGGAGATGGCCCTGGTAGGATCCATGGAGTTACTCGGCGTGACCATCAGTGACGACCTGAGTGCATCCTCCCTCGTTCTTGAAGCCTGCTTTCGGTCCCTCTATACGCGCTCCGTGTATTAAAGGGCGCAACCTCCCAGCGGCCGCGTTGCATGTGATGGCCAGGGCTACCACGATCGCCCACCTACTCTACGTCTCTCCCGTCTGGTCAGGCCTCACAACAGCTGACCGCTTCCTACAGAGGATGGGTTTCCTCCCGGTGTTGGCGACGGGAATGCCCGATTAGGTTGCTACAGCCGAGAATGACCTCCTTCGGGCGTTCGGTAAGAACACCTACCACGTACCGAAGAGTCTGTTTCAGCCGACAATGATATTACGAGACGCTACGACCTCCGGCCTAGAACTCACGACTGTATGCTACCTACAAAGGATGACAAGGGGGTCCTTTATAAAAGCCTTACAAAAGCAAAACTAGTAAGCAACAATAATTAACAGGCAGCAAACCAACAATAATTGACCAATCAGCCTAGTATAACGGTTCCGCGACAACTCGTCTACAGACTTTTCGTCTACGACACTTCGTCTACAGACACTTCGTCTACGCTACCGACATTTCGTCTACAAGTGTATCTGTTATTCAACAGAGGCCGCTTTCTTATAGTTTCGCTAAAACGTGCTATATATTCTCAGGAATCCAGCTTCTAATTACTCAAAAGATTATTTTCATCAATCCAGCTTCTATTGAATGGTAACTGATTGCGGTCTGCCAATTAGAGTTGTCTTTTTCAATAAACGAATATAATTAATTATTTAATTTCATCCATGCATCCAGCTTGGTTTCCAGCTTCTATTTACGGGAAAATTATTTCGATCAATCCAGCTTCTACTATTTCAACACAGGAATGTTTTCATCAATCCAGCTTCCATTTTAAAGTGCTAATATCAAATAACTTTGTAGACGAAATGTCTGTAGACGAAGTGTCGTAAACGAAATGTCGGTAGACGAAATGTCGTGACACCTAGTATAACACATTAACACTCATCCTTCTGTCCCTCCTAACGATGGTATGCATGCATTGTTTGCCATGTAACGGGCATGTGCGGTTTGTCATCCTATTGATAATAATAATAAACGAATATATGATGATGAAGATGGAGTCTGCGTGCAAGCTTCCGCTCCATAATTACAGATAGAAAGACAAGCAGTATGACGCATGCCGTGAATTAAATAGGTAGCGTTTGGTATCCAGCCGGAGTTACTGCTTCAGATTCCTCAATTCTTTAACGAATATAGCTCAGATAAAGCTATAACAAATTATAGCATTACAGGAAAGTAATGTGATGATTTAAACTGAGCTAAAGTTGACATAGGTCGACATAACTCGTTAATGAGCAATATCATAATATTGCAGATATTTTGGTTCCGTCTGCGGGAGGAGTGAGTGTGAGAAAGGTGATTCGTGCTCAGTGTTGTTCCTTTCCATTTACATACAACGGTCAGTTGTATCACGAATGCGCTCAGAATACAACAGACGCCGTCGATGTTGGATGTTTCCTCGTCAACAGGACTTGGGTCGGTTGTCTGCCACCCACAGGTAGACCTGCATTCAGAATTGTTGAACTCAAAACTTAAACTTAGACTTTACTCAAATTTAAATCGGGGGCTTAGAGAAGTCTTTTGTTTATTCAAAGGTCACATTCAAAACTTGTACGCCAATTTTTTACTCGACTTGCACCTACATTTTGGCTTGGCGACGTGTGCACCTGAACAGTGAACACTGGACCACACTTCTAATTATATTTTACTTTTTACCATTATATTTCATATGCTTTCACATACAAAATACGATTTTTCAGATTTTCTCGCAAAATATGAAATCATTAATATTACCATTTTCAACTTTACCGGAATCACTTCTGTGATGTCAATTAATAACTGGATTATTATCCAGCAAAGACTCAATGCCACTCCGACATCCTCTGGTTTATGGGCAGACTACACGAAAGGATTGGCGGAAGGGAACAAATATATACGAACCGAGCTAAAATTAGACTGAGACAGAGCTTATCAAAGGTAGTCACTTGATTATGCCAGGAATAACTGAAAACCTGACCAAGAATGCTCCTAAAGTGCACCGAATGATCCTGTAGGCCTATATAAGGCTGATAGTAAATCGATTTAGAGATTTCATAATAGTTCGAGGTTTGTCTTAATTGTTGTAGGCCTACTACGTGAATAAACTCATAAACTGCCGAGAGTCGTCTTCAGTCGTTAGGGATTAGTTCTACCATTAACAGAATTCCACAAATCCAATGAAAAACACAGAGTAGCCAATGAAAAACACAGAGAAGCCAGAACTATTTAGTATCAGAAATCCAGTACACAATAAGCCGTTTTAAGCGAGCCCTGAAATTGTACTTGATCAACCATAATGACGAGTGTTGTATATAATTTCTACCATCCTACCTGTCAACCTACCCATTGTCCTCTTTTATTCAGTTTACTACATCGATGCAATTATTAACAACCGTTTTTCTACACAACTGCATGGCATTATTATGATGATTGTAATTAACGTTTGATTAGTTAAGGTATCTTAATTCTTTCCTATAGTTAAGACTATTGATATAAATTAAACTGTTAACCTTCCACCTGAGATCACCACTGGGTACCCCGGACAGCGGGACTTTTCCCTTTGGGGTTTCTTTTTAATGAGCTCAACAGTGTATGTTTCATTCCGACATGATTATATAATATCTGCTTGCATAACATTAATGAATAATACCTAGATTTATTTCACAACTCTGTATTATCGTCAGTTGTTGCTCTTTAATAAACATTGATTTGATTTGATTTGATTGATTTGAATTATTGTGCCGAATCAATAAATTATTTGGATTAGAATGAGTTCTTTTTTCAAGGAAGTAAAACAGCCAGAGCAACCTAAGTGATTGTTAATCACCTGCACAAACCACAGAAGACTATTCTTACTATGAGCATAGTCCTGAAGAAGCTCAGCTAATCACAACTAAACTTGAAAATTAATTAGTATGCAAAGGCTTCGGAAGTATAATATCTAAATGCATATAAAGCACATAAATTTGTGGAACAAAATTGTTGTCATGAACATGGCTGACAATGACTTGTAGTAGTTTCAGTTTAACGACACTCTGTGATGATAAAGACCGTTAGCGTCGCCCTCCTCCTTTCTCCTGGCTTGAATGACGTGTTATTTAATTGTGTTGCAAATCAAGAATATTCAGTGGATTCATCTTAAGATCAGAAAACACGCATATACGAAAATCTGCTTCAGTCTATGTTAAACATCTAACAAACCTGCAATTAAACCTAATATTAGCCTACTATTATTATTATTAGCCTATAATTGACTTTGTTAGATGGTGAGACCAACGTAAATTGCTTTTCAATACAGAAATCTTGTTCACATCTTATTGATTTGACACTGCATTTATGTGAAACATCTATCACTCAAAAGCTATAACGTAATGTTTTGATTACCGATTATTTATTGAATCGACAACTATTCAAAATTCTATAAAATAGCTGAATCAAGCTTCTAAGCCTCGCCCGTTAATAAAGTTTAGGTTAAGATTGTTCCGGTATTTCATATCAACATCTCTTGATTTATTCAGAGAAGATTGCATCATGAGAGGTTATCTCAGTCACTTGCAGTTTAAGATGCGCACTGAGATATGCTGCATGACATATGTATTAGTAATATTCTGCTGCTTTTTTATCTGACAACAATAGTTTGACAACTAAACGACCAGATGAATTTACAATAGTTCTACTCAAGCCAGAGGAATGTGATGTTTGAGAGTCCATGTATTTCAAAGAGAGCGCTTATGAGACTGATATAATATTTCAGCGTCTACATACGATGTGTCCTGTATACTGATTTCAGACAAGACAGCCTTGACAGAAGGCTACGTCCGTACACGGTTCGTGAGGGTGTCTGGCACGATGCTCAACTTGGACGTAACAACGCGAATATGCGCCCCGCTGGGTCTTCCCATGTTCCCTGCACAAAAAATCAATCGTCGTAAAAACTGTAATATACAATGAAACACACTCGTAATCGTAACGGTGTTGTCTGGATGTCTTCAGCGCAAAAATAGATAGGTTGTGAGAACTGGCGAAGCCCTGTCAGAACAAGATTGCTGATGATGCAGTGTCGTGTATTCTAGGATATTTTCGTGGTGTCATATCTCTCAGTGTCGTCATTTTTGACTGTTTTAGACGGCGTTCGGATGCTTGCTATCACAATCGCGTGCACTGCAAGAGCTTTCAGGTTAAACTAACTGAACAGTAGCCTATTCATTTCCATTTGGAAAAGGCCAAAAGGTCCTTGCACTGATGCTTATCATTCTAATGCAAACACACATTAGGACTTATTGAAGAATGTAGTGGTAGCTGAGGGATGTAGGGCTTACGGACACAGTCTTCAGCCATTTGCGAGAATGGCTCACATCACGGAACTGGTCAATCAAGAACCACTAGAAACTGGTGAATTGCACGAAGGTTCTATCTGTACAGCAACAGCACTTTTTGACAATAACAATACAACTGCAGCGGATGAAAACTATAAGTTAATAGACATTGTGAGTGTTGAATATTTATGCTGGCAGAACGATATTAGCGAATTTCGGAGATAGATCGGTGCGTCTTTAGTCTGTATATCTTACACATTAGAAATGTACGATGCTTTTATATGATGCTCTTCATCATCATTCGGTATGACCTCAACTGATAAACAGAAATCATTCCATTCTCCCTTTCAATACGCCAGAGGAACTTCGTCGATGAAGTGGAACAAGTTAAACAGACATATATACAATAGCTGTACCAGAAGCCAGCGTTGCCGTATAGAGCAGCGCAGTTGCCTCCAGGATTATTATCGTTGTCTTTGTCAATCGTAGTAAAGTTCATTCCATTATGCAGCTGTGCAATCACTCCTTTATACTGTAACAGACCGTAAAAATTGAATGCGTCACCTCCATCTCCACTGTAGCCATTAGCGTGTATGGCGTAAAAATTGGCCTCAGAATCTATGATGAAGGTATTGTATTCAGTTGAAAACCAAGATCCATTGTCCAGTGTCTCAACCTCAATTCGAAGACGGTAAGAACCTGTATTGGTAAGCTGATATACCTTCTCCAGACCAAACCAATAATTTCCGCTGAAATTTCCGAATCCTTTCTTGTAGTCTGCCCATAAACCAGAGAATGTCGGAGTGGCATTGAGTCTTTGCTGGATAATAATCCAGTTGTTAATCGACATCACAGAAGTGATTCCGGTAAAGTTGAAAACGGTAATATTAATGATCTCGTATTTTGCGACAAAATCTGAAATAATATTACGTAATACATGCAAGTAGAGTATATAGGCCTACTGTAGTAGGCCTACACATCGCATAGAGCTATAAAAGCTCATCTGCGTGCTTTTATACATGCTGACAAAACTATGAGAAAAGATTAAATAATTGCTATAAATGCTTAAAGCTTAAAAGCTTATCTAAATGCTATTATAGGCTACATGCTGACAAAACTATGCAGAAAACGTTAAAATAAGTAAATAAATGCTGAAAACCTATAGGCTATGTAATATTTGCTTGTTATTCCACTGCGTGGCGTAATATTCAGAATAGAAAACTATTCTCTAGCTTTAATTCTGATTAAGTTGATTATATTAAATTACATCAGATCAGGTTACAGTGGATTAGATCCACAAATGCGAATAATTGATTGCGTTGTTTTATGTCATGCGATGCTGATAACGACTGTTTTTATTTCCACGATCCCGATAAACCTATCTTAGACTGAGAATTTCTCTTTTGCCTCACAGAGGTACTTGTCGGTTTAACGACCCCCAAAATGCTTCACATAATTTTACCTCATTTTAAATTCTTCATATTCTACGTTATTTTTATTCTATGTTACATCAGAACTTATCTAATACGTCATAAACCTGAACGTTTCGTCATTAGAAACATGGACGACACTAACCCTAACCCTGACCCTTCAAACCTGTGGAAGTTTGAAAACACCTATTATCTAAGCAAGCTGACTTGATTAACCACGTATGAAATAAATCTTTGAATTAATCTTTGAATTTAGCAAGAATGCCTGTAGGATACCTGTGGGTGGCAGACAACCGACCCAAGTCCTGTTGACAAGGAAACATCCAACATCGACGGCGTCTGTTGTATTTTGAGCGCATTCGTGATACAACTGACCGTTGTATGTAAACGGAAAGGAACAACACTGACCAGGAATCAGCTTTCTCACACTCACTCCTCCCGCAGACGGAGCCAAAATATCTGCAACATTAAGCAAAGGTTTATTCAGGGTGGAGTGATGAGAAAGAAAGTCAAATACGTAAAAGTTCTTGGCTGTGCATCCATTTGTTTCTGTCTATTGGGAACCTCTTTTGCGTGTAGAATGCGTTTTAAACCGTCTTGATTTCTGAGGAGGTCTGATTGAGTGTTTATTAATTTCTTAAAAGAACTATCAAGAGTAGCGAAGTCAATTAGCTTGCTCGGAAATTTTTACGTTTGAACACTTTCTGACTTTTTAATATCTGTGACTGTGACTCACCCAATGGCTACCCCATTATGGTTGCTTGTATTTTCTATTTGTCCTGTTTCATGTCAAACCCAGTAGAGACGGGTCCGTCATTGGATTTACACGTCCATTATAGGCAAAACAGACGGCCTTGTTTAAAGCGTGGCTCAAAACTCAAACCCGTTCCCTTTGCTGCTGCCTTTGCAAATTCAGTCACTATGCGATACCAGTTACATATATTATTCGTCCTGGTTTAAATCCGTCACGGGCTGGGATGTCTCTGCCTCTGCTGCTTGTTTTGCCTGGTGGTCAATGGTCATATTAAATGAATCCCTCAGAATCTTGTTTGATCAATTAAACTTTTTGTTCTCTTCAAAATCATGAAATAGCTCTATATAATTTTTTGCGAACATTCCTTATATTTTTTACATATGCCTGTCCGCAACATTATATGTTTATAAATTCATTTATGATCTTACACTCCAACTTTTCCTAGTGAATAAGAATATGGAAGGATCGCAGCTTTTCTTTATCTGAACTGAGAGGCCAAGGATCTGCTTGGCAAGGTTGAGACAGAGGAGGTTGGAAGACATCCATTTAGAGATTTGAATGACCACATGGAGTAGTTGAGCAAAGGAGGAGGAGAAAAAGCCGGGGAGAAGAACATAAAGTGTTGGGTGTCGTCTGCTTAAAGATGAGACAGCAGATGAGGATTTTATGAGATGGCTCAGAAGTAGCCTACAGCGCAAAGGATGAAATGAAGTGGCCCTAGACCGAAGCCCTGATGGGGAGCAATTAATTTACTTAATTTTTCGAGGTAGAAGAGAAAAGTTTTTCTTTACCTTGTGGAGTCGGACATCTGCTTGGTATTGCGCTCTGCAAGCAATTTAGATAAAAGGCAGTAAGCAAAACTTTCGAATACACATAGTTGCTTCTTTGTTACAAAATTCAGCTAATTAGGCTACTTAGCGCTGTCTCTGGGGAAGATTCGAAATCCTTAGGAATGTTAAGATGCAAGCACCTTAACAACTAGCCACAAAGTGACTGTTATTTCCTTAGTATACAGTTCGATTTGATATCGTACCGTAAATAATATTCTAATATGCGATGTCAACGGTCCTTGGGGCAATAAATGTCTATCAGCTGGCTTCAGGAACAGAGGATGATGATGATGATTTGACTGCAACGGGTATGAAGAAGCGATCTCCATAGTCCTCGGTCATTTGATACAAATATATCGATATTTAGGCTTTAGGAATTGGTGTTGTTGTTGACAACAACAACAACTTGTTGTTGTTGTTGTTGTTGATGATGATGATGATGATGATGATGATGATGATGATGATGATGATGATGATGATGATGATGATGATGATGATGATGATGATGATGACAGTGGCGTAACTAGGGGTTCGTGCGCCCGGGGGCAAGAATTTCCTGAAAACTTTTTTCTTACTTCCGCCAAAAATTCTGATGACCTTTTTTGTTTCTCCATTTTTTCATGAAAAAGTGGTTACATTATCAGAAGCCTCAGTTTGCGCCCCCTTGGCGCCCGCGCCCCTGCCTGCACTCGTGCATAACAGTTACTTTAGCCTACTTTTATACTATTCTTGCCTGATTTACTTGAAAAAAATGATTAATAAAGCCAAAATTTTGACGATGATGAACCGAGTATGACGGCCATGACGATACTGAAAAATAAGAAGGGATGATGATGATGATGATGATGATAATGATGATGATGATGATGATGATGATGATGATGATGATGATGATGATGATGATGATGATGATGATGATGATATATCAGGTTACGATACGCAGCGCTACAGGATGCGAACTGAAGATGCAGAATTGAAAGTTTGACGTGATACGGCCACTGGATCTTAGCCATAAGTATTAAATACTTGAATTAGAGCAAATAATGCGACCTATCTGAGATAGGCCATTATGTCGCCCTTTCACAGAAAGTTCCAGACCCGTCGATTATCAATTATCGATTTATTATTTATATTATATATTTTATATATCTGTATCAACTGGTCTACATAGTCTGGCATAATCAGTATAAGTATAGGTAATACTTGATAAATAGTACGATTCTTTGATTGGTTTCTTGATTGAAAAAACGAGTATCATAGACCAGGTTTTAGGCTTAGCCGTTAGCCTACTGTTATTAGTTACAAGGTGAAATATTAATCAAACTTTACCCTGAAGTGAGAACATGTGGCAGTGGATGCGTAGTTGATTGGAGTGTAGAAGAAGAGTTCACATCCGACAGATGTCGCGTTGTAGTTGTAACTGGTGCAGTTCGTCTGCTGTGTACAGATAAAGGCGCACTTTGCCAGCGCGGGAACACAAGGAATGGAATGGAATGGCGAAAGTGCTGGAGAGTTATCAAAATCAGCCACAGATGCTACATTTGATGGGGGATCCAAGGAGCAAAGAGCTCTTCCATCCGAAAGAGACAAGAAGTGTAATTTTGCTGATGATATACGAATTATCATCCACAAACCGATGATGTATGCAAACGACATCAACCCATTCCAACATCGACCCTCTGCCATTGCTGAATAGGTGATCGAAATGAAAAGAAGACGTATTAAACCCTTTCGTGAATCCCGTCGGTATTTGTAGCAACGCAACAGTCACCCTTCGGCATGCATAGGTCGTACTCTTCGCACCCACACTCGACTATGTAGCGTCGTACTTTTGTTTGGTTTAGCTGTCTCCCTGGAAAATAAAATAAGTATACATGTACATCACCTCATTATTGATATCGCGCCTATTCAGAAATTCAATAAAGAATGGCCTTCCTCAGTGCCCTCATCTACCTACAGATGCTATTATATAGTCATGCTTAATATATTGATCATATATATATAATTATATTTTCAGAACAGGAAAATTTACCTGTTGCTCCTGGTGTATTGCTTAAGTGAGCGATCACTGTCGAGCAGCAAATCTAACTGAAATGTCACGTGTAGATTTGCGTCAGTGCTCGAACATTACACCACAATGTCCAATTAAGTAATGAACTCTATCAAATCGGTCTTCAATGGTTTTTAATTAGCTCGTCGTTTGTTTTCCTAAGAACTTTCTACTCGATTAATTATATTTGACAATGGACTTAGGTTTTCCTGTAACTAGTGAGACAACAGTGTTTAAGTCTATCTATGCATCCTCATTTGCAGCTTACATGTAGCCTAAGTCTATGGCACACGGTGGTGCTAATATTCATCGCTGCAGTTCCTATTGGCATGAGGTTCTCCCATTTCATTAGAATCAGTCGATATCTGTATAATTTCGATGAGTAAACGTTTGCCAACGTTTCTGAAAGGTCTTTATTTATTCTAATGCTTTACAAAGACATATTGATAATGAGCGTCGTTGCTATGAAGCAGACAATTCCTGTTTCTTTCAGCGACAGCGTCTGCTATTACGTCAATAAATGCACAGTACATATTTATACGAGATGTTGTCAATATTTAGAAAATTGATCTTCACGGATGCAAAATTAATCGACAAGTAGTAAAGTACATAAAGAAGACGACAGGATGAGAATGCGTATTTTTATATAAACTTTGAATTTGCATTACGTTCGATCTGTTTTACAGATGATGTCAACTCACTTTAAGTGTTAAAAGTTCATCATTACATGCATCACGGAGCAACTGTATGGGGCACTCACGCTTTATATATCATCGTGGTACATCATACATAACCTACCTCCACGAAAAATTGTGAACGATTGAGAAATAAGTTAAGAGCTTCAAAACAGAATATTTTTGGCTAAATGCCGTGCGAAATGAAGTCGGTAAGTAAACCGTCGAGGATCCGCACAGTGTTTGCTATATTTTACTTAATAATTCCGGATTTGAATGATTGGACAATTAAGGAAAACGTTTAAAGAAAACGTTTGCCTAGTTTCTCTTCGCTTCATCTGCTCAGTGCCAGCTTTAGGTAGCCGATATAGATGGCTGCCTAGAGCGGCATTTTTCAAAGGGCGGCAAATTCCGGCAAAATAAAGCAAGAAAAGCATATTTTTCTTGAAATGTAACTATTAAATAAAAATGGGCGGCATTTTTGTCCTTGCCTATTGCACAAAACTCTCAAAGGCCGATTCTGCATCTGCTGTAGTGCGCCTGCCTGATCTATATTCTTATTTCTATCCATTCTTATCTCTATTTACTCTTTTTTTCTGTTCATATCTCTATTCATTCTTATTTCTATTCATTCTTTTGCAGCAATCGAAAACATACATTGAAGAATCGACGCTTTTGCCTCCGAGGAACATCTACATTGTACAAAACTCTTCACTCAATCACAATAAACACACGATGTTTGATTAGCCGATGTACATATCATTCATGGTCATAGGCCCCTACCTGTATAATCATGTCTGTATTGGCAAAAATATGGGATCATCGGGTTCTTTGGGATTTGACCGAGATATAGAAATCGTGCATCAAATAATAAAATAGTAGTCCTGGCAATTTACAGTTAGACCTGGGCAAACTTGCTTCAGAAACTTTCTAAACGGTTTCCTCCTCAGTTTCCAGTGCTGAATAATATATCCACAATCCCACAAAATCCGACCACGGGATCACCCTCAAAAATGCATTTTAACCAAGATGACGGCCAATATGGCGCCAACACAGAAAACAGTATATATCATAGGCCTACACCATTCTATTTGTAACCGTAGACTAGTCGCAAATTTATATAGCGCCACTTCGAGAGAAACAAGTCGAAGGTGCATCATCGACCTGACAATACAAAACTGTGATGGAAAAGAATGGTATTCAAGCACATACGGATGAAGGCTAAGAAAGGCCAAGGAATTGATGTCGGGAGTTCTCCTAGGCAACTTTTATTACAAACAGATAGTCCATTCACAGTGAAACATCTCTGCTAGACCGTGGACATATGGGGTGACGGGAAAGCCAGATCACCTTGACCAGCAGAGCGAAGAAATCTGTCGTCAGGATGGAAGAGACCGAGATACATTTAAATGAGATGGACACAGCCTATAAGAATGTTATGCATCAGCACTAAGATCTCAATGTTTGTAAATTTTAGATGACTTTTAAAATACAGCCTTGTTATGATCGACATACGTTAAGGTTTATGGACGCTGCATATTAACCAGTTAGCAGGACGTCTTCTCATCTGTGCCACAGGTTTAGTATCAACACCGTTACAAAGAATTGTCTATCTTCTTCTATGCATGGCAATCAGTAAAGCTCGTCTTTAGTAGTTCATAAAAGCGTTGTGTCTTATTTAACATAGGGGATTATTCCAAGTTGGTTGTAGGTAAAGCCTACGTCAAAGCAGATAAATAAGGAGGACCGAGTAGCAAGAGTTAGTTAAAGCTCTTTACTATGCTTCTTTGACCGACGTGCGTCATCTTCCACAAGTGAAGGACTACTCGTCGGCAGCGTCATAGAGTGTGCGAACGCTGTCACCTGTCGCCGCTCTACCCTATCGACGCTCTACCCTATCAGAGACTCGGAACATCCATATCATCTGCAGCTGTCGACGGGAATCCGTTTACTGGTTCCTCGTGTGTGCGTGTGCCCGCTACTGGCGACTTTTTCAGCATACTGTGCTCTGTTTTACCAACTGATGTAATATATTCATTCATAATGACATTTAGCATCATATAGCCTAGGCTAGCGCAGAGGGCGACTCTGAGTAGATATCTTGAAGGGTGCTATATAAATGTTCAATTACATTAATATAAAATGGATTTAGTCCATAAGTCTGCTATGCATCAGCACTAAGATCTCAAACTCTATGCCTTTCAAGGATTTGAGCTATGAAGAAAGGTTGGTAAGGTGTGGACTAACAACATTAAAGAGAAGGAAGAGCAGAGGAAATCTGATTGAAGCTTGTAAGATTATCACTGGAAAGGAATCACTACAGAGGGAAAACTTCTTTGAATTAGCTTCAAACAAGGCAACTCGGGAACATAGGTATAAATTATTTAAGAAGCCAAAAGGAACACTTTGTCAAACGTTCTTAACATGCTTTGAGAACATGGTCCAAGGTCACAACCAGATCATGCACAGCAGTGAAGCAAGAAACACCATGGAAGTGGTACTGCAGACAAGGAAAATAAAGTTAAGGAATCTATACCTATAGGGTCATCATGCCAGGCAATGAATTGGCTTTTCCCAGAATTCACCGTAATCACCTCCTATGCCTGAACCATTTGATTCAACCAATCGATCGTTATAAACTTGATATAGCGCCCCTTCAAGATACCTACTCAGAGGCGATCACTAAGAATATAGCCCCTATGTGTATACGGCCATGGACATAATAATGCCTCGTGTCATCAGCTTATTGATTAGCTGCAACTTCCACAGGTGAAAAGACTATAGGCTTATTATACCAGCAGTGTAAAGGATATAGAGAAGGAGCCATTGGTCCAAGTGGGAGCACGGCCCAGATAGACTTTTGGAGCCAAAAACCATCTGCTTGAATGCTCCCAGAGAAGAATTAAGACAACCACAAAGGAGAATGGACATCTCCTACCTCTTGCTACAGTCAAATCACAGCCTCTTATCAATGACAAAACTGATGCAAAACAGGCGAAACGGTGAATTCTATCCGAACTAAACTCACACCACAAGCTGTAACAAACCTTGCTTTCTGGTGAATGTGGTCTCATATATTTGTGTCTACTGTCATGCAGTTGCGGTGACGTTTCCTGAGGGATTCGGAAGAATTGTGAATTGTAAGATAACTTGCTAAAACAAACGTTCATCGAAATTCCGTAGTAAACTTCGAAAGGTTGGCCTATAGCATTCAGCGACTGTCCTAATTACGACGATATTGCAGAAAAATTAGTACATCTTTTCATTACATAATATGGACGAATATCCAGGTATTCGTAGCCTACAATCGTAGGCCTATTCTTGTCCTATTCGTGGTCCAGTGGTTGCCCTTCTAACCAGACAGGGCATAGCACTGCGATAGAACCGTTTAAAGTCATGATTTTAGTCTTTGATATCCACAGCATTTTGGTTTCGATTTTGGTTTCCAATCTAGAAGTTTAAGTAGAGCCTAATCTACGAAAAGCCAAAGATTTGTTACAAGTTAAATTAAGCTACACTGTTTCTGCATGCAGCTCTCTAGTAACAAGTCGTTTTGTTGCCTTTAAATCAAACACGTTTTTTGTTTCAATTAAACAAATCCTACAGCCATGTCTTTAAAAAGAAAACCGTTTTTGTCACGGATGTTGTTTCCTTTTATAAAGACGTAATATTTGTCTCTGTTTTCGACAGTAAGCATGTGTATAGGCGGTAGAACATGAGATGAATGCTACATGTGACTAGATATAGCTTAAAGTCCGACAGATGCCATGTCGTGTTTCACCATTCACCGGTGTCTGAGACTCTGAGCATGTTCACCAGCGAAAGACTGTCCAGTTCTCTATTTTTTTACCAGCAAAACAAACGTTGGACCTAACTAAAGTCACTAAGCGTATGATCGTCTATGACTCGCTTTTTAATGCTTTTACATTATGCGATTTAGTGTGATAACATTATTCGAATCTTGTGCTTGACCCTCGAACGAATGCTGACGGTCTTCAACCTCGTGTTTTACCTTTAATTCTACAATAGCCTATTTCTAATTCCTGTGCACTACGCTCAAGGCAATCTGTCATCGTTAGCGACAATGCAATTAAACATCTAGGTTATTTTTTTACGGTAGATCGTCGATATTTTTGTCAGTAACAGGACTAAATAATTCCGTACTTACGTCTGTTAACATGCACATCAAGTAGGACCTGCTTTGTATGCTGGAAAGCCTTTTCTTTCAAGCGATAAGTTTTGTCTAAAAAAGACATCTATTGGCAGAGACACAGATTAGCCATAGAAATGACTGCTTTAAGAGAGTCGTAACTAAACTGTAAACATCATTCCAAATGGCCATTAACTAATATTCTCCAAAGTTTTGGCTGCGATGGCAGAGACTCCCTGATTTACGATGAGCAGAATCGATATTTTTGTATAACAATACAAGACCATCACCATCAATCAGTAAAACAATAAGAGGACTTCAGATGCTGCTGTTCGAGTCAACATCAGTGCCAGGTGAACACTGAAGAATTCGACCTGAGACCTTTTGACATTGATGAGTAGGTTATCAAATGCACAAGAACTCTTGTTTCTTAAATTTGTATTCGCACTTCTAATTTGTTTATTACTTATTTTTATTAATTCGTACGACAAATAAAAAATAAAAACTTTGAAAATGGGAATTATGAATTGAAATGGGTGACGAAGGAGACCTGACAGGGAGTGGACGGATAAGACCAAGGATTGGTCCGCATTGGAATCTATATACGGGTCTTTGGTCCATGGATCACGATGATAACGATTCGCACTTCTGTGGGCGCTGGTAACTGTAGGAATAAAGATGGAGCCTCTTCGAATATCTATGACAAAACTCCAGTGATCATTTAACCATTGTAAAAGAAATTTTCAGACTCATTTAAAAGTGCTTGCTGAAGAGAGCTACATGAGAATAGTACGCATGCGCAGTGGAAGACTGTTCAAATACATTAAAAAGGCACCGTGGTTGATGTACGGAAGTGTGGCACCTGCACATAATAATAATAATAATAATAATAATAATAATAATAATAATAATAATAATAATAATAAATAATCATTTTCTTTATTAATTCAAACCGACAAACGCAGTGTGATTACAGTGTAGGCTACAGTTATGCAACTGAAATCTTAAATACTAACAGAACAGACAGCTTGCAATACAACGGCGCTAATAGCAGCCTACAAAGCATGTCCGCCCTACGGGGGCTCGAACTCGGTATCTCTTGTGCCAGATGTTATCCAATGCGCTATCGCCCCCTCAAGGTTATCAAATGCACAAGAACTCTCCACGAATAAAAAGAGCGCAACGATCGCCGGCCCGATTGAGTTCAGACTGGAACATGAGTTTGCTCATTCCCCCCAAATCAGTCTGATTCAAATATAAGATGAGTGCAAAGTCAACGGGATAAAGGTTCTTATTTATTTATTTTTTATACCTTTTGCCGACATATATTGATAATAATTGGTGTCTTTGTTTTGAAACAGATTATTTCTTTATCTGAGCGACGTCATCTGCAGTGAGTATCAGTTAGGCCTATCACTGCACGATAGGGCCTACTTGTTTCGCTCATAAAATTGGAAATTATTAACTAACCTGGTCTTCACAAGTGTAAATATATGAATTGCAAACGGAAAACAGCGAAGGCAAACAAAATCAGCAAGATTTTGAAATGTAAATCTCAAATGAAAATTTAAATTTTTATCACTTTCAATGCGCTAAATAACTGAAATTCCGAATTTTTCTGCGTATTGTTGGTCCTAATGGAATCGCCGAACTCTGCTGAGTTTTATAGGCGCAAACGTCGCTACCAACGCTGCACGTAATCTGATGTCTGTGCTCAGCTGTAGCTGAAAACAATCAGTAAGACTAGGTCGACGCTTACTACATGATCCAATAAGCTGGTTCTATTTTATTGTCTCTATGAAGATATGAACGCGTTTTCTGAGAACAGTGACATTGATTTCATTTGGCATCTATGTTCACTGGTTTAATTAATATTCGTGTCTGGACGTTTGATTGGCAGTAGTATTGTTTGTATATATATATTTATAATTAATGAGAGTGTGTACATGTATAATGCTTCAGTATCAGGGTTTGGATGAACAGGTGCTGAGTGTTAAACCTTGCGTTTAATTAGATAGCCGTAGGCCTACAGGTGTCTGTCTATAGTCACACGTAAACATGGGTGTAGCCAGGAAACATTTTTTGGAGGGGTATTAGGCTTTCGTGGGGGGTTCCATTGAAGATTTTCGCTAAAGTAAAGGTTTTTATGTATTTCGCATGTAAAAGCATATAAACAATTCCGGAAACTTATTTGAGGGGTTTGAACCCGTAAAACCACCTATTTACCCTAAATAGTAAATACGCCCATGTATGTAAAGCACTAAAGCTATAGTTATAGGTACCACAGAGAGAGAGAGAGAGAGAGAGAGAGAGAGAGAGAGAGAGAGAGAGAGAGAGAGAGAGAGAGAGAGAAGCTAGCGTAAAGGGGTAGTTGATTTGTATAAGTGGTTTTCTTGAGTATTGAAATGAAAGAAAACGTATTTGAAAAGTTATCGTATTTGGTTAATGTGAATTGACAACCACGTACTATCATAGCTAAGTTACCTATAGGTAGAGACAGAATAGGAAAAGTACAGTTAAAGTAGGTGATTAGGAAGGGAAGATCATCACAATCTCTTAGAGCGCTCGTTGCAGACGCTGCTATACTTGTGCATAACTGCACATACAATGGGCAAATCAATTATGAGCTATTCACTGTGCAGGTCAGGACTTGGCTGAACAGGTTGAACATTGGCTGAACATTGATGAAAATATTAATCGGAGTTTTATGTGCTGAATGATATAAAATTGTAAAGGCTATAATTCACGCAGCTCATTGAATCAACGTTTATTATAGGACCTACGCCACAGACTTTATAGTCTTCTTTATATTGTGGTTGTTCATAAACTGGTTATGAGCAAAGAGATAATAACACACGTTTATTGCTGGAGAATGTCAACACACGTTTATGGCTGGAGAATGTCAACACACGTTTATGGCTGGAGAATGTCAACACACGTTTATGGCTGGAGAATGTCAACACACGTTTATGGCTGGAGGATGTCTTCTACTGAGAAATCACTGTTGATGAATTATGCAAACGCAAGCTATTATATCATTTTTTCAGCCGTCACAGGTTATAATTGCCATCCAAAAATTAATGGTCTCTATAACGCACGTAGGTAACTGCTGATATTCTACAAAGTTTATACATTTTTGGTACTAATATTATTCAAGTATGTTCATCACTATCATTCGTAGTTGTCCAAAGCCCGTGTATCCCTTCACGTTCCTCTGTGGCGTGCGGTCGGAGTCCAGATCTGGAGGTTTGTTCGGCCCTAGACTTCTATGGTGTCAAAACTTCTCATCGAAGAAAAAACCCGGTAGTCGGTTCCAACCGAATTGGCGCAAACGAGGCGAGAGCAGACAAGGGCGCAAGCATAGTCTGCGGCATGTCTTTGGTAAGAGCAGATCTTTTGCAATGAATGGCCTGGTATGATAGAAATAAGATTTGAAAGGTTACTTATGTGAAGAGGTCAAAATGTGAGAACACTGTCCAGAGTCAGCCCAAGTGTTTGACAACTTTTTAACGCGGAAGAACACTGCCAGAAAGGTCAGTGCATGAATGAGAAGGAAAAGAGCACAACAGTTTTAATGGGCCAAACATGACTGCCTCAGATTTTATCTGGTCGTTAGCCTTTAGTGCACGACTGTGTATCAGTCACATCCATTGACAATATATTGAGTTCTGATAGCTGATTTAAAACAAATTGGAGACAGTGTTTCTGATAACAATTTTTCCATGACCAATGGTTTCTTGCCTTTGCTTTATTTTTATCTTCAGGTTGCTTGCTTCCGTGCATTGACGAGTAACTGAATACTTTATGCAATGCATCGCAGGTTACATCTCAACGTTATCTGAAAATAAAAAGATCGTTTGCCATTTATTTTTACACTGTTATAGTGCTATAGTTTGAATAATTTTTATTAATCTGTCTTTGTATCCTATAAATATAGTTGTTTAGATTGGGACTTCATTTTGCATCCCAACTGTCGATTTTAAGCACACTTTCAGTTTCTGGCCCCTCGCTTCAGCTGCTTGTGAGCGTTTAACCATATCCTGAAAAATATCTACTATTCATGTTACTGTTTCATATGATCATAAGGCTGTTCATGCAATGTTCTCTGCGTGAACGAATAATTAAATGCTTTAATTTCTAGGAATTATCAATGTATTTGTACAACATTCTCAAGAATAGTAGCATTTTTACATCAATCTCTTCCATCTTTCTTTTCCATTTTCAGCAAATATCCTCAGCACCAGTATTTACTATTGTATTTTCGTTTATTTCAAAACTTGCTGTCAAGACGCAACAAGTAACATCAATGCATGATTATGCAGTTATAGTATTAGAGACTATAGTACTATTATAGCTTTAGGCCTAGATAGTGCACTGTTCAGCACTATAATAGGTATAGTTCTAATGGGGCAAATTGGGTTGGATTATAGTGTTGAGAGTGAGGCTAAACGAGGATTCAGACAGCTGCTAGTAAGTGTCCTTCCCACTAGGATTGCTTGCCAATTTGATTGTTCACTAAATTAGTACTTATACCATATAAATAACGATGAAATGTGAATTATTCTAATGAGCGATTTCACTTTGGGTTGAGTCGCACGACAATAAATGCTTCGGAGTTTTAAAACGAAATACAAACCATAAATAAATTTATTCTGTAGTGTTTCAGTTTTGCTTCGTCATCATTCGGTATGACCTCAAATGATAAAGAGCAAGCGTTTTGTCCTGCCTTTCAATCCGCCAGAGGAACTTCTGCGACGACGTGGAACAAGTCAAACAGAAGTACATACAACTGCAGTACCAGAAGCCACCGTTTCCCAGAGCCTGAGCGCAGTTGCCTCCAGAATAATTATCGTTGTCTTTGTCAGTGGTCGAAAATTTCATTCCATTGTGCAACTGTTGCGCATTTCCGTGATAATTGAATACGTCACCTCCATCTCCACTGTAGCCATTAACGTGTATGGCGTAAAACTTGGCCTCAGAATCTATGATGAAGGCATTGTATTCAGTTGAAAACCAAGTTCCATTGTCCAGTGTCTCAACCTCAATTCGAAGACGGTAAGAACCTGTATTGGTCAGCTGATATACCTTCTCCAGACCAAACCAATAGTTTCCGCTGAAATTGCCGAACCCTTTCTTGTAGTCTGCCCATAAACCAGAGAATGTCGGAGTGGCATTGAGTCTTTGCTGGATAATAATCCAGTTGTTGATTGACATCACAGGAATGATTCCGGCAAAGTTGAAAACGGTAATATTAATGATCTCGTATTTTGCGACGAAATCTGAAATCGTGAAAGCATATATGAAACTCGATCGTTAAAGCTAACATATATGTCTTAACACTTCGATAGAACTGTTTGTAAGTGTGGTCCTGAGATCAGGCTCACTTGTTACCAAGCCAAAATATAGGTGCAAGTTGAGTAAATAAAATTGGCGCCAAGTTTTTAATGTGAGCTTTGAATAAACAAAAGACTTCTCTAAGCACCACGATTTCAATTTGAGTAAAGTCTAAGTTTAAGTTTTGAGTTCAACAAGTCTGAAAGTAAGACTACCTGTGGGTGGCAGACAACCGACCCAAGTCCTGTTGACAAGGAAACATCCAACATCGACGGCGTCTGTTGTATTTTGAGCGCATTCGTGATACAACTGACCGTTGTATGTAAACGGAAAGGAACAACACTGACCAGGAATCAGCTTTCTCACATTCACTCCCGCAGACGGAGTCAAAATAACTGCAAAATGTCGACAATAATGTCGCTTATTCTGCAGTAATCGTTATTTGAAGATCAAAATACACACAAAAGAGAATTGCAGTGCTTGATGGGGGTATTGTAAGTTTGTAACTATAGGCCAGCAGCTGCAACGAAAATCATATGGAGTTGTTTAGTAAACAACTGTGATAGCAGTGGCAATAGTATTTTTTCTGTAGTGGTTGGTGTGCATGCATGTTTATATGTATCCAGACACTTATTATAGCGCCTTTCAGTGCCTCACAAAACCTCTGCCTAAGCCAGCCTAAATGACGTTAAAGTCATTATAAACAAAAGCTTTCATCAATAAACGAACAGAGCACAGATACCTAGAAGAGTCACTCGTGGCGAGATCCCACAGACACGTACAGCCCAACCGACGGATTCTCATTGACAGCTCTTATTAGTCACCATCAGTGGCGGCCCCAGAGGGAATAGGGGGGGGCTTAGCCCCTAACTGCGGCTCAGCCTCCAAAACAAAAAGTGGGAAATCACTGCCAATGCCAGGGAGGAGGGGAGAAAGCGAACGGTTTGGGGTTTTAGCCCCCCCAAACCTCAAATCCTGGCGCCTCCACTGGACACCATATTCGAAATTCTTGGATTACAAAGCGACGCAGAAGACGAGCGACCACGGACGGTGAGGCTCGCAACAGAGGGACTGCTTGTTGGTGCGGTTCGCACCAACAAGCAGTCCCTCGCAGATGGTGGAAGACGCTGCATTTTTAAACAACCTGGACTGTGGAGGACGATCATTCTTCGCAGCTGTTCATTATTATTGGAGCGTCACCGTAATAAGCATAGAGCTTTACAATGCCAGTAATCTGAAACCCCTTCAGATGGACGAGTCTATCTATGTCGGGGTGAGAGACCTCGTAGCAAGCGTTCGACCTCGTAATTGTAATTTTAATAACAGCATCAGAATCAGCCTTTCAGTTTGTAAAACTTCGCTTACATAAAGCACTCAGTGAAAGCTGCTTATAGAAATTGTGAAATTCTATGGTTATGATAATAGTGTTGAATCAATACACATATAAATATTCATCATCACATATTCGTTTATTATAAGAAAATTCAGTTTGACACAGCCGCAACTTAAACGACTTATATTCAGGGCTTTTTCTAGAAAAATGGTTCCGGAACTCAGCAAATTCAGAAATATAGGGTCATATTTTATGCTAATATTTCCATTTCATATGTGCCAATATCAATAAACACTGAAAGCACTTAAATGAAATTAAAGAATCAAAATAATTTTAAACAATTTTTTGTTAAAAATTTTAATTGACTAAATTATTTTTTAATAGCTGAAAAAGGTCCAGAAACGCCGCTCCGGACCGCTCCAGCTGAAAATGCACTGCTTATATTGAATCGTTGAAAGGTGTCCAACCTTGTAATGCCGGGCAATATTCGGTCATCGTCTTCTTCTGCAAGAAATATCAGAAGCTTATTGCAGGTGATGTTGATAAGAATTACAATAATTGTAAATCTTCAGCGAAATTCTATCTACAATTCTGCACAAACGGTTCTAGATCATAAATGACATGTACTGACCTAACTCACACTGATCAACTCTACCCCATTTTTAACTTAATACATTTCTAGGCGTGCGTGTATTTTCGAAGTCATGCGAAACCAATTGCAGTGGATGTATCGAGCTGGAGATCTGGTTAATCTGCGCCTATAATTATGGGTGGAAATGGGGTGGTAAGCGTCTCTAAAAGCCTCTGCCACCCAAATGTCCACCACGCCACCTTCACGTGGTACCCCTGTTGGAAACAAAGTGCGTGGTGGACGACCGAGCCCTCGCCGGTATATGCGAGCCCAGAGACAAGGAGTCGGAAGGACGGACGATGAAGGACATCGACGCTCGGAGATGGTGTCTCGCTAAAAACACCGAGAGGAAGGCAACGGGAAACCACCTCTCTAATTTCCCAAGAAACACTTGCAATGACGAGGTGCTACAGGTTGTTGATGGGGAGCGATCGCTGGTGGCAGCAGTGGGGGAGGGACGGAGGAGCTGGGTGGGGCACGTGTTGGGGGACTCCCTTCTGGGGGTCATGGAGGGGGAGAGTGGAGGGGAGGGAAGGGGGCCGGGGCGGGTGATGCTGGGGTGGATGGCCGACGGATGCAGCGAGTTGGGGGAGGGGCACAGCACGGAGGGGAGTGGCGTCATTGGAGGTTGGAACCTGCCGAAGGGCAGAGAACTTAAAGAAGAAGAAGAAAATTATGCTGGGCTGGTTGCATTCCATTGTAAGTCTGTTGCTATAGCAATCATGAAATTCTACAGTAATAGTGTTAGTAATTCATAGCATCACATCGCAGTGGTCATCTAATCTCGCATGGTCAGTGCCACTGTGTCTGTGCCATATTGATTAACTTATCAATCGATGACCACTGCGAATAACATTTGCGGTTGGTCCAATTAAAAAGCACAAAGGTATACCTGGTAACAGACAGCCGATGAGAGAAATACGTTGTCTTTTAATTGCCTAGCATAGACTATTGTACAAGTATTGGAAGAAGGTACCTCAGTCCGGGACCAAGAAGTGTTTTGCCTTCGATGCAGTAAGATTAAGAAAATCAGATAATCTCGCTGAATAGTGATTAGGGCTGTTGTGGTCAGCAACTACGGAATGAAGTAATTGTGCGGTTAGGAGCCCTGTGCAAGACATATGCTAGACGAGTTTTAAATTCGATTTGTAGTTCCATGAGTGATAATCATAGTGCATCAGTAGATATAAGATATATAACAGTCATGCTTAATTGTTTTCGTCATATCTTTGCTCAACGGATCCGGTTAAACTTTCAACGGATTTAAATGCAGACAGCTTGCCTTGTCAAAGACATACGACACTAATATATGAGAACTAGAAGACGAATTACCGCAAGAGATTTAGAGCTGTGTGTAATTAGTATTATAGATGGTTTCTGACGTGCAGTAAACGGTTAATGGGACGTGCACATAGAGGAAAAGCAGAGGTCCAGAAAACCATGAGAAGCCCTTCAGATGAGTGTTAAAATGGCTTCACCAACACAAACAAAACTAGACGTGAATAGAACTCTAACTTACCCTGAAGTGAGAGCATGTGGCAATGGATGCGTAGTTGATTGGCGTGTAGAAGAAGAGTTCACATCCGACAGATGTCGCGTTGTAGTTGTAACTGGTGCAGTTCGTCTTATGTGTACAGATCCAGGCGCATATGGTAGCAGGAGGGAGGCAGCTGGCACTACGGATGGTAGCATCCTGCAGAGGGACGGTCAGTGAGGGTGGTGCCATGGCGCAGAGCGGATTCCCATTGGTCAAAAGCAGTTGCTTCAGAGTGTTCGGGATGAGTTGAGCAAATGGTTGGAGTTCCATCGTCAGCTGTTGCACAATCACCAGCAGACATATCACCGGCAGACGACTTACACAGCGCATGTCGTTCACCAACGTAGACTCGACTCTGGCGACAGTTCGTGGTGACCGTTGATTAGCAGAACAACGACTGCTTCGTGTGATTATATAGACCCTGAAAACGGCGTCATTCAACATGAAATTGTCATGCAAACGTTCAGACGCTGAATGAGTTGACAGACGGATCAAATAATAAAGTTCTGAGACAGCGTCCTGGAAATTAAGTCGTGAATTTAAAGACGTCTAGCTGGATGAAATTATTATCTATCTCAGACTGTTAAACTGAAGCGTAGAAACACAATACGCTTAAATGATTATATATAACGACTCACTTGTTCTTCAAAGCATAAGTTGATTTGATCAGGCCTACCCTGCAATTATATAAAGGCGCTCGTGGCCTAAAGCGAGGCCTGGTACAATGAAGCAGTTACATCAATGCTCAGATGGCACGCATGCATTGCGCCTGCCTTGATGCCATGGGCTAATGAAGAGGACATTCGTCTCAGAATCATCGTCGAGCGGAAGACGGGAACAGAACGGAGTCAACATAGATCTCCGATTCCCAAATCTAATGTAACGGAGCGATCAGAATGAGGTCGATATGAACTTAAATCCTAATAAGCGTAAAACAACGGTCCCTTTGAAAGAGAGTCTCGCTTAGATCAGAAGAAATAAAACGGTCTATGTTCTAGTTATGCTTATGATTATGGTTATGATTTTTTCAATTGAGGCGACCATCGATTGATGCCTTGACCATTATTATGAGGGCGCTAAAAAGTCATAGGATTAGATATTTGTTTTAAATCAGCTTTTAATAATACGATTCTATCCACGTAGTAAAGCATCAACTACTGTTCTTTAGTAGCAAAGTTCACGGAAATTTCTCTGAGACAGTAAATAAGTTAAGCTATTATCAACTAAACTAAAATCTGATTCTACACCGAGCCGATAGATGTCCGACAGAATTGTACTTTAATTCGTGGCCTATTCGTGATACCCGTATATCCTGATCCATCGACTAGCTCTTCCGTCTTCCAGTTTTTCTCGTCGTAGACGAAACCGCCTTAGCAACGCCTCTGTCATTGGTGATGCGCCATCGGTTGAATCCTTGTACATTGGATACCGGCGCAATAGAAGTTACTAATTACAGTTGAAATTACTCTGCCTCCTTATTTATAATTTAGAGTTACCGATTACGAGTATGTCTGTTGAGTCTCGTTTAGAGGCACGAAATAAATCTGTGATTACAATCACAATTACCATTTCCGCAGATAGTCGTCTTCTGTTAATGTCTACGTTTTTCCAAAGCCACCGTATGGTCTCCGCCCTGCTCATTTTCAGTGAATTTTGGGGCGATATCTTTCATCACCGCTTCCGTTTGAATGGTGATAACGTCATTTTAAGGTCCCCTATACGTCTACTGGGGACGAGCCGACACTTCGAACACCATGGCAACTTTCTCACTCAACTACATCCATAACCTTGTGTGTTATACACATGTGTGTAACATTGTAACAAAGTGTTAAGAAACACAATATAGCAATATTTAGGTGATCTAGCCGTTGCTATGAATTCATAGGGAATTCTTGAAAGGCATACTAACTGATCCTTTGTGTTCGTGATAGGCCCATTTACTGTCTTCAGAATGCGATTGTGCAATAATTGGCCATGAACAAAAAAACAATAGCAAACGTCCATGACTGCCTATAATTTTCTTCTATTTTAAAATTCTAGGTTGATCATTTCAGTGCCAGTCATTTTGATATTGAATGAATGGCAGAAATTATTTTGAACAGTTCTCACTATTCGTATGGCATAATTTATGCCGTACGAACAGTGAGCTGTATTATGTCGCATAATACAGCTAGGCTATGCTTTTGACTATTGTTCCAGCTGTCATAGGTTATGAAATTGCTTCCCAAAATAGCCTTTAAACAGCATATACACGGGTGACGCAAACGGTTATAATATTATGGTCCTTTATAAGTCAAGGTTTAACTCGCGTAAAGAATTTGAATCAGATCAGAAAATCGTGAAAATGTCAGTCTGGCTCGTCATAGTCGTCCATTTAGGTGTCATGTCATTATGTAAGCATGTACGATTGTATGTATGTATGCATGTATTGTATGTATGTATGTATGTATTGTATGTATGTATGTATGTATGTATGTATGTATTTGTGTTTGTATAGGCCTACACTTGCAACAAAGGCATCTCTCGTCTCGATTGTAGAAGGTATGTTTACTAGAACATCGGTCTGAATGTTGTTTTCGGAAACAAAACCTTTATTATTTCCTCCGCAGACCCGAAGCAAATATTTACCCAGATCAGGTGAACACATCGTTTAAGGGAGGATGATGTGAGATTGGCGCTACAGACTTTTGTGTGAGAGTAACCTAAGTCGAGTAGGACTGCATGGAAACGATGATGCTGTGTCAACTGCATGTATCGATGACTTACGCCCACTGGCAATTCAGGAAAGTAGACCTGTGCCAGTTTCGATTTAATGAACGCGAGTTTATTTCTAACCATGCCGTAATATTTGTGGAAATAGGCTACTGAGTAGCCTACTATTTTTGACGTAAGTTTACATTATTATTATAGGAATATGACACCGCGTGCTGGACTATATAGTGCACATTCAGTAACCTTTATTTTGAATGAATTTCAGTTTGGTCTGTTATAATCATGCAGCGTGTGTAACGTGATACACTGGTCAATATTCCTTTAAGGTACATGCACAGATGGTTGGCCCAATGCCTCGGGTTATGCCACCCTGGCATTTACAGCACCGCTGACAGTGATTATGTGCTGACAGAGAAAATAAGTCAATTAATTCTTGATTACTTTACAGGTGGTTGGTCCTGCAACAGAGAAACCCTAATTTTGCATTTTCGAATTGCAAGTAAATGGAACAACCAATGAATTAGACCCGGTGCATGGGGGAAAGGGACTTGCGGCCCGCCAGACCAATGACAGGGCTGCTGAGCATCTATAAGTAGGCAGGAGAAATCCCAATTTGGCAGTCCCAGACCCACACAGAAATCTTAAACGGCTGTGGGGATGGGCGGCTTAGCACGCACTTCTGGACTTTGACCTCCACTTGTTGCCTCTGGATAACCCTTCTGATTACGATTGCTACTGTCATAAACATAAGCCTAGTGAAGTTAGAAAATACTGTTGACAAGCCTTGCAGTTCTAAGCAAAGCATTTCCAGCTGCATAATACGCTCGTTTATATAATACGTTTATTTAGATGCTGCTGCTGCTGCTGCTGCTGCTGCTGCTGCTACGGGACCTGGTATTAATTCTGCTATAGTACCAGCAATCGACACTGACAAGAGAGCCAGAAGCAGTGACTTGCGAGGGCGGGAAATGGACCGCAACGGAAGCAATTGATTAAAGATCAGTTTACAGTCAACAAAAGAAACGAAGAGACGTCCACCCACTTGCCTTCATATGCTGAGGCTGAGAAAGTGAAGTCGCATACACTTAATAACCTTATCCGCACACAGGACTTATCTTCTTCTCTCTTCGCCTTTGTAATAGTCTGTAATGGACATTGACAATATTCTAATTGTTTTGAACCATACCGTTTCTTGTACAGAAATAGTAAAAGTGGAATTTGTCATCTTGTCTTTTATATTACTTGCACATGAATCAGTTTTATATATGTCCATAATTATGGCAGATCCTAATGAATGTCATATTGTTAGACTGTATCCCGTCTTACTATGAAGATCTATATGTCATTGTATGCAATCGGCTTCATCATTCCAGACGTCAGCCATTTAGCGACAATTGTTACAAAGTCACCGCATAATGATCCATTTCTAATCTAAACTAAGTACTTATATAGCGCCATTATAATAACATGCAAGGCTTCTATCACGTCCTACTGCTCATTTTTCAACGCCATCTGGCGAATGAAAAGGCTGACCCTAGGGAGGGTAGCGGGAAGCGATCCCGCGTCCGTTGCCTCTTCGTTCCAGAGTGTTACCATTACCCTAACTCTACTCTACTGATAATAAGATACTGATATCAAGAAGGAATGGATAGGATCACGTTCAAAAGTGATGCACAATATGTTACATGTAGCCTACATTCTTGCAGCGTATTGCAGTGGTTTGAATTAAATAAATTTTCTTTAAAATTCTGAGCAGCTTCATTTACGAAGGAGCTAGTCCACTGAACAGTTTGTGGTGTTTTGGCTGAGTAATCGACGTCCAGTCCTCGTTGAAGGTGTCAATAAGTGTCATATTTCACACCTTTGATGTAGTCGAGCCATCGAAAGCGAACATTGTGAGCACGAAGTTGTTGTTATGGTGGACAGATCGGCTGTCCACCACAACAACACCGGTTCTAGTATTGATGGCAAAGCACAGGTTCGAGTTTTCATCCAGGTTGTAAAATTGCCTTAAGTGCTTTAGATCTACATGCTTCAACTCTACTGCCAAGTGTGTCACCTTAAGTTGAGTCTGTTTGAAATAACCTCTCTAGGTCTAGGCCTGCATTTGCTGTTTCTCTAAACAATGACTCGTGAAAAGGCGCTGGTGCCTGCGCTTAGCTTTTGATAAGCGCTTTATAAATTTAGAGTTGACGACTATGATATCAGTTCGACTTCTATTCTACTCTGCTCTGGCTTTACGTTCTGCAGCCTCTGCCAAAAATCTTCCTGTGAAATTTTGTGAAAAATTTGAATCTAAGGTCAGAATTCTTCTGGGTGCCACGCACCCACTGAAATTTCTCTCTGGGTGCGGCTCCCAGAGAGTTGGCGCAATGGTCTGATGGACTATTATACCTTAAGCTCCTCAATTGATTCTGAGTTTGCTTCAACTCTGACTGGGATTCGCAATCTTCTTGCCTGTGGTAACAAACTATAGTAGAATGACAAGTGCGGAGTTCTATAGCTTTGTTCTAGGACAGAAACCGTTGTTGAGAGCTGTTAAGAATAATTTAAAATACAGCTTTAAATCAAAATCATCGCATAACTAAACTGCTTGAAAACTTGATCTGAACGATAGAATCTGCATGTTTTCCTAATGGTTGAACAATTTCATAGAACCTCAGTCACAATTTCGAAAAATTGCAGATATCAATGCTGGAAATTAACCATGATATAGGCTATAATGTAATAAAAAATTATAAAAATATACTTGTTCGTAACGCAAAATCTTTAACATTAATAACGACATTTAAACATAAAACATTTACTCGGTTGCGCGACTTGCGCCGCCGCCCTGTGGTCCCACATCGTGACTCCTAAGGTGTTTCCCGAAAAAATTGCGTCCTGACTTCCTAATTTAGAAAGGTGGCAAGCCTAAGTCGTAGTATGCTTACGGTCAGAGCCTTGTGTTACTTCTGTAGGCTAATAGAAAGCTCTGCTTACGGCTGAAAATCGTATGAGCACTGTATTCACGTTTCTGATTTCAGTATAGACTGATTAGAGAGCTGGCCTTGTAATGGGGAGAGTAGGCTACGAGTTCGAATCTTCCCAAAGACGGTTACTGTGTATAGGATCCTTGAGCAAGTCGTTCATTCACAATAATTATTGCACAGTGCTATAGATTGATGCTTGATCATTAAAGAGTAACGCTTAATAATGTATAATAATAATAGAAACAATAATGAAATGAAGTGCTACCTCTCAGCATAAATACGTATACATTGAAATATAATAATGCATACATGCATAAAAACATACATAGGATGATAGGCCTATGCATACACGCAAACATTATACATATGTATGAACCGACAAATGACAGGGTTAATTGGTACATAGGTACATACAGTTTGTGCGTATCATAGCAACCTAGCCAATGCTGGACAATCAGGCAAACGACAATTAATGCAGTCATGCCTTCGGTTTGCGGTTTCAATGAGGTTGCTATGCAGATGCATTCTCAAGACTGTCTCAATCGCCTTTTGTGAGACCGGTGTAGCCTATTCTCAACATCTCCACATTTATTTACTCATAGCGAAGACAGCTGCTCATTGTGCGCACCTAAAAATGAAAGGTGGGAATAGTAGAGAGCTTCTGCTAGAACCTCGCAAATTGCTGCCTATCACAAAGCAAATGGCCTAAGCACGGTGAAGTCAATAACGTCCAGATTCTTTTATGATTAAATCCAGTAGGCTACATCGCCCCAGTACAACATTCTTGACGCCGCTATTGTTCTTGAATTCTAAAGGCATTAGAGTAAGCTGATTGTCGATACCGGTATATATATATATATATATATATATATATATATATATATATATATATATATATACATTATACATAATAATTATATGCGGTGCTACAGACCTATGCCTCTATTTCATGCGCTGCTTGTATGAGATGCCGTACCTCTGGGCAATATCCTAGGTATATATACCTGATTCTTGCTAGTCCATTATTCGTCTGCATGTGCATACCCAACCAGGTATGACAAGTGACTTACTGGGCATTCGCAATGTTCTGCCGTGACCGTGGCTATCGATTTTATTCTACATGAAGCTGCAACGCGTTTCTAAGTCAACAGACGCCAATTGGTCACAGCTAGGGCCATAAACTTTATTGATCAAATGTCTTAGTTCCGGTAATTGTCTTCGAGGCTGAAATTAGTCTTGACGTTCAGTGGTATACTGGGGTATAGTCTATCGTTGTAGTGCAATATGGAAATGGTATTCGCATTTCTGATCATTTTGTCATCGATGAATTTGCATTTCCAGGTGGAATCATGGAGTCAGAAATCCTTCAAACGACTGAGTCCATCTGTTGGAGACTCTACACTCTGTGCCGTCGATCCACCTAATAGTGTCGTTCCTCTGGGTTCCTGTCTGAACGTGGCTGTCGGAGAATCATCTGCGGTTCCTCCAGACGTCAGATGCGCCTGGCACTGCATGGCAGACGCTGCCTGTACCAGTTACAATCACAACGAGGAGTCTGGAATGTGCGAAATGTTCTTCTACAGACCTAACACAACCTCGTCAAATAGGATGTGCGCTTATTTCATAGTATGTTTCGTGACTTTCGTCAGTTTGATTTTAGAATAAGGATATTCCGATGAAGATATCCTAGAAATTATATAGCGTATTATTCTTTAATAATAATTTACTACAAGGCGCGTTCGATATAGTACGGTAGCTCAGAAGAAAAATGATGTCTTTAAATACCTAATGCATCACTTTTAATTGCCACCTAAAGCACGTGATCATAGATATTAGGGGCAGATTATTCTACAGCGGATGACCAACGATGCAGCAAAATTTCTTAGGTAGGCCTATGTACGAAAAGAACATCAATCCTGTTAGATATAGGGCCTACGAAATGAGCCATGATTCAGGGCTCTATGTTCGAATTTAAACTTAGACTAAAATTGATATTCTCTTCCTTGAAAGTTGAAACTAATATCGTTAGGCCTACATAGTCAATCAGACTCAATCTTCAATAATGGCCTTACCGGGTACCATAAATTATGTCTAGAAGGACCATCAAATTTATTCATTCCTCTTTTACTTTGATGAATTTGTGATACTCTACAGTATCAAAAGCACCAAATAGGCCTATTTCAAGAAAAACAAGTGCTGTCACCTTACCCTTATCCACAGAGCATAATTATGAACATAAGAAACAGCAAAAATTGCGGATTCTCTTGAATGAAACTTACGGCATGCATCTGTAAGTGGGGAAATGAGTGCGTTAGAAGATAAATAAATTTGCATATGATTCGCAAGTTCATTACTGCCCATTCGAGAGCTTTAGATATAAAATTTCAAGTTTAGATGGGTATGTAATTTGACAGGTCGCCTGGTCGCCATGGTTAAAAGAAGGCTTGTGGCTTATGTGTAGCTTGTAAGCTTAAATATTGTGAAAAGCGACTTCTAAAAAATTCTCATCACCATCGTGATGGCAGGACCTAATTAGAATTTGTGAGAAGTCGTCTCGTGCACCATCACCATTACTAACCGTATAAAAAGTACAAATTCTTAAAGGTTTACCAGACGCCTGAAAGTGTGCGGAAGATAGGCGTATACGTGGCATCTATGTCGATCGTTTGATCAGAGGCGGAGATATCTCGTGAATGTGATTTTTTAGTTAATATATTTTTTGCAATTTGTGTATATATTATGACCTTTCTGTTTTGTTGAAGGAGTTTGACCCAACTAACCAAAAATGATGGACATGATGATATCAGGTTCACGTCATTGGTGCACCTTTGGATCGATCACTGGCTCTCAAAGAAGCAACGATTCGGGTAAATTCAACCGAAACCGGATACCATGGCCATGGGTGCACCATGAATGTTCGCAGCATCAACAGAGACTATGCCTATTGGCACGAATTCGAGAACATGTACCTACAGAACCCACTGACGTCTATCGGAAGATAGCCTACTAGTTTCGTTTGGAGGCAGAATTAATAGGGAACGGAAACGGCGTATCAATGAAAATTGAGTTTTTCTTCTGTTTGTTAAGTGGTACACATTTTAAAAGTACATACCGGTAATTAAATATGTACTTTTTTGTAAGTTTTGTACTAATAGCAAAGACTGGACATTCCTTAAGCTACTAGACCTAGAGCGTCCAGTCCGTGTCCCTTCGATGACCTACTGAGACATTCCACATTCTTCATAAAACTGTTAGAAGACTTAGGCTTATGGAGAGCTTTTAGCCTAACAGCAGCTAGCCAGATTTACTTTATGAAATATTGAAAAAGTGTATATGACACTTTTCACCTAACATGGATAGAGTTCTATTTTAGAGTGTCATATCCTTTTGTTTAAATACTTTTACCTCTTTCGCACAAGTGTGTGCGTGTGTGTATGTGTGACGTAAATAATTAGACCTACTGTATATCATTCAGATGTGATCCTTTCGGCGTCACTTATTTGGACTAATTTTGCTAAGCTGGAGTGTCGAATATGGTTGGATTTTAGGCCTACAGCAGTGATGTGGTCTCGAGACCGCTCGAGACCGAAAAAATGTGGTCTTGGTTTTGGTCTCGAATGTACCGGTCTTGGTCTTATAAGGTGCGGTCTTGGTCTTAAAGGTATGGGCGTCTGGTCTCGGTCATTCACCTTTGGTCTTGGCCTTGCGCCTTTTTTGGCCTTTGGTGGGAACGAGAGTGGAGTATTTGTTAAATGTTGTCGCGATTTCCGGCGATTCACGGACTTCTGAGATATAGCTTCGAATTCATGCGACGATCCTCCAAGGACAAAGCAAGAGAGGACCTCGTTGTTCGCTTCGTATCAGAAGCGACAAGACAACGTTGAGGCACAGTTAAACCTGACTTCTGGTGCTTTAGTTAGGCTTACACTGATGCAGTTTCTCAAGGCAAAATCAGTAGTGAGACAAGCGTTGCAAATCAGGTATTTGGTGGGACATTTTTCTCTACTGGCAAAGTTATTGTATTCCGCAACAGCTGCGCCTGTTGAGAATGTGTTTAGCTGTAGTGTGCTCTTCATGAGACCTCACAGACTTGGGGACAAATACTATAACTATAAATATAATAAGCATCTGATTTGACTTGTGGGAATATGTAATAACACTACAATTGAGAATTGCGTTTATGGTTTTGAGGCTTAGGTCTTGATCCTGGACAATGCGGTTTTGGTCTCGGTCTTGGTCTTGGACCAGGCGGTCTTGGTCTCGGTCTTGGTCTTGGACCACGCGGTCTTGGTCTCGGTCTTCGTATTTTGGTCTCGTGCATAACACTGCCTACGAGGCTTTCTGCAATTGTAGACGCGATGTGTCTTCGTTACAAGGCTAAACTATGACGGTCGATCGGTTAGGCCCGACGTCTACTGGACCAGGCTCAGTCACAAACCTCATGGTGCTTACATCGTTAAAAAACCTTTTTCCAAAGTTTAGGCCTACTGCATACGTCCAAAGTTTTTCCAACGTTTAGGCCTAGGCCTACTGCATACGTCTATCGATTTGTTTCTCTTGAAATGGCACTATATAAATCTACAGTTAGGCCGTGGGACTAATATTGAAGTCCCATGCAGTTAGGCCCTACAATAATAATGTCTATGAGATTGAATAAATTTACAATAGCCAGCGTCGAGTCCGTTTCTTACTTATAATTAATATTATTCAAGATTTCATCTAATCAGAATATCATTTCAGGTCCTGCGTATGAAAACCTCTCATGCAAAACCGAAACATGGTCACGACCGATAGGCTCTTCCAATAATAGGACGTTAAAAGAGAACTTTTAAGTCGGTTTAAAGCTTCTGTCCGTTCGTTCGTCCGACTGACTATCCATGTGCCTGTGTCTGTATGCCTGTAAAGTCGCTCCCTTCGCTCCTCTGGGGGTGCTCGTTTCGCACAGCGTTCGTGGGCCCAACCGACTGCCCTTATGCCCTGCTTCCCAGAACGCTCTCTGACATATTCTATGTTAACCTGAAAACTGTTCTGTGCTGGAGTGCTGAGTAGTTATCTTGTGCTATATAAATATCCTGAATGAATGAATGATGGATGTCCATCACACAAACTTGCAGATAGACAGAGGTCTCTCATTTCGTTTGCGAAGCTGGACCCAGTGCATATTTTAACTGTATAACTACTGGGACAAATGTCCCAGTAGTTTTAGGATTTGTCCCAGTAGTTTTAGATTTGTCCCAGGTTTTAGGATTTGTCCCAGTAGTTTCAGGATTTGTCCCAGTAGTTTTGATTTGTCCCAGAGTAATGGTGATTTGTCTAATACTTACTTTCTGTGTTAGTTTCCAATAACACTGAAAGTAGTGTAGCAGACTTTGTCCCAGTAGTCCAAATCCGTTAAAATATGCACTGGCTGGACCTACCCATCATTGCTGTCGACTTCCCTCGTTTTATATTTTCCTCTGTTGCCCGTGACCTTGGAGTTACGCTGGACCAAGAGCTCACCTTTGCCCTTCATATTCACCGCCTCTGCCGTGATTCATACCATCAGTTGCGCCAGCTCCGCACTGTTGCTCGCTCACTTACTCCAGACGCTACCGATACACTCATCCACTTTTTCCTTGCAGTCTGATTAGATTACTGTTGCTCACTCTATGTTGGCCTCCCTGCAGCTGGTCGATTGGAGTGCCTGGACCGGATCCTGCGCTCCACCGCACGCCTTTCCGGACGCATACCCAGATTTGGCCACGTCTCCCGCTATATACTGGATGTGCTCCACTGGCTTCCCCTCCAGCAGCGGATCTCATATCGGATCATCGCTTTGGTCTGGCGGTCTTTGCTGGGCCTCGCGCCAGGCTATCTTCGCGACCTCTGCTGCCCTACCTTGAGTGCACCGGGCCGTCGCGTCCTCTGCTCTACTAAGCGGGGCGTGCTCATCGTCCCTTTTGCCCGCACAGCTACTAAGCAGAATCGCGCCTTCTCAGTGTGGTTGGCCGCTCGCTCTGAAACGGGCTCTCTTTGACGCTGCGCTTGCTCTCCAGGGTCCACTCTGACTCTTTTCTATTCTCACCTCAAGGCTGTCCTTAAATTTCAGCCGTGCTGGGGTCGGGAGCGCGCGTGAGTAGTAGTCTTGAAATGGCGCTATATAAATTTTCTTAATGAATAAGTGAATGTCTGTTACCAAGTCAGTTTAGTTTTGGTCCTGTAACTCCTGTTCCTGTCCTGGGGTCGGGAAACCACGATCTCATGTGGAGGACTTTGAGAGAAATGGGAATACCTGTGCACCTGATAACTCTCCTCAGGAACTTATATTCCAACCAGATAGCAGTGGTGAGGACGGAACATGGAGAAACAGCAAGTTTCCAAATAAAGAAGGGAGTAAGACAGGGATGTATACTATCACCGTACCTGTTCATTCTATACGAAGAAAGGATCATGAGAGAGGCAGGATTTGATGATGAGGCGGAAGGAGTGAGGATAGCTGGAAAGGTTGTCAACAACTTAAGGTATGCGGATGACACAACACTGTTGGCGGGGGAAAAGGAAGTACTGAAAAACAACATCAGGAAACTAAGGCTTGAAAGTGAGAAAGCAGGATTGTACTTCAACCCAAAAAAAGACTAAAATTATGACCACAGAGAGCTGGAGAAGCTTCGAAGTAGATGGAGAAGAGATTGAGGTGGTATCGAGCTTCTGTTTCCTGGGAGCTACAATAGATAGGGAGGGGGGATGCGAGAGAGAGATACGCCGAAGAATTACTCTGGGAAAAGGAGCAATGCAGGGATTGGAAAAGATATGGAAAGATAAAGCGGTGAGCCTGGAAACGAAAACAAGAATTGTTAAAGCAATGATAATACCAGTGGTGCGGTACGGGTGCGAGGCATGGACAAAAACCAAAGCACTAGAGAAGAAAATCGAAGCATGCGAAATGTGGATTTGGAGGAAAATGCTGAGGGTCCCCTGGACTGAGAAGAGAACAAATGAACATATACTGGAAGAGATAGGACACTTAAGAGGAGAGATGACATTGAGACAAAGAGCGGCGAGACAAAAGTGATGTATTTTGGCCATGTGATGCGGGCGGACGGCATGGAAAAGGAGATGATGCTGGCGTGTGGGGAGGGAAGACGAGGAAGAGGACGACCAAGAAAGAGATGGATGGAGGAGATACACGAGACGATGATGATGAACATTCCGGAGCTGAGAGGCGACGAGAGATCGGAACACATGGAGAAGGCTGACTATGACGGTCGCTAGGATTCAGCGAATCGACGGCACAGTCAAGGTGAACTGCTGTTCATGGAGACTTCTGTATAAAAGCTAGCCAGCTAGGCCTATTATTAAGACGTCTATGCTCCTGTTGTCCAGTCTGTCAGCGTCGTTCCGACTCTTGGTCTCGCCATCAAGGCCTAGTCACAATCGGACAGAATAGACCTACTTTACAGAGTGACGTCGTCATTTCTTTTGTTGCAAAAGCATTTCTAGAATGTATGTTTTGTTTCTGCCTTCGGGCGTAATAAAGTGCGGATTTCTAGATAATCGATATTACGTATCAAAGTCAATGACGTCATTATTCTCATGGCTACAAGCAGCCGAAAATTGCTTTAACAAGATTTTCCATTGTGAATGCCAAAAGGAAAAGCAGCTCAAAGAAGATTTTCCATTGTGAATGCCAACAGGAGGAGAAGCTCAAAGACGATTTTGCCCTGTGAATGCAAAGCAGGGGAGAAGCTTAAAGAAGATTTTCCATTGTGAATGCCAAATGGAGGAGAAAATACTAAGACAATGATGACTTACAAACAACACTGATGGATCAAGAACCAGAGATCACTACCACAAATTGAAGGAATCACAAATGATAGGAAGCTAAGCAAATGCAAAGAGTGAATTTCTCTGAACTGCTTCAGGAATCTGTCTTTTGAAAATGCAGGTAAATCCTATGCCTCCACCCTGCATTGCTGCTTCCAACCAACATCAAGAGAAAACTTATGGATCTCAGGGTTTATGGCATGACTCCACCTAGATCAAAAGTCAACCCATAGACACGATAAATGCTCCCAAAAATTGTGTTAATTAAAATAATTATCAAATGACAGCATCTACGTTAAATTATTCAAAGACAGCATTTTCTTTTAGTAAATATCTTAAGATGGTATGAACAGTGGTTCATTTAAGTACTAAAAGCCTTTATTACACATGGATAGCAAATGTGACGCCAGGGGTCAAAATCTGTCACATGTCGGTTTCTGACCTTTTAATTCAGTCATATTCTACAATTAATCTGCTTCAAAATACTTTTTACAGAATGAAAATATCTTTTTTCTAACTGAAGTTATGCGCGTTTGATTCTTTCATTGGTATAGAGTGAAAAAATCGAATAAAAAGTTTCGGAATATTCATGTCATTAAAGTCCTCAGCAACCATTACTTGATTATTCTGCAATTTTGCTGTGCAATAAAGGGCTCTATTCTGTGTCGAATAAAACAAACGGCATCAAAATCGGATTACTACATTGCAAGTTATGGCAAATTCACAGGCAACTGCTGAATTGAAGAATATTCTACATTGTTGACCCCTCTCGCCTATTTCAGCTTCTAGCTCAGTATCTAGGAATTGCGACAAGTGACGGGTTTTGACCTCTGGCGTCACAAATAAAGATTGTGATGTAGCACAGTTAAATCGGTGGTTTATTCATTTTATATACAGAATGTTAGTGATTACAGCATTATATGTATATCACTACCATGCTTGTTTAGAACACAAATAATATCCATACATGATCACTTAAATAAATTAAGCAATTATATACATACACAGAAAGAAATCACATATAGCATACATACAATTGTAGTTATAATTCTAATGACTAGAATATTCTGGCAATTCTTAAACATGCAGAAAAGAACAATTCAGAGGGTTGATCGCTATCTTAAATATCCTAAACAATTACAAATATAATAACTACCGTGGCTACAGCAGCCAAGGCAACTGCCTCTGCCTTATCGTCATGTTTCACGGGGCCCAACCCTGCATCTGTTCAAAATACTCGTCACACACACAAATCGTCTTTGAACAAAACAAGTTTCAACTTACACCTGGGTGAACTCTAGCAGAGCTTGTGCCGAGTTACATCTCAATGACAATGCGAGTTCCAAACTTCACACCACGGGCTTATTAAACTCAAAACAGAGGTGTGTCCTTGTGCCTGTATGCAATCCAGAGCTTTTGAATTGCATCCCAAAAGGGTCAGGGTGACATGAAAAACTGATTCAAGCTTCATAAACTACTTACAACCAATTTGCAACTGAATAAACCTTAGAATTCTAAACAGAGACAGTTGTGAAATCGCTAATCAAAGAATCTAGCTAAAAGCTTCAAAATTAAAATACACATTTTAAATGTCACAGAAGTTGGCATTGCAACACGTATCAGGAAAATGACAAATAAGCCGGCATCCAGAAGTCTAACACCATCTAAGTAATGAATCAAATGGCAGTCTTTCTTGTACTGCGTTTACTTCAAGTCACATGAATAAGTTCATTGCCCACAAATTTCTAATTGAAACTCATAAAAACCACTGACTGCAAAACAAATGACAAAAACTGCACACTGGTCAAAATAAGGTCGTTATAATTATCATTGATCATCACATATAATTCAGCAATAATATTGCCATTGTGAAATTGTTTCAAATGACCTAAATTAACAAATAAACACTGTATGGCAAAGCGATAATTACAGTTACTTGATAGTATTTATATTCCAAAAATTAAATAATAATTAAAAGAACAAGAATTAGAAATCAGTTGACTATTTCAATTTTGTATAGTTCATCCGACTTTCTCAGATGCTACTTAAACAATTCTAAAACTCTAATTATGGCTTACAGAAGCTTCTGTAAAGTATTGAATACTGGTCCAGACAGAGTAAGTGGTTGTAAAAACGATTACACTGATGATTCAGATAATATTCAAATAGACATTCAAGTATCAGATCCAAGTGAAAACTATTTAAATCTGGTAACAATGCAAAAGGACATACATCAACAACTCATTGTCCGTAACAGCCATGGAAACAACCACCATGCAGGGCTTAGTTAAAAAACACATTACCATACAGCCCATTATGGCAATTACCTGCCATTCCAGCACATATGTGACACTGATACTTCATTGATAAATTACCATGTACACCTAAAACATCATCACACACTTCATTTAGCAAAAGTATACATATAATCATATGCAAGCGACAGACAGGCAGTAAAATGGCCAGAGCCAAGCTAATGTTGGCCTGAAAGTTTCAAGGAGTGCATCCTTTTGCAGGTCCCAATCTGCCACAGATTAACCAGGTATGACCGTGATAGTTATTCTCAGTTCCATATGATACCTGGCATCCTACCTGTATCAGACACTGTAGCTAATTGTAAAAATCCAACCACATCTTCCATTTAACGCCTGTACCAACTGCAATCAATTTCCATGAAATTGATTCAAATTCCTCAACACTCTTGATGATTTCTACATGGACAAAATAGAATTTCTAGCAAATCCATATTTTAAATCAAGGCATGTATAGCAGACCCAAAGCAGCGTCTTCTTTGGATAAAATTGATCAACAAAAAATTAAATATAAACAAGCAGAAAAAATCCAATAGAGTTACATATTTACAATTTAAACTCTGATTTTGATAAACTGTCATCGACAGAGCCACATCCACATAATAGCAAAAAAGACGAAAGTAATAAATAGTTGAGTAAGAAATCTGAAGTATCCATTGATGCTGCACATTTGACAAGTTGGGAAACAGAGAAGTTCTAACTAAAGATGAAGACGAAGCCACACACAGTAACATTCAGTCTAGGCACAGTACAGTTGGGACAGTTTTAGAAGTGTCAATCACTCAGGTGTCCCCTGCACTCAACATCAAGTGGTTTCAATACTTATATCCCATACACACAAATTTTGTTCTTGTTGCTCTGTGGTTCAAGGATTGTCTCTGAACCTGGTTGCAGTTCCTCCTATCCTTGGGGTCAAATAGAGTACCTTTCAAGTCTCATTATGCACAATGGTTAAGATTCAGTCATGGCAAATCACAGAGAGGCTACAGCAAGTTGACATCATAAGCTGCAACTGGATGCAAAACTGGACAAACAACAATTACTGGTAAATGAATAACTGAACTGTTTTTTAACTGGAAGTCTCTTATATATGGTTTGGCCAAAACACCGTTTTAATGAACAAGTCTCTTCACAGGCCAAACTGATCTCTTAAAACAGATCCATACCTACATCATACAGTAGGTTGGTAATGAAGACCTTTTCGCTCTTAAAGACCCCATTGGATGTTTCCATTTGCTTAATAACAAAGGCCAATTGGGTGACATAGTGGCCCAGTAACAATCAGTCGTTCATCCTGCAATCTGGACTTGATAAAATTTAAGTATGCCGAAATAGATCACAAATTTCAACTAGGTGAAATGTAGGTAGCCATCATCATTTGGTCTCTTGTTCAGTTTGGATGATGATCAGGGAATTAGGTTTCACAAGTTGACATCTTGTATCTTATGATAATATGGTGCCATAGAATTTTCCACAATAGATTTGACATGAGTGCTTCTATAATCGAAGACACAACGAAAGCAGTCAACACATTCAGCGTGATGACGCACAAAGCAAGCCGACAACTGATACACGACAATGAAGAACACAACGCAATGAAGAGACGAGCAAGGACGAGCCAACGACACAGGGCAGTAGCAGCAGCGGCAGCATCAGTACCTGGTCGTTCTTAGCTGGTCTGATACACCTGCCAGACAATCAGGTGACTCAGATATGTCTTGCCCTGTCCTGTCTCCACCTTAGCATCTTTCTCTGTGTTCTCATTCTCCTCATCTGTGTCACCTGGAGGCGATAACACAACATCAGAATACTTGGCATTCAATTAAAAACAAATAATCTAATCTAAACTTCTATAGCACCACTATGCAATTGATGTAGCTCCATAACAGATCTGCAATCCAGTCAATTGCAAGGTCAGTCCAAAGAAACATAAAGATAAATTAAGAAGGATAAGCAATAAACAACACAATCATAAATTTTAGATCATTTCATCTTAGCAACGTTGCACCAGTCCTAATCTCCAGTTTGACACCAGTCTCAAAAGGTCAACACTGCAACAATATTGTACATCAGCACCAGTTAACGTTTGAGCTACATTTTATTGACTTAAGTAGTCTCATCTCTTTATAACATCTATCATCTATTTACTTTTTTTGGCAGTTTTTGGGCAACTGAGATGGAAAACCATGAATAATCTGTCCAGCAAATAAAAAAGATGAATCCATATCTCTTTCTTTGCACATTTTTATATTTTTCAACATAATTATTATTATACATTTCATAGAATTGGGACAAGACAATGAATTAGAAGTTGAAATAAGATATCTTGTTTGTAACTGTAGAATGTTTGGATAGAGGTGAGTAGAAACATTCTTCACATGCTTCATCTAATTACAACATACCTGTATTAGTAGCTCCCACTCTGAAGTCAATATATCCTTCACCACCTGACATGACTAGCATCATCTCGCTGGTGTTATTATCAACGCTATTCTTCTCTTGCAAAGAGTTGTCTACAGATACATTTGGAGACTGTTGCTTGCCTGCAGCTACAGAAAGAACAAATACGGTAGTTATTATATTCGTTTATTGATAACAAAAACCAATAGACACACTGCTATCAGGTACACTGTGAAATAGCAAAAAGAATACGGAAAAAATACTAGTGAGATGTTCTCATGCCTTAGGCAATTGCATTTACGGCTAAAGCTCAATCATACATGTAATAGCTAAAAGAACTATTGAACACCGATACTTGAATTTTTAACTATTTGTGGCACCATAAATATCTTTAGGTCTCATTTCGCTTCTCAAACTTCTGTCACAATGACATATATGAACCAGGTATACTGAAATAGTAGGGCTTACCTGCAACACTCTACCAAAAAGTGGCAGTTAAAGCATGTTTCTAAAACCCCTTCCATCGGTTCAACTGTCCAACCACCACAGTCCCTGTGTAGTGGACTTAGCAAGTTCTTACTGCACAGCTGTTTTGTACCATCACAGGTACACATCATCACACACTAGCACTAAATAAATATAAGATACAACACAATCAACTGTAAGGTACAGGGAAAGCTGCTAACCAGGAAGTACGACAAAGAACTTGACAGCATCACGGTGTCCATGGAAGCTGAGCTGGGCCTGTGCCATTGAACAGTACGGTATATAGCCTGACCCAGAAGGCAAGTCCTTTGCCTCAGTTGGCGATTCCCTGTAGACTCGAAACACTCCACCCGGTCGACCAGGAAAGGCAGCCGTCAACGGTTGCTTGTTGTCTACCAGATCATTCTCAACTTAATACATTACATCTTAAAAAGTCCAATTCAATGTCAATAACATCATCAATTCATAGCCTGAAGTTTTATGAATCGGCTCAGGCCTCTCCATGATGATTACCAAACAAGGACCTTAAGGAGTCTTTAACCCTTTAATGACCAGCTGAATTGGTTTCACTTACATTTTAGTATATGCTAATCGTTAAAGGGTTAACACAGGATTATTTAGCACCCCTGAAAGACAATTATTTAGCACCATTGCCTTGCCATCAAACAAATCAGTAACAAAAATTAATAATTCCTGTAAAAATTCTGACCATACACCACATACATATTCATTAATATATCACAATTCTGTGCACAAAATTTTCACAACAAAGGTCAAAACATAACCACACTTGTTTTTAACCATCAGTTTATATGTAAATTTAGGCTTTTATCAGTTTTCAACAGCAAGCTTACTTCGAAACACTTTCATCAACTCAATTTCTTAGACAAACTCTTGTCTAAGAAGTCAATCCGCAAGTCTATCATGCCGATTGACATAATGTCTATCATGTGTGACATAATTTCAAAATGTTCACATCATTGAAAATGATCAGCAAATTACATACTTTCTGACAGAAATTCCATTTCACAAGATAAAAAATATATAGATGATAATGGTAAAAGAACGCACTTTCCGACAGTGGAACACAGATGATCACACCATTGCCCGTTCCAATCCACAGTCTGTTGCAGGCAGCCATAAGCGAAGTGATTCGCACAAACGAAAATCCAAGTTTCCCTGTACCTTCAGAAATACGCAGAATATTTATTTATCTTATAAAATCATTGTTTTCTATGGAAAAAAGCATAAATGTCACAGATCATTCATTGATTTTCTATGCCAAGTATAAATATAAATGATTAATCATTGTATTTCTATGCAAACTGAAATCAGTCAGACCATTGAAACAGATGTGTACAATACTTTTTAACAATAGTCCAACCAAATAAAACTAGCATTTGTTAATTTTTAGAAGTAATATGTATTGGTCATTTGTTAACAATGATAAATCCAACCAAATCCTGCAAAACGATTTTGGTCTTTTCTCTGTGTCCATAGCATTCATAAGAAATGCACAAAATTTATGGTGAAGTCATGTTCCAAATGTTAAACTCTACTACTTTAGTAAACCTATACCCACCTCTTTGGAGGTCATTATTTATGATTTGATTCGTTCATCCTAACCCAACATTTTGCTGACGTAAGGTTCAATGTCGACATCCTGAAGATGTTGGTGAGTGAGAGCATGATAGAGGCGCAATGTGCTGTCCAGTCGGATGGAAATCCAGACCCCTTCGCTCACCCAGACCATCTGACGAATCTGACTCTCTTTGCGGGGATGCACATCAAATGTTTTCTAAAGAGAAAATTTCTTCAAGACAGTCACAACTGTTCAAATAAGGCAAATTCAACATAACTCAATTTCATATACAAACTGGACTATTATACAGTGTGGACTTGTTTACACACTTGATTTACGTGCCATTCTGCTCAATGCAAACTTGTGCTATGTCCCCAACACTGTTAACTTAACCCTTCAATGGCAAGAGTGTAGCAGAACTGAATGGGCAACCAATCAGCAGCTTATTGTTAAAGTGTTAAACAACATACAAGAACTGCAGTGTAGTCCTAGATACTGTCTTTTGAGCATTTATGCATGGCCTAGTTTAGACACGGCATCATAAAGCATATCCCTCAAAGACTTCGCGCTAACAAGTCCATGCTATATCGAGTTTCATACAAACTTCACAGGAAAAAATGGAAATACAGGGTGCCTATTTAATGCATGCCTCTTAACATCCATGCTCTCAAAACTGTACATAAATGAAATATCTCAGTACCATTATCAGAAAGAGGAACACATACTCCAAACAGAATTCATGAGCAGAGTTCTCCACTTTTTCACCCCAGCATTATGACTGACTTACACTGATAGTTTTCTGTTATCATCTGCTTACTTAATTTGCACACAACCAATTCACTATACACTGGGTATCAACTGCAATCCAATTCATCAACATGGGCACAAATTCATAAGTGTTAATCATTGCATCAATTATACAGGTGAGTAACATGGGCGCTGGTTCCATATCCAATGCACAGCCGAGTACAATGTCAGTACATGGGTGTTGGCTCAATTCTAATACAAGCGCCTGTAACATAACTGCTCATTTCATCTGTTTCTGCTTTGAAATGGTTCCTAATTAACTTGGAAGACTCATTCTGTTTATTATTATACTCAGGGTTATGAATACTTAACATAAAAAGGTATTTGCAGCAGCCTTATTAATCTTTGTAATATGCTTCTGTTTTATTATACAGTTGTATGAGCAATTCCTTAGTTTATATACACGTATATAAAACATCACACTCCTGATGCTGTTTTACCTCAAGGGCCAGCTTTTCTGGATTGATGATGTGTACTTTGTTTCGATATCCACACCAGATGAACTGGTTGTCAACCACACAAGTGCATCGAATAGAATGCTGTGGCTTGCCAAGAGTTATCAGGTAGTATCTCGTCAAATCCCAACTGCCATCTGTACACAACATCATCACAAATATGTTAACTAAGCATCGTTTCTTCTACTGAAATAGAATTTGAGGTTCGTTAGGGAATTCTATTAAAAGCATGTTATTATTAAGGTAGGTAGCCCTTGCCAATTTATTGAACAGTCAATAAAAATGCTGGTTGTTAATTATTTCTTTTATATAAGAACATCTAAAACGTTCAGAAAAATCTACAACAGTGCAATGATCCAAATAAATAAACTTACCAATATTTTGAAAACCAGAATAATTTAAGCAACTGTCCATTAATGAACTTAAAAAAATGAAAAACTTACACTAAAATCCTCTTAATAATAAACTAATTCAACTTTCACTTGTTTTAAAATCCTTTACATGTAAATCATCTAATTTTACTTGCAACTGACAAACCTTTAGATCTGCAGAAGACTCCGACCGATCCATTTGCCAGTGCAATAAAAACGCGATTCATAACATAACTGTCAAATAACAAGACATTTAAATGTCATCAGACTTAACTGAACATGCACTGTTTACATGATGTTCTTCTATAAGAGCAAAATAGTGATACCGAACAATACGCATATTTCATACATTTTTATATGATACTCTCTGTTGATAACATAATAATAGCATCAAATTATGCACAATTCTTGCATTGTTTACAATAAGTGCTTTATTAATACTAAAATAGCGACATTAAACTATTCAATGGATAATCCTTGTAAGGAACATCATTATAAGATGAATTTTTATATAAAGCAATCAGCAGCGAGGATCCAAATTTAATTCAACTTCAGAAAGTGATTTCGTTTTAATAAGACCCCATTTTATGATGTGATAGTATCATATGAATGGTAAAACATAATTTGAATACAACTAGAACTTGGAATTATTATTAATATTCTCCCTTGGAATTATTATTAATATTCTCAAGTGATTCACACAAAACTGACATCATTTTAGTACTAATATTAACATCATAGCAGAATAACAGCAAAGAGACTCACTTGATTGACAGAACTGAATCTGGAAGTTTAACGCTGAAGAGGTTCTCCTTCCAGTTACCATCAGCTGGATGCAGATAAACACTACAAAGACAGCCAACCAGCTGACCATCAAACCATTCAGAGACTGGAACTTCTGATCCTATATCTGGTTAAAGTCGAATAACCAAATATACCCTTATAAAGAGATAACCTTATTAACAGTTAGCCATATAAATAGATAACCAATTGGTTAGAGTGCTCGGCCTGTAATGCGGAGAGTACGGGTTTAAGCCTCACCCGAGGCAGTTACTGTGTAGGGACCTTGAGCAAGTCCGTCACTCACAATTGCACTGCGCCATCGATGCTCCGTCGTATGGTCATGTGCACTTCTGAAGTTTGGAAGGAGGACGATATCAATTGCAGTTGTATTGTATTGTATTATTGTGCGATGAGATGTAAGCAACGCATGCTTGGTGCATGGCCCTAACTTCGACTGCATCCACACCATAGCAGACTTTTCCACAAGATTTTTCCACTTCCAAAGAAACAAAACAAATTCATATCACACAGACATGTAAACTGCTGTTTAGCATAATTGTAAAATCTTTAAATTCATACAAATTCTATGCTATAACATGTGCTGGTTGGATTTGCTACAAAGTGAGTTTAGTTGAATTACCATTCATTATAACTGAGACTAAATTACCATCCGTTCTGTGCACCCAGCCACATCGTCATCTGAAAGAGTTTCACTTCTTCAGCACCACCTTCACCAGACACATCCACCGGACTCTCTTCAGGAAGCACTCCTGTGACCAAGTGCATAACATGCAGACAAAACATTCCTTTAAGATTTGTTCCTTGGAAAGTTTAAGAAAAACTGCTTTCTCATGCACTGGAAAATCTTCAAGTAAAAATTCTACCTTTAGCACTGGGTCAGTGCACCCAACGTTTCCAGCTTATATAAGCCACACTCGTTAAATCGGTTAGACCACTATGCTTCAGCATCTTTATGAGGTCATTGAACAGTACCACGCAACTATATGTACATATAAGGTATGGTTGATACTAATGATATATTACGGAAGCTTCATGTAGATGCTATATATCAGTAACAATCAAGCTTTGCCCTGTTATTCATTTTCCACTAATTTCTTTCATGTCAACTCTCAACTCCAGTGAATCTCCATCAGTTCAAGTACATTGGCAAATTTGGAGATCTCAACTGGTTTGCAAATGCAGGGGATGATTGACTGATGCAATTAACCCTTTTCCCGTTTAATAAAAAAATACAAGTCGCGCCTGCACCGTTCAATTATTTTTGCGTGTTGCAGCCTGTGCATTAGTTTCCCTGACAATAGTTGAACCCAACTCTTTCATAAAAACAGCTCAAACTACTGAAGGGGATTACTTGTGTCAGTAACATAAACTTTTCTACCAGAACTGCCCGTAAAGGTATCCCACTAACATGGAATTTTTAGACCATTGGACCACCTGAAAGTGAGGGGCCAAATTTTGACCATCAGGTTCCGAGTCTGACTTGAGCGTCGTCTTGCGTATATTGATTTTGGGTCTAAAATGTTGTCCGATAAGTCGTCCGAATCATCTAGTTCTCGTAAATCTGATTCATCAAATGAAACTTCAGCTAAAACTACTTCAGAAACTGTTTTTATAACGACGCTGACATAGCGCATACAGAAGTTTCGTTTCTTAGAAGATTGCGACATTTTCACGGTTTTCAACGATCGCAAAAGTCCGCAAACATATTATTTTGCGACTATTCAAATCAAAACTAAATATAGAATGATAAATTTAGAACACCATAGACGATCTAAATAATAGAGCAATAGCATAGAGTAATAAAAAGCGAGTTCAATCGGGCTAAACTGTAGGGATAAAGTTGGACTATGTTTGGCGAGTTATCTCGGGGCAAACGCTGCAGGCTAGTTAGCGATCGGCGAGTATATTCGGGGCAAACGCGTAATAGGTTAACATGACTCATTGACTTACTTATTGATTAATTTAAAAGTCTTATTCAATCACCTTTTCTCAAATCACATACAGGTTTTTGAAGAGTTTTTCTGCCTCAACCAATGTTATAAGACTTAAATACACCTTTTTGATACAGAATTCTTTCCTCAATCAGATCCTGATTTCTGATTCTGACCTGATCTGCTATTTATATAATCTTCGCTTTAAGAACATCTCACTGTTAACTATCAACTGCTGAATACATCACAGGAATATCTTGACACACAGAATGACTATTGTATCAGTTGATGATACTGACCAGATTCAGCAGCAGATAATGAATCCACATATCTCGTGCATCTGATTAGTCTTATTCCTCCATCGTTTGAGTCATTACAAGACATGTCTTCACTCTTTTCCACTGATCCCTCGGAACAACTGATTTCCGGAAAGTCCATCTCGCTCTTTCCATCGCCTTCTCCATCTTCAGTCCATCCTTAAATGAAATCGAATCACAACTAAAAGATTTTAATGGTTCAACCCTTAACGACCAGCATGTACTAAAAGTGACTGGGAAACCAATGCAGTTTGTCATTAAAGTGTTAAAGTAAGTTTTATGCCACATGCCAACAGAATGGCATACACAGCCACCAAACTGACAGTGGATAAATTTCACAACTGAATTCGGTTTAACAGCATAACTATTACGTTATTAATGCACTCACAGTATGATGACTTACAACGGCTAATTTATTATAACAATCATGACCAATGAAAGATCTTGTTTTTTAATGGAAAGCTTATCACTTGAATGTCAACAGAGATGCACAAGTCACACTTTGTGTAATGGGGGACTCTGTGAGCAGTTCCTTTAAGCGGCGATAGGCGTCGCCAGTATGTGATGTGGTCTAAGCAGTACTTCCGTAAAGTCACTTTAGCGTAAATAAACCATAGACATCATATATTAAATGTAAGATGTCTATGAAATAAACCTACCGCACAACAGAGCACACAATGTTACCTAGAGTAGCCAAACAACATCCCATCCTGGCGCCACCTATAGCAGCCATTTTTACAGAGTCCCCCATTGGAAACATCATTGTAGACTTTTCATAATTATTCGTTATCTCATGTACAGGGCCAAATGAGGATAGTGAACATCAGACCCATTTGAAAACTGTCAAGTTTTGGACATTGTTTTTACTCAAAAAAGGTGAGAAGATGGTTGAATGATAACAAGCTGGCACAAAGATCAGAAGGAAGCGGGTTCAAAACCCGTTAACCCCATAAGGTTGACTCAGCCTTCCACTCCCTAGGGGCAACTGTAAAATGAGCAATAGGACAGATGGACGCCTTGCAGGCTGCCATACAGCTGTATCTGAGCAAAGTATGTATCAGGACACTTAATATAGCGCATTCTTAAGTATCTCACAATTGCTTTCTCTGCACTAGCCTATATGACGTTAAATGTCATGTGCAACTAAACAATTACATCAGGTAGCAAAATAATGAACAGTACACTAGAAAAAGAGTCACCATTAGAGTCACCACATTCACACACGTGGAGCCAACTTTATTACAATTACAACTGAAAAGCTAACTGGTATTTTAACTAAGCAACGTGACAATGACATACCTGGCACACAGGCAACACACAGAATGTGTGCAGGTGAAACGGCAAACTTGTCCAGTGGAGATCCAGGATTTGTAGCATCAACAACAGTCACCTGACTACCATCGGAACCGGTTGCGCAAATCCAAACCAGGGAAGCAGCCTGTTCCGACTGGTTGCTGTCTCCTGGTATCTGATCAGCACAGAACAGCATTCATGTAAACAAAAATGCTGCACTTCTATGTCTATAATTCCTACGACAATGATTAACCAAACAAGGAAAGTTTGTCAGGTTGTTGGAATAGTTTTGTCATCTTTATGATTCGGCCAAAAGTATATAAACAAACTCAGGACCAACACTTTGAGAAATAGCACATGCATTACCTAGTGTAATTAATATAGTTTTTGTATACATCTATAAATGTATTATTTGCATTACGCATTTATTATGCATCTATTAACCGTTTATTTATTGAATGACTAAGCATCAATCACTGGTGCTGAGCAATTCTGAGTGAAGGACTTGTCCAAGGTTCCTACACAGTAACCATCTCAGAGGAGGTTCAAATCAGAACTCCCTGCGTTACAAGGTAAGAACTCAGCAACCGTGTATGTATGTATGCAAGTATCTAGACATTGAGTATAGCGACATTTAAGTACCTCAAAAATGCATAAATAACCTTTGCCTTACATTCCTATGTAACTCAATTTGTACTCTAAAAACAAAGGGCATGCAGTTTTATTCATTTAATATATTGAATTCTTTAATATATACAGTTGAAGCACATAATTTTATACCAGTAACCAAAACTATAACTGACGCATTAAGCTCCAACACTAACACTATGGTACTGCTCTAAGTGAGCCATTTATTGATGCTCCTATCAAGTAAGGACCTACCTTCCTCCCAAGTAATACACATTAGGCAACAACTATCAAGATCACACATATTTCCATAACAAATTGGTTTATTTATTTTATTTTATTTCAGAAAATTTATATAGCGCCCCTTCAAGGATGCCTACTCAGAAGCGCAACACTAATATTTAATATGTCTTTACGTCACAGTCGACATGTAACCCCTGGAAAACGTCTTCAGCCACCTAGAAACAGATCAATTTGACCTCTAAATATCAAGATGTCGTACATCTTAGATGCTTGAGGTCACTTGTTCTGCTTTCCTCTGGTTGGCTCACACACTTATCTTCAGTCATTCATGTGCCCTGCATTTTTTTATAGCAAGGAAGTTACTCACAGAAGAATTTATCAGTCCTCACAATAGGTAGCTAAAGTTTCAATTGTCACAGAAGCAGTTTGATCATTCTAGGCCCAGTGTCTAGAATTCAAGTTAACGCATATGTTGAAATGTGTCTAAGAGTCCCGTAACATTCTGTATAAATAATCTCAGTCGTGTAAGATTCTATTTTAGTTCCAACATCGAGTAAAAGCAAGAAATACCTTAGCAGTTGCTGAGCAATTTGTCACCCCAGCAGCACACCAGACCTAGGTTTGAAAAAGACATCATTAGCCATTACACACAGTTTTGCAAAAAACAAAATCTCTTCTCTCTGCAAAAATCTCTTTTCTATTTAAAAAGCAGTAAAAACTTTGGCTGATCAGACAGAATTAATAACTCAGGTTAATACTGTTATTTTTTGTGCTTTTAGCATTTTTTTTATAATTCTGATTTTTAGTTAAGATAAAATTCTGCTTACATGTATGTAAAAGGTTACTGATGAAAAAATAACTGCTGTCAGCTTAAATCATTCATGTACATAGGTGGCCCTAACCAGCAGGACTCCAGTCCCTTCTGGGTTCCCTTTTGTGTCCATTAGAACTTGAGACTTGCAAGTTCTGAAGTTATCTTACTATGTTTTGGACCAATAAAACTGATTGACTGATTAACTGCAACATATATTTCCAGGATGAACCATTAGCCAGGATGAAGCTTTCACAATGATAGAGTGATCCTGAATCTAAGTATGATGAGTCAGGCACTTGGGTAAGCACTAAGCAGTTTATACATAACTATCTATACCCATAACTCTGCATAACTGCAAAAGTCTCTGACACTCTGCATGGCCAGTTCACTACCTACACATGAAAGCAATCAAGTGTCAAGAACTGTAAAGTGCCACAATTATAGATATTTACTGTCATCCTTGGTTATGCAAACATGATTTATACTCACTTACATGTTCTCGGTTTACCTACCATTCTGCTTAACACGAAGTGATGTTTTGTTCCCCAAAGCTGTTAACTTAACAAGCCATACTGGCTAACACACCATAAAAGAACTGCAGTATAGTGCTTCTGACTTTTTCAGCATTATCCCTGGTATACATACTGTATCATAAGGAATGTCCCCGACAACTTCATGTTAACGGGTCCATATATTTCACAAAGTAGATCATGTTACTGGAAAAACTACACTAAAATTAATGGTATGGAAAATCAATTTAAACTTAGCTTCAGAATTCTTGACAAAAAAACTACCTTCAACATGTGTGGTATGACAATTCCCTCAAGAAATCATGGCACAATAAATTATACACGACGCAGAATACGAATGAGCTGAAGTCCATTACCTTCATTTTCGGGTCAACGTCTGACATCGGTCGACAGTAGACTGGAACTGGGACTGGCATCTGACCTTTGGTCTTTGTCATCTGTGAGTCCTTGGAGATGGAAGTGGAACACTTGGCTGGAACACTCCAACCATACGCCTGCATCCGTCCATCTTCCTTCTTCACATGGGCACGCAGCTGTTTGTACTGTTCCTTTCGTTCCTGCTCCTGCTCTTTCCGCTTCTTATCTGTTAACCTAGATTATTGAACAGCATATAACATTAAAAACATCCTCACACACAATATAAGTTCCAAATAAATAGCTAATGCATTGCATTGAGTTATTTAATTTTCAACATGGGTGAGGTATAAACTATACAGGCATGCAAGATATTTACATCATTGTGAGGTTCTTAGAGGTGCCGTATAACTAGAAGAATGTCGCCTTTGTTCTTTATCTGATGCAGAAGATAATGCCATTTTGCACAAGAGTTTAAAAGAATGAATGGTCACACATGAGAATATCATGAATACATTTGAGTAGCAAGATCTTAGCAGAGCAGCATTTACGAAAGCCACTTACATTTCTGCTCAATTGTATGAAGGCCGCTTACATTTCATCCTGCAAGAAGTCGGCCTTTTTCCTCTCGTTAATCTTCTGCTTGTCCCTTCTTGGACTGCTCTCAGCCGACCGGTTCTGTGACGTCGGAGCATTGTAACGCACTGTTGGCATCGAAGCAACCTTCTTCGGCTGTTTGCTGGATGACGTGTTGAACAGATTACTAAAACTGAACAGAAGAAGGAAAAATACACAGATGAGCCACAGGAATACATACTCTGCCTCGACAAATCCATAACCTAGCAGACATTGAAAACATGCCAATTATATGCACAACATGCCAATGTTGGAAATGGTAGTAATAGGTGCTAGAATGACTGGACTTGAGATTGGAAATAAATCTCAGCTTTCACCTGTCTGTTGAAAAATGAATGAAAACCAATAGAGGCTCCACAATAATAGCCATCACAAAGACTGACAAAACCCCAAACAGATAATTACTGTACATTTCTGTACATATGAACTCTTCTTGGTATCTGGATTGTGCGATTCACAGAACATGTGGTCAGACGTTCTAGCAAAAAGTTAATTCTTCTGTAAAGTAATAATGACAACAAGTACAAGCCTTGTTTAACCCTTTGAACCATGCTTCTGAGCGATTCGATACACATACCCGATGCTACTGCGCAATTTTTGGCTCTTTTACTTTTGGAAGTTATAAAATATTTATAACATGACCCAAAAACATGTTATAAAACATAACTTTTGATCTTCAGTACAACATAATGATTTTATTTGTGTATTGTTAATCACTGTGTCTCCTTGCATTTTGTCCTTTTTCAGTGAATTATTACAAAAATTCAACTTTTGAAAGATATTTTTCAAAACAGTTATTGGTCCTAGTTTAAATGCACAAGCAAACTTTGCATGCTCTGCAATACAGTTTTACAGCACTTGGGCAAGTTCTTTTCCTTGGCTTCTGGATGTACCTGCTTGGCCACCTTGTAGTTCTCTGGGCAATGCTCAGAGTTGATAGAGGCTGCACATTCTGGATGCTCACGTAAATGTGGTGAGACATTGGGTTCATTCTCAGTCTTGTCTCATATGTACCAGGACTCCGATGCCTGTATTTGGCGGTAGGTTCCAACTGGGCAATGAGCCAGGGCAACATCCTCAATTTTACATTAAATAAAGACGATGGCTTCAACAAATCTCAAAATGAAGTGCACCTGCATTCAGCTCTCCACTGGCAAGAATAATACCTGAAGAATTACCCAAATACCTGAAGAATTACCAAAATACCTGAAGAATTACCAAAATACCTGAAGAATTACCCAAATACCTGAAGAATTACCAAAATACCTGAAGAATTACCCAAATACCTGAAGAATTACCAAAATACCTGAAGAATTACCCAAATACCTGAAGAATTACCCAAATAATCCATTCCTATATGTGCTTTCCACACAGTGGATCTTTCAGTGCATCTTTTTTACACTATAGAGAATTTAAATACCACAAATTTTTTATGCTCCAAACTGAAATGAAGGTTGTCAAACAGTGTTTTGTAAGAGAGTAATTGCATCATGGAACCAAACAGCCCATAAAATTCTTGCATAGAAATTTTGTCAAGAAAACTAATATAGAACTTTCACTCAGCTGAACCAGCAAGCAGACTGAACTGCAAAAAACTTTCCTGTATGTTTTAATGAACTTGCCAAACAACAGAAAAACAAATGCAAAAACGAATTTGAAAAACATGTACACACAAACTCTACACAGTAGCTTAAATCTACAGATTAGAGCAACATTGTCAAATGACTTTGTACATCGAGTTCTTCTTAAAATGTGAGAACCACAGACATTTCTGTCAGGCAAACATCTGTTACAGAAACAATTAAAATAAATTAAGCTTAATTTTTGTTAAAAAATTCCTGAAACTGGACATCAGCGGCAGTTCAGACGGCTGATTCATCACTCCTAACCAGTTCGCCAAAACTGAAAGTAGTTGAAATGTTCAATACATAGAAAGCGACAAAGCCTCCATATATCATATCTTTTCATCAAGAATAATTTCACAACTATACAAGTCTAAGAGAAAACAGACCTAGAAGACACAAATTAAAAAACTTTCTTCCATCTGGCCCACAGCATGTAGGAAACTAGCACTGATCTAATCTGAAATCATCACACATTGTAATAATGTGCAAAGCATTTCAAAAGGATTCTTACAAATAGCCTAGTATGTAAATGTTACATGAAATATCATGAACTATGGTTACCTAGACGTCAAAATTTCAACCCCTTCTTAACTCAAGATCTAATTAAAGTCATTACACGTGTCCAAAGACCAGTGTATTTTAACTTTTTCACTATGAGTGGCTAGTCATCATATCGTATCTGAGAATTTAAAAAGCACCTCTTACAGTGCAAGCTATTCAAAGGCGCTCTCAGCATGACAGTCCCAAGGCAATAGGAAGGAATTAAGACAGTGAAAAGATGAAACAGGGCCTCAGCCAGTAGCGTGCTATGGATAGATGGGGAAGGTCATTCCACAGGGAAGGGCCCACAACAGCAAAAGCCCAGTGCTGGGCGATAGCAGTCCTTGCCTGAGGAAAAAGAAGATCAAGTCTATCAATAGGTGACATGAAGAGAGAGGCTTAGAGATAGGTCACGGAGATATTTATGAGCCAATGCCTGTTGAGTTTTAAAGAACAAGAGTAATATCTTGTATTTAATGCGAGAGGCAACAGGAAGCCAGTGTAGAACATCTGTAAGTTAAGATGTGAGAGAAACGAGGAAGACGATCCTGTATTAGTCATGTTGCATCAATACAATCATCACCTTAGTTTTCTTTCCACATGCATATATTTGGTTCACTTAAAACCCATACACTCTCTCATTAAGTCCAAATCATTCCAGTTTACTTACAAATTCCAGATGCTCGATTTCTTCTTGGCGGCCTGAGAGCCAGGTAAGAGATCGGGATGTTCCCTGGAAGCCCGGATCATCTCCGTCCATCTGACGGCTTCCTGCAGCTCCATCAGGCGTTCCTTGTACTGATTGCGCTCCATAAGCACTCGTGCCATTTCAACTCGTGTGAATCTCTTCCTCTGTGCCATTGGCAGGTCATCCTGTTGACAAAATATTATACGAACTGCAAATCTACACCATTTCACCTTTGCTTCAGAAACAAAGCAACCATTCAGGCATATGTATGGGATGTAAGGGAAAAGTCATCTCGCCAGAAGACCCTCAATTCTACGGTCATCACATAAGCAATGACTTATGGCGATGAAGACTTTTACTTGTATGCCCAAACCTTGACAAGGCACAAGAAAAAAGCTGTTGTGACTGGAGTTATTGATAGCAAGCAGACATGTTTCCAATGACCATGATTACAGCCAAAACAAATTACGTTAAAAATACACTTATTCATTAAATTATTCCATAATCTAACACTTTAATGATGAGCTGCATTGGTTTCCCAGTCACTTTTAGTACACTCTCATTGTTAAAAAAGTGCTAATCAATAATAGCCTTCCAAAATATGGCTTGAGATTGAAGGATCATTTAGCAGAAGCACAAACCCAATCAAAGTAACTGAAAAGAAAGCCCTTTCCTATTTTTCATTATCTCAAAGAGATGCACATAACTTTGAGATATTCTTAAACAGTGCTACTTCCTACAGATGTTAAATATCTCAAAGGTGAATTCTCAATAATGATGATGCTGATGAAGAAGATGATGATGATGATGTATCATTGACTGTCTTTCTTTCCCTATTGTATTTTTTTACATGTTCAAGTGCCCCTATTCAGTGGGATGCTTCTGGGCCTCCTTGTAGCCAGTACATGTCAAACCGCTGCCTTACTGTTTCATTGTTCGTTTTTCTCTTCTGATGGTTACATAAATGAATGAATGAATGAATGAATGAATGAATGAATGAATGATTAGTCTAATAAACACCAGAGTACAATTTTCATCATCACCTCATCCTCTGTATTCACTTTCTGCCTTTCATTTTCTTGTGCGTCTTTGTGTTTGCGGACTTCCTCTTCAAGCTCCGTAATGCGCTGTCGCAATTTCTCCTTCAGCACCCGAATTGACTCCACCTCCTCACGAAGAATCTCCTGCTCGCTTTAACAGTCAAACACAAAGAAGCAAAGCTTCTGCTAAATGATAACTCAACCATTGGCAACAGGAACTACAATAACCCATTATGTCACAATGGTATGAGAACAGCAAAACACACAAACAACAATTTCTGTGTGGTATAATTCATATATATTTAACACTTTAACGACAACAGTGTACTAATAGATGACTGGAAAACCAATGCAGCTTGTCGTTAAAGAGTTAAATACAATGCACCTCATCAATATAACATGATAAGGAAGTAACCATGTATATACTGTAAATCTTCAAGACCACCATGTCTGTGTACGTACAGCAGCAGGTAAGAAGAGCCAGTTAAACGTGCTGTGTTGAAAGTAAAACAACTATAAATAAGTTTCCATTACGATCAAGTATGGCAGTCAGTGGGTACCCTAAGGGCAAATCCTCCAACAAATGGTCAATCGAATGATGGGAAATTTTCTGCTGAGCACTGAATAAGTATGGCTGACCATAAATGTCACTTACTACCTCTCAGTATTTTAAATCAGATCTTGTTGGCATCTTTCCCAAGCTTCATTATATATCTATGCTATATTTGGCTCATAACATCATAGGTAATTACAGTTTTTCGTGCAGTTTGAACATTAAAAATTAATATGTACATGGTACTCATACAACTTTATTCAAGCCATAACCACAGTAAATGCAGGGCACAGCATTTGTGAGGTTCTTTCAGCACCTAGGCGGCATTGTAAAAACCCTTTATATAACTGTTTAATAGTCTTAAGTAAGAAAGTAAGAGTCTGACTATTTTATTCTTCAGCCACAGACTCCGACTGTCAGGTCCTAGTTTAGTAAAGTTTTCAAGCAGTTGAAATGACCCCTGACCTTGTCAGTTCATCCACTTTAGCAATAAGATCATCCTTGACAACATTCAAAGCATTCCTGTAAAACATAAGCAACAATTATAAATAAACTATTATCTTTTAACACAATCATTTTAGACACTCTTCCTCCAAATGCCACCTATAATTTTGTTTCTTTTCTGAAGTGAACATATCAGTACATGAAACATCATATCAACTAATGGTATCAAAAACATACAGCCTTGGCACGCATACAACAACCACTCAATAGCAGGCAACACTTATTCATTTTGTGGAAACTAATGCAATAAACTTAATAATTAGTTGGTAAATATTATTACAGTGTGATATTTATCAAAAACATGTAAATGCACACCTGCTGCATATAATTAGGAATGTAGGCATAAGCAGAAACTACTAAAGATGACAAAATGTACAAATTATTAAGGACATCACCCAAAGACCCATATAATGACCATACTTCAAGCATTACCTTAAATAGTCATGTCTCATTGAGTCACTTTACTCAATGTACTAGTGAATTATTTTACCACAAACTGAATCTGAAAATTTCTGTCAGTATCAAGAAGCCAAATTTCTCACTGCTGTGCATGAGCATTCAACTCACTTTGTGGCCAGCAGCTCTGTGTTTTCTAATATCAGGTTCTCCACTTCTTTGCTCATTCCTGAAAACAACAAAGCACAGCTCTCACTGGCTCACTGTCAAGCACTCTCAAAATCTTAACGTAAGTTATGACTAAGTTAATTTATCATGAGTTCCCATCACCAGCAACTCTCAGGGGTTGGATGATCATTCGGCTCAAGCGTAATCATAGCAACAGCAAGACAGAAGTCATCAGAAATCGATCCACAAGAGCCATTAGCTCTAGCAATGGAAGCCAAAAAGCAGCTGAAAGCAACTACGGAGTCCTTATAAAGAAAAACATGACAAGATTTGCAACAAATGCAGAACAATCTAAGCCTAAGGTACCCAGCCAAACAACAAATACAGAACAATCTGAGGTATCCTGCACTGCCATTAATAAGCAATTAATTATGATATAATACATGTTTAACAGCATCACAGAACCATCTCAGATAAGGTAAGAAAATGTAAGGCAAGACAATTGTACATTTATTACACCAAATATTTCTTTAACCCTTTAACGATGACCATGTACCAAAATGTATAAGCAACCAATGCAGCTCATCGTTAAAGGGTTACTGAAAGGTTTTTTTAGAATTGTCATTGAAAGCCATACTAACAAAAGCAAGAATCAAAACACAAGAAGCATTGTTTACGACTAATGTTGCATGTTTAAGTCACATATCTGAAAAGAGAGCGAGACCTCAGAAGGAAGTAAACCAGGACTAACTATCCACTGGTAAAAGCACCAACAGAATGCCAAGTTAGTGTAACGATTAAACTGTCCATCCATTCCTATTCAACATAGCCTGATTTTCCACCTCTCCTCACAGTCTCTGTTAAATTACAATTGCTGAAAGACAGCCATTCTTCCACTTAGAAGCATCTGCCTCTGTCTCTGTCTCTGTCTCAGGTCCCTTCACTCTAATGATAGATTTAACCTCTTCGTCCCAGGACCAGGACAGCCATTGCTCAACGCCGTGCCTTTGCAACTGTGGGTCCTTCTTTGTAGAATAACCTTCCACCACAAATAGGGGGTGAGATTTTGGCAGGTGGTTTATCCACTTCGGTCGGTTGCTTGAAAACTTTTCTGTTTCCTCGGAGTGCTCACGCTGGAAGCGCCTCTGAATAGTCACTACTGCTAGAGGCGCTTTATAAATGCCCAGATACAATACAATACAATGTGTAGTATAATAGTTTGTCCTAATTAGATTACACTATATTTTAATACAATACATATCCATCCATCTGATGTGTATCAGTGAACCAATGTGAAACAGAAGCCACTTAGGAAACAAACAGCAAGACTATGCCATTAAATTACAACATATAGATTTACGCTGATAACCTGAAACAAACAATTTATAATAATCCTAAATTTAGTTCATAAGTTCTTACCAAAGAAATTGTCGCTGACAGCTTCAAGCAAAAATAAACAAGATAATCATATTAGTAAACAGCACCAGAAAGTCTGATAGATTAAGATCTAAACCAAAAGAACATGTCATACATGCAAATACAAAGGCACATCAAGATAACTAGATGCAAACTTGCACAAACAGTTCTTACATATCAGAAAAGTATTAGCTTTTAATCTTTGTCCAAATGCTTAACTAAGTCTAAAAACTAATTGCTGTCCAGACAAAGCCAAGTCTTTTCACAATCCAAAGCAGACCATAGCATGAAACGAATTCTAAGATCATCTAGCCTTAATTAACAGACAAAGAACCAAGAGACACTGGTCAGAGTGTTCAGTGTTCAGTATTCCAGCAGCAAACTAATTGAAGACTTCTGAATTTCTAAGTTTCTATTTTATTATTCACCTTATATTGTAATTTACGTAGGTATAAGTAGTTAACTTACAATAGTTTAGTCTAATGGCATTACACTGCCTTCAAGCATAACTTCATGTTACACATGTTGTTAGTACAGATTGTAATGTCATTATTTTGGGGTCTCTAACTTATGGCCTTTAAATTTTAACGTGAAGTCGTTGTACGGTACCATTGGAACAAAATTACTTAACCTGTGGTAGTTTAATTTAGTGACACGATGTTGCCTTCAAGCATGCGTTCATGCTGAATATGTGTTAGTACAGACTGTAATGTCTTCGTTTAGGGTGCACTGTTTAGGTGCTAATTAAACAAGCTTTAAAGGACAGTGTAGATCATATGATACAGTGCAATGTCAAATGCTGATTCAAAGTAATGGAAAACAGTCAGAGAAACTTAAAAAGTCAACCTTGCCAATGAAAACCACCTGTTCAGCACAGACCATAGGCAAAGAAATGCAAGCAAGTGAAGAATTCTTAATCTGGAAAAAGCTAGACCCAACACTTTTCATCCTCCAGCTGCATAAAAGACACACAAGTGTCTAATTCCCACAACCCACAAGAAGAGACTCAGAAGAACTGCTAAACAACAGGAAACCATCGCACAAAGTAGGTTTCAAATCTGATTTTAAAGGGAATACACCAGTGAAATAAATGAATTTGGGTCATGCTATATATAGTATCAAGCCTTCGAATGACAAATAAATCATATCAAATCTGCAAAACATAATAAATTTGAACCATTTGACTTAGCACATTAAACCATTTCAAATATGAACAATTTATAATAAACTGATCAATCTATTTCAACTATAAGGAAGAATTAAGCCAAATATTTATATGGAAGGATCAAACTATTTCAACTATAAAGAACTAAGGCAGGTTATTTGGAAGAATTAAGCCAAATATTAATACGAGAAGGAAGTCAGTTGGAGTTAAACACAGATAAAATCACGAAGTATAACTACCTATGAAAACTGAAAAAACACCCATATAAGAAGTATTTTCAAATAATCTTGCTAATTATAATGGAATTATCGAAACATAGTCACACACTAACATTCGTTATAAATCTCTGAGTACACCACATATACAGTGGAACCTTTTTATACGATGATCTTTAGAGCCATGGCAAGCATTGATTCATATATGTTCTACCGATGTCATGTACTAATAACACTGAAATATAAATTTATTTGGTTAAGAGAGAACACGTGTGGTTAACTTCAATTTTGAAATTTATTACTAATTGTTTAAATTATATTTTAATTATGTTTTCCATGTTTTTGTGTTGTTCTGATAGGCTAGATCAGGGATGGCCAACCCGCGGCCCGCGGGCTATTGATTGGCGGCCTGCACGAGCCCTTTGTAAATAAATTTTTTTTGGTCTTATTTTATGCCTACTTAGCCCAACAACTGGCCGCTAACTACATAACTGCAAAAATAATGATGTCTAAAACACCAAAACATTTAGTGTTGTAAGTTCTATAGTGTTCTAGTGTTGTGAGACATATACTGTCGTAGGCTACCTGTTTTTGAACATTTGTTTAAAATATGAAATAAACATTTGTATTTCTTTCGAGGCTGTGAGGATAAACACTTGCGGCCCGCCGCATGCTGACCAACAGCTATAGTGGCCCGTAGGTCAGAAAAGGTTGGCCATCCCTGGGCTAGATATTCAATTCAGTACAGGACTTGAGTGTAATTTCAAATTAGAAACTAAACATCAGTGCCATGCAACTATTTTACAATAAACACTGTTTACAGGTAATTCAATTATACTGCTGGATGTCACTATATCTGCCGAATTCAACACTGAGCTGACCTGTAAAAGATGTGAAAGGTAAAATCTAATATTAGTTTAATAATTAATTTACTTTTTTAAAAGGGAGACAGTGATACATGTTGCAAACAAGCACGTCCAGTTAATCCAGCCACCATGAAAGCCACAAGACGGAAAGTTCTTTATACAGCAATGTTCTTCAGATGCCAATTGGATCTATTTGTCTCTCTGGTCCATAAAGTCCCAGTGTTATTTATCCCTGTGGTCTGTCATTAGTCCCTTTGGTATGTGCTGTAGTATCCTCTGGTTTGCACTATTTGTCTCGAAGGTCTGTGCTATACGTTCCTCAAGTCTGAGCTATTTGTCCCTCTGGCCTGTGCTATTTTTTCCATTTGGTCTGTGCTGTAGGTTCTTCTGGTCTGTGTCATTTGTCCCTATGGTTTTTTGCAATTTGTCCCTCTGGTCTGCACATGCACAAATGTTAGTAGTCAGAATGAAACACTGAGCGTTACACAGAAATACCAACTGTTCAATCCTTTGCCAAAATGCAACTACCTGCACAGTTTTTTTTATCTGAGATAAGTTCACTGTTGAAAGTTTGAAAGTGGTATTAAAAGTTCTGTCTGCAGTGTCCTCATACTTGTTAAGAACACATCCAAAGGTAATGAAGCAAGGATACCAGTTCTATGCCAATAGAATGCAAAAACAGAGACATTTACACCTGTAGGACTCTTAGCGTATCCAAGACTGTCAACCTCAACATTTACTCAATAATGAATTTGCTTATATAAAAACAATTTTACTAAATCTTCTACTAAACTGCCTTCACAGAAGTGAAAATGCAGAATTTAAATTAATAATCATGTTTGGTTGATTTGACTAAGCCATAAGCTTTGACGCATAATATACTACTTACACTGAAATTAAACCACAGAACTTTTGAAGTAATAATAATTTTTTCCTGATTCGAATAAGCCTAAAGCGAAGCCACACAGTTAGGTCCCACAACCGAAGCAAACACAAAAATGGCAGATTACCACTGGCCACAGATGACTTGGAACTGGATTCCGCATCACTGTCTTTAATGATTCATTTACAAATAACACAAGAAAACAAAAGACCGTTGTACAAACACAAAGAGACAACATCTACATAATGCAACAGCCACAACACAACATGGCAACAGTGGTGACAACCTCTATGTAATACAACAGAGCACGTTGTCACGAGAACAGCCTCTGAATGAGAAATGTTACAACTGATAGATGAGAGTAAAATGATGCAACACAGAAACAAAAAGTTAGGCATCTGCTCTGCACTGGCTTAGAGAAAAAGGTCAGCAGTGACCACCTTTTACTAACCCCACTGCGATGAAATACCTTGGCACTCAAACCACAGAAGTTAACCAAATGAAATAAACTACAGGGTAAGTTCATCGATTGCAATTTCCACCCGAATGGCAAAACAAGTTCACATTTTTACAGAAAGTTATAACCCTGTATTCATCTGTTCAATAAAATAAACTTCCAAGAGTAAAGGAGAGTCCTAAGAACATGATCATATTGGAAAAGAATATTAGAATATTAGAATTCTTACAACAGCAACGTCTGTGAAAGGAAGAGGATATCTGAGAGAAATTAACATTTATAAAAACTTAAACAGGACATTCTGCATCATAATCCAAGATCAGTTTCAAATTATTCTCCACCAAATTGAATACAGGAAATATTTAAATCCTACAAATCTTTACGGTGTTTCGTTGGTGCAACTAATTATTGGGTTTGCCTAAATGTAACTGCAGGGCATTCTTAAGATAGCGCAAATTCAAACAAAAGAAATTGCTTCAGCAACCACCCGCAATGGTTTAAAATTAAGCTTAAATAATTTGGTATCTTTTAAAATTTAAGCCAAGTCTTTAGCAGATGCCTAAAACGGATCCGTTCATGCAATGTAGATTAAACTGCAGAAAAGTGAGATTAATTGTCTCATACTAATTGTGTATAATAACAACTAATATGAATAAATAAATAAATAGCAAGAACACCTTGTCCAACAGATCCTGTGCAACAAACATAAGAATAGCATTCAAACTCATGTCATCAGCATCCAGTCATAGCGTCAACTCAAGGGTTTAATGTACCCGTCTTGTGTTGCCCTAATACCCTAATGACCAATTTCAATTAAAATTCAAAACAAAACAGTGAATTAAAACTAACTTAGTGATGATATAAAGTAACATCCTGCAATTATTGAGAGCAGCACTAAATGGAAAAAATCAGATGCAAAACTTAATATAGCAAGAAAGACAGAACTCTGGAAACGTCATAGAAAACTGAAGTTAAAAAAAAAAAATTTAAAACTCTGTTTTTTTAGCACCAACTAGAAACTTGAGGACAACTGTAAAAACCTAATATCACTCAGTTGGTAACACTCCCACTTTTCACCCTAAGTCCAGGGTTAATGGAGAATTTGTACAGTGCTTTTATGACAAGTGTCCAACTTTTTTACAGGTTTTTAGTAGTAGGATTGTTCAGCTATTTCAGGAGAAAGCCCAACAAACCTAGTAGCTCCACTTATGGCAGAATTTAATGCACTGAAAATTATTTAAAAGTTATGTAAATGTTCCATGCATTTATTATTTATTCTTTTGCAGAGCACCATGGCCTATGACAAGGCACTGACTGATGGTCCCCCACAAAATACAAAGAAATTGTGGGTGATGGCGAGTGGAATAGCTTCCAGAGGTAAGTTTCAAACTAAGCCACTGAGCTCCAACGAATAAGCACACTCGGTCCAAATAACAATATTAATTCATGATTGTTAAGAGATTTCCTACGGTCCATACATTGACACCATCTCATCTATACCTTTCACTCTTCGTTACAGGCACTCAACAATCGTAAAATATAAGTCATAGAAGCATTCAGAAACATAATGATATGTAAAGCAGACAGATTATATAGTGCAGCTCAACAGCAAAGCAATATCAAAGGATGCTTCATCGTCAAGAAAATCAAGGCTTAAGCCATCTGAGTGTCTGTTTAGCTGTACATTAATCAATAGTAACAATTATAATAATATAATTTAACAATGACAATATTTTAACACCCTTTTAACTGTGACATTAAATCCACAAAAGCCTTTTATCTGTGAAATAAACTGTGCTGCTGCACTGAATCAGTGTCACTCAATGCCCAACCAACACCTTTAAGCAGTTCTGTAGCAGTGGTGTGCTTTCGAGTGTTGCCTCATGCATTATTAGACTGGCACCGTAGAAGACTAAGTTTAGGATAAGTACTTAAGGTAATATACATATCAAGGACACTGGTATGTTGTTGTCTGTCAAGTGCACTTGTAGGTGTCATGGGTGAACTGCTATTGGACACAGCTGTGTATTGAATGTCAGTGGTAGTTAACCCAAACATAAAAGATCTCTCCAAGACTAAATGGTAGGCAGCATCATTGGCACTTGCACTTGGACCGCTGCTGGTCCATGAATAGTTCCATTCAACAACACCTATCACTTTTCAACAGCAATCATATCCAGCTGTTTATTATAGCGACCAACTGAACAGACATTGGGAAGAAGATGACCCAAACTGACAAACTACATAGAGCAATGATGTATGACCAGCCCTACTCTAGCTCCATAGATTCTGGTGTTGATGTTGTTCTACTAGACGCTCAGTTTCACATTGTAGGTGCTATAGTGTGACCTTTGCTATGCTTTAGTTATCATGTTGTCTATTGACAAATGATATTTGGTTTTGTAAGAAGAGGTGACTAACCACTTGAAGCAAAGTCCCCTGGATTTACTATCTGGCCTTTCATTTCCAAAGAATGCATTCACAGAAAAGAAACAACAGTAATGATACATGTCAACACAGCATTATTACTACGCATGAACCACTCACTATTCCATGCCTTACGAATAAACGTGTTTCAAAAGCTCAGCTCTGTCAGCCCAGTCTGTCCACTGTCTAAATTATTGGAGATGCTGATTTTCATCAGAGTTTCATTTATACAGCAATTGCTTTGTTTATTTACTTATTGCATATAAAATCTGACTCTGAGGTGTGAGACCCGTGTCAAAGAAAGCAAGCCCACCATCAGGCAACAGTAAATCTGAGGTGCCATAGTTATCCAGCTAAATACTCACCCAACTCAAATGCTGGCAAGTTTACTGTTATGCCTGGCCAGCATGAGCAATAAGAGGCATCATTAGCACAAACCAGCTAAAGCTACACACTTTCATCTCGTGCTCAACATATGGCTAAAGTCTCTATGCAATTTCTAAAGAATGTTCACTCTGGTGTAACAATGTTGGCTCTCTACTTGACAAGACTGCTAGCTTGTATTAGCATGAATCTAACACACAATGCACAAAATGCTGGTTAGTTTTTTTCTCTCAGCAGATACAGCATAAGCAATACGGCATCATGCAGGCATTCGAGAATCTGATAATGTTGGAACATACTGTCACCTGTTATGTCAGCTCCATCGTCCACATCTGCCAGGACATCCGTATCCAACAACTCATCAAATATGGAAGACATGTTGCCTCTGAAACCATTCAGTGATCAACGATCAGATAAAACCACATAACACTGTACAATGCAACACAAGAGAAAATAGTCGTCATTCTTGGACTGGAAGAATTCTTAGCACTAACATAACTGCAGTCCAACAAATAGATTGCAACTGTATAGGATTCAGATAAATGTACTTAGCTTTATATGTCACTGACCTGATCCAGTGAATTAGTGAACTGTGATATTCAACTACACTTGAAACAACCATTTATTGATGTCTTGTGCAATGCCTGCAATGGGTGGAAGTCACAAAGATTAAATTTTTTGGCTCTCCCATTCCCATGGCAACTAGTACTTGTAACAGCTGTCTTGACAGCTGTGTCCATGGCATGCAATGTAAAGTTATGGTTGCATGAACAGTTGCATCTTCTGTCGCATGATCTGAACTCAATGAACTACATAATGCAGCTGGATACTGAGGTCATACAGTATGTATATATGCCAGTATTTAGGTACTTAGGTGTACACAGATGCCTTGATATAGTGTTTTGTAAGAGGTCTCAAAGGTACTGTTCAACAACTCACAAGTGTTGTACTACATCCTGAAACCCAATATTAATATCAGAGTGCAGTGTGTTTTACTACACTTAAGAAGGTTGTGGCGCTATACAAATGTTTGGTAAATTATAGCGCAGATAATTTCATTCTGCTGTTTACAGGAATTTGACATTTCTTACCTGACACCTTGAACTTGACGAGGAGATGATCTCGCATTATCAAGTTCATCTGGCGTCATAACAGTTGCTGAAAGTTACAGAACAATGGAGGGTAAGACAAGTAGCACATAGGACGAGGTATTTGGCTCTTCATGTGATGTTGGGCCTTCCTGAGACCATTAAAGTTAATACTTCATGCAGTTTTACTTAGCAAGATCGGCTGCTGCCTGGTCGTAGATGGTGGGGCTATATAAAAATAAAGGAAATCTCACTCTCAGTTAACAACAGTGAGCTGGAGATCACAAATGAGTGACTGTGACTACTCAAGAATTAAGGTATGCCATCCTAACCAGTGGTGCCACAGCTTCTAATATTTGTCTGGAGGAATTAGTAGCATGTCAACTCAACCAGTTTTGCGAAACGTCCCCAACTTACCGTCACAGATTTTGATAATTTTGGTCAGTATGTAGATAAATATATATCATGAAGGTCTGAAATGTTTAAGATCTTAATACCTAGTAGCTCCTGATGTAAGAGGCTTACAATACACCCGCTAGGTAGCCCGATTTTCAGTGCAACAACAAATTACACTTTTTTCTTATGCTTCCGGTAATTTTTTAATTGGATTTTAATGTTTTAATTGAAATTTAATTCTTACTTGTCTACAATGGCTATCTGATTCATAGATTGAGTTCAAGGCCTTCAATTTCTAACTTCAGAAAAGATTTAAGGTAACTTAAGCTTCCATGACCTGGAAAGGTGGACGGCAATTGTCTAGGGACTTCAAATTGTAACTGGTCAAAAGTTATCAAAATCTGAGAAGGTGAGGACCATGGGTTGAATTGACTCAGAATGACCCAGCAGCACTCCCATCTGTCAAATTCTTCACTAATACAACAACAGCATGAGACACAGAGACAGGCTCTACATGTTAACTGCTGCAACAAACCATGTGGACCATCTAAAGTTGAGAGCTGTACAATAATTCTCCTGATGGCAGAAAACTCTCTTTCTCATCTGTAATAAAGAGCTCAAACAAACCATTCAATCTAGCTTTAATTAATACAAAATATGCCACAGTAATCGAGAACAAAGGCTCCACGGTCTAGGTCTGGCTTCAGCTGCACTACAGAATATGATGGGATAATAATAATCGAAAGAGGACTCTGCATCACACTCTCTCTCATAGAAACCCGCATCATATGAGCAGAACACTTACAGGTTCCTGTTCCTCGATCCTTGACATCAATTGAGTCTGTGATGATATCCTTTTCTGCCGTCCTGCGCTGATGGCGATGGCCGACCTGACCCAGTTCCTGTTCCAAGTCCACAACACCCTCCTACCAGATCCAATTACATAAAGTAATGAGATGTTGCCACATATTCAAGCGGAACCTGTAAACTGTCCCTCAAATGTACCTTGTGCTCATACTGCATCAACTATGGTCAGTACTTGAGGTCTTCTCACACATTCACTGTGGTCTTATTAATTTAGTATCACTATCAACATTTTAGTAACACCACTTTTATGATGATAACTGAAACTCTCTTCCTTAATTTAAAGACTGTTCTGTCTCCCAAGGTTAGGCCTGAAGACTTTCTGAATTGATAACTTGCACTATACAAATTATGAACTACATTACATGACAAAGCAAAGTAACAGTCTAGATTTCATCAGCTGGTAAAATAAGTGACTGTGCCTGATAAAAACATCACAAAGTTGGACAAAATCAAAGTTAGTTTCATGCTGTACTGGACTGGAACTGCTGAGTGAAAACCACACATTTCCATCACCAAATGTTGTGAAAGCTCATTGAATATAGTAATTGGAGCATATTCATACTACTCTGAGGCTGCATAAATGAGCTCTCCATAAACAACAGGTTAAGGTGAATATTTACACAACTTAGTCATTTTATGGTGGTAATAATAATCAATGCAAACGGCTTCAAATTAGCGCATCATGGGACATCTCAAATAAAGTTTTTGTAGCAGGGCATCATACTAAAATTGAAATAAAAATACTTAAACATAAGGACTAACCATTGGACAGCTACCACAAGGGACATAACTGTGCAAAGAACTCACTTTGTTCCATTTTACGTCTACTTTCCTTCTGATCATATTTCTTGCAAACTGTAATATTCATTTATTAATTCAAACTAACAAGTATGTAGTAAGATTACACGATATAGTAGTAACAGAAGATAACAAGTTTAACAGGAATCAACTTTAACTGCATGGCAGTCTGCAAGGCATCCATCTGTCCTACTGCTTATATTACAGTTCCCATAGGGAGTTGAAGGCTGAGTCAACCTTAGGGCATCTAATCCATGTCCTTCTGATCTTCGTGCCAGCATGTTACGATTCAACCATCTCCCGGGGTTTGTGAAGATTTGCTCAGGCACAATTACATTTACCCAATGTTAGGCAAAAAGCTAGAAAGCAATTAAACCCCAATGAGAACATGAAGGAATCTGCTTGCCGGATTGGTAAGTGGTGAACCGGTTCCTGTCCGTCCAATTTCGTAGCCCACTTTGTGTGAATCGACCAACTGATGATGACCACCAGCTGGACGTAACACTGGCATCTGCAGACCCTGGCCCCTAAACAGAACAACTATCCACTTAAACCCAGGAAATAAATAACTATCACATTAGAAAGTCCTGCTGCTGGACAATCCAATAAAATCTGTAATGTCATGGTAAAGTACCCACACATTTCTTTCAATCAGTACACAACTCTTTTCCTGGAATAAATAGTGAAATAATTATCTGTACAATTGAATCATGCAGAAACTTTTGTAAATTTTGCTTTATGAACCTTCATGTCTGACTTCAATGAAACTGAAGTATGAAACACATGTACTTTGAAGAAAAGGCATGTCATATAAAACAGTATTCTCAATGAGCACATGCAATAGATTCACACCTTAATCATGTTTGACAAGTATAAATTAACTGTGAACAGTTTTTAGTAGTGTTCCGCATGAGAAAAACCATACAGATAAACACAATATACTGGTGCAGTGCTGCAAAAACTTGAAATAATTGTAATTGAAATCATATATATAGCGCTTCTTCACGAGAGACTCAATACTAAGAAACCAGGATGGAACGGTTTCAAGCGCTTGCAAACCAGAGGTAAAGAAACACCAAGGGTTATGGGTGACGTAGGATGCTAGGCAACCAATTCCAGAAAGTTGCACTGACAACAGCAAAGTTTCTAAGCTGCACTATGGAAGTTCGGGCCAGGGAAACACGTAAGTCAATCTGTGCAGCAGAGCAAATAAATCTATCACCAGGAATGAATGAGACGAAGACACAGTGACACGCACCTCCTCAGATAAGATTAATCACAGCCTTTAATGCATAAGCATAATTGCCTTATGGGCTGTGCTACATCTTACCTTAAGGTCTTACACTCTAAGAGTTTGCACAATGGCAACCAGTGCAATTCCTCTTCTGCTTAGTAACTTCATCACACCAGCATCTAACCCACATGGCATCAACCATAGCACACAAAGCTGGGTATATTCCTGAACCTAGGTATACCTCCAATGAGATGGGCTGCAGCATTAAGATAGACTGCAGTTAGTTAATGTGTGGGAAAGAGTTGGCCCTGCCTACATAGCATTGTGACAGCCAACTCTTGTGCACATGATGCATATGCATTAGGGTTGTGGTGGCTAGAGTTGTCAGTGAACGGTGTATTGTGTGAGATTGACTCAGGTGATATAAGCACATTCGACATACTCAAAGAAGTAGCTCTTGTGTCGAGATGCATTTTACTGGCATGCAAGAGTATTCAGAGCAATTTATAAATAAAGCAAAGCATTATAGATGACCAAAACCACCAGGACTGTGCAAATTCAACATAAACCATGTTACATACAGCCACAGACGAAATTTTGCCAACCTACTTAGTAAATGCTGTGGCTATCAAATTGTAAGATATGTGCATTACATCTCCCACTGATTAGTATAGAAAACAGTGATTGAGTAACTCACTTTCTTGGACTGACTCCTCCTAACTCAAACATCCTATCAGCCCCCATCAGTAACTTTGATTTCTCGACATGGTCCATGTGTTTCTTTAGTAACTGTAAAACACAAACCAAACTGTTTTCGTATTCCTCCATAATTTGACAGCTTCTGTACTTTCGTTGCATGTAGAAGAAACCTTTCAAACAATATTAATATGAAATAGGAGTATACCTACAGTCAGAGGGATATGACAGGTTCAAACAAATCTTCCACGTATCAGCATATCTATGTACAGGGTGGGCCAAAAAAAAGTAACCCCCTAGGCATTTTTGCTTATATTTCGGCCAAAAGTAAGAATTTTTAAATCCTGTTTTATAGGCTTAAAGGTAATTCATATCTACGTATAATGGCCAAATGTCACCAACATATTTCAAACAGAACAAAAGTTATATCACTTTTAGTGAGTCCACCCACTGTTTTTTGATGGTTCAAAACTTAACGCAACAAAAAGCAGCAAAAAACGATTTTACAAAGTCACTTCTCAAATAATTGTTATCAAACAAACTTGATATTACCAGATACATTATTATTATTATTTAGAAAAGAAACAGGGTACCAGCATAGCTGCACGTCACTGTGACGTCACTTAGCAAGAAGACGATCAAGTTGGTAAATAAAGAATTTGTCAGATTAATAATTTTTTATTGAAACAATGAAATTGAAATTTCTTAAATATCAAGATGGGCAAGGTGTCAATGACAGACAAAATGGCAATGCGTATGCAGACACTTCATGAGCAGGGTCTGTGAGCTTAAGCTCTAATCGACGCTTGCCCTGATAAACAGTGGAAGCTGAGTAGGCCTATCGTTAAAAAGTATGCCCCCGCATTGATGAAAGGGTATCGGCTCTGGAACGTCGTAAAGGCAGCGGAAGGCCGAAATCTTCCGCAGTCCAACAAATGGATAATCACGTAAGGGGAGCTAGCCTATGCTGGAGAAATACCACAATCTGCGACCAAAGCCAAAACCGATAAGAGAATTGAAGGTCGCATTGAAGTTTATGTGGGAAGATTTACCTCTGGGACCCATCAACAAAGACATCAAAACTTTACAAAAAGACTCAGAACATGTACGGGTACTGGTGGTGGACACATTGAACTCAAGTTGTGAAACAATGATCAAGTTTGTTTTGATAACAATTATTTGAGAAGTGACTTAGTAAAATCGTTTTTTCCTGCTTTTTGTTGCATTACGTTTTTGAACCATCGAAAACCAGTGGGTGGACTCACTAAAAGTGATATAACTTTTGTTCTGTTTGAACTGCTTTGGTGAAATTTGGCCATTATACGTAGATATGAATTGCCTTTAAGACTGTAGAACGTGATTTAAAAATTCTTACTCTTGGCGGAAATATTAGCAAAAATTCGTAGGGGGTTACTTTTTTTTGGCCCACCCTGTATGTCCCCTCACCTCTGCCCCATATGATTCCTATCACATTGCTTAACTAGTATAGAAATCCCAGCTAACAGAGCCAAAGTAACAAAACACGCAAACCTTATAACTAACAACTAAGACAGACAGCACAAGGCAGCAGATCACCTTCTGTAGGTCTGGAGAACAAATCATAAACTCACTTCAGTGTATCGATCATGAAGTTTTGAATATTCTTTCTTCATATCCATTTCTTTCTCCTCAAGTCTATTTACTAAAAAAGACAAACAAGAAAGTTCTGGAAATCTACCATTTATGTCCTGACCTGCTCATGAACTTCTTTCACCTTTCACAACCAGCAGAAGTAGCTGTTTTCTGCAATGTCTACATAAATTACAATACATCAATAAAGTAATGTTTGATTTTTTTTTCTGGTAGTCTTTCCTTGGAATTTGCTTCCAATTCGACAGGTCAATAACATCATTACTGCCAAAAGTTAAGAAAGCTGTGGCAAATGTGGTGAATGCCATAATTCAAGAATGAGCTCGTTTTTTGTGCATGGTAGCAGACCTATGTAATCTCTACTTAGTAGGCTAGTTAAGTATTTTTGTTTTATATTGTATATTGACTCAACAGTGTTGAGCAAATGTTTCAGTATCGCTTTCCTTTTCTTGTTTTCCTGTTTTTGGTTCATTTAGTTTCTTTTCTGTTTTTTGCTTTAACTTTCACTTGGTCACTGCAAGTATGTTTTCAATTATAACCTTTCTTTAGAGGCCACCATTAATTTTCTAATGTAATCTGTAATTTGGTGTCCCTACTTAGCGGGTATTCTCTATCCCTTTAAGGCCTCCTTTTTGTAGCCGTGTTGAAATTTATATGTAAACCTGATGATTTTGTTTAATTTGTTTACAAAATAAACAGATTGATTGATTGATTGAAGTTAGCCATAACTTGACAGCAAAAGCTGACTGAAGCAACTTAAACTTTAGGGTAGACCTGCAAGGATGAAATTGCAGTAATCAAGGCATGTCAGGTTGAACAAACTGATGAGAACTCTGATCAAATAATTTATGGAGCTTATCAATCTAGAACCAGTTTTTCACCATGAAAATTAATTTAAATGTTCTACCGTCTAACACCACATTCAGAGCTTGTAATGTATAACAATCATGAATTACCTAAGTTACAGCAACAAACTATGCAAAAGTAAAAGGTTTCCATTACAATCATTAACAATAGACATGCCTCAAGGCTTAAGCAGATTGCATTACATCTACTTGAACGCAGAAAAACATGCCTTGTCTGCACTGCTTAACATCTACTTACAGTTACAGAGTGCATCTGAGAGGTATGCAGAAGGCATTACCAGAACACAAAAGTTCTGTTAGAATTACACTTGTTGCCAGACATTTACAGTTTTTCATCAAAAATTATGAATCATGTTTGCAGAGAAATTTTGATTGACAACCAGATCTACTGAAAGAGATACAGACGAATCAATGTTTTACTTACTGTGGTCATGAGCATTTTTGGCTTTCAACTCAAAAGTGCGGACAATGGACTGAAGGCTTTCAATTTTGCCGTTCATATCTTTCCTCTCATCATCAATCATATCCTCTATGGCCATCAGTTTCTGCCAATTTAATCAAATCAACAGTCAATCTTTGGAATAGTCCAGAACATGTTTTATGAATAAACAAATAAAAGAAATAATACATAAATAACAGAGAAAAGTTAATAAAATTGTATGCCATTAATCAGCTCTGTATTTTGTGTTCTTGCCCAAATTGATCAATCCAAGGATGTCCTGGCATTGTTTTATATTAGGCTGTGAGCAGACATGGAAGTAGAAATCCAACAGGAAGGAAAGCCTTTCCTAACACAGATTTCTCTAATTTCTTACAGGTTCAAAACAATACTGGTCAATCAGCCATTTCTTACAGGTCATTTGTGACATTAAAACTACATGCACATCTTCTACTGTTTACCACTGATAGAAAAGGAAGTAACACATGAACCATGCACCTACAGACCTGTGTGTATGGTACCAAAGAGAACTAGCAGTAAAGCATTTCAACTAGTATGACATAGGTCCCATCTATAGAGTTAAGCAATAGCCAATATATGTGAACACAAGTTCGTTGTGTCACAAAGTCTATTAATTTGTTTGAATTAATTAGGCTTATGAGATGCTAGACATGGAAATCCTGTGGATACCATTTGAAGCATCTTACAAAATACCTTAAGTTTATAGGATTAAATGCTGCAAGCTATCGAGTATCAATGGACTCCACATAGAAGGCATAATGGGCAAGCATGCAGGATGGGCCAAAATGCTATAAGGTTCAGCATTTGGGTCACTGCTAATGTACCACCAAATACTATTACTGAGCAGCAACTACAGGCTTATGCCACATAACGTTGTGACAACTCTCTGTGCTGCTGCAGCTGCTATTAATTGTTAAAGGGAGATTAGATTGAATAACAAAGTGTGCGTTTTTCATTTTTTCTTCTGCTGAACAAAACCATAAACAGGATTCAAATGACATTCAAATCATCGCTCTTTCAGACATTCAGATCTGTTTCACTTTTATCAGGAATTGATTTTTGCTCCCAAAGCAAAGAAATTTAACATACAGACACGATGGAAAATGGCACACTCTCACCATTTAGACTTAACAAACATTATCAGCTAATTATACATTATGTCAAACTACAAAACATTTAATTTCTGCTGCTCTGTGAAATGATAAAAGCATAGACATTCAAATGCTATATACTAATTTTAAGTGTTTACATTGTATTGCACTCTAACAAAAATGTATGACAACAGATAGTTGGGGATTTTACACGTGACCAAATATTGTCAAACATTTAGGCTTCTTATATTTATAGACAGCAGTTAATCTCAGTGTACTTAAAATCCAAGTGCAACTTAGTGCATGAAAGTAGACTTCTGCTATCCACTTACAAACACCAATTTAGACTTTTGGGGGATATGTTCACTCATATTACAGTACAACCATTTTAAAACTCAAATTCCGTAATGTGATAAGCGAAGATTAAACCTCTGCAGTCTGCACACTGGTAACATCGTTGACATACAACACAACTCAACTAGAATTTTGATAACAGCAGCTACACTGCTACAGAGTACCGATAAAGGCTAAAAGGCAAGCTACACCTCTGGCAGAACTACAGCTAACTGACTGACTGTAAGAAGTATAAGCAGTTCCAAATTCTATTTAACCAAGAATTTTTTCATCAATCCAACATCAATTTAAGCAAAAATTTGCATCAATCCAACTTCTATTGAAGCAAGGATTAGTTTCGTCAATCCAACTTTCATTCAAGCAAAAAATTCATTGATCCAACTTCTATTTAAGCAAGAATTACAATTGGCGAATAATTTGGGATGCTAAAACGATAGATTACCCCAACTTCGTCAATCCACATCTGCAGTATACAGTAACATTATCATACCTGGTCTGCAGACTTTCTCAGCTGTTTCTCTCTTTCATACTGCGTCATCAGCTGTTCATTGTCGTCCTTACACAGCTCCAGTTCGGCCTCCTTCTCTTGGTTCTCCTTAAACGCAACGTCCAAATTCTCTAGGATCGTGACAATATGCGGCATCATCTCTTTGACGACATCCTCCCCGTACGTGGGAATCATCCGTTCGAACTCCCTATAGATGTTTGTCGCCACCGCCTGGACACGGTCCGACATAACGTGGCTGTCCTCATAGAGATCCGTCGTTCCAGTCCCATCATGACCGAATATCGTCTCTGACTGAAAATCGTCATCCATTCTGTCGATGACGCGATTCTACTCAATTCCGGACTTCTAGCCAGTAATTTCTGGCCCTTTTTACTTAGATATTAAATCAGACAACGGAGGATTTTAATCATTTTAATCGATAGATATTGTAATCATTGCTTACAGACGATCGAGCATTGGACTGAAATTGATTATGAAACTGTTCTCTGATGCCAGAGCCTACTTATTATTCATGAATCCAATGAACCATTTCTCAACGACGAAGTGAAAGTAAATAAGTATGTGGAATAGGAGTCTTCGAAACTTCAAATCAATAGCATTATAGCACTTAAATACAGGGCTGTTAAAGGCTTGGTTTTGGGTTTTAAAAAATAAAAAAAAACAAAACCGCAAAATTTGGTTTTTTTTTTTTACAAATTTCAAAATTATAAATGCCAAAAATGTCGTCTCTTTAACTCTGTTGGCAATTGTTGTATGGTCATTGTTAACTTCGTTTTATGACATTCTACGGTTCTACTGTTCTAGTTAACCCTTTGACTTGCCCTATTTTTCCCGATAAAAGGTAAATGTGTATGTGTGTATGTATGTATGTATATATGTATGTACGCCTTCTATATATGTATGTATGTATATATGTATGTATGTACGTATATATGTATGTATGTATATATATATGTATGTATGTATATATGTATGTATGTATATATAAATGTATGTATATTATATACGTATATATATGTATGTATATATAAATGTATGTATATATATGTATATATATATATGCATATATATATGTATGTATATATATGTATGTATATATATATGTATGTATATATATATATGTATATATATGTATGTATATATATATATATATGTATATGTATATATATGTATATATGTATGTATATATATATGTATATATATATGTATGTATATATATATATGTATGTATATATATATGTATATATGTATATGTATACATATGTATATATATATATGTATATATATACATAAATATACATACATATATATACATACATATATATATATATACATACATATATATACATACATTTATATATACATACATATATATACATACATTTATATATACATACATAATTGCGCTTTAAACCGCGGTCGCAATACAACTGCATAGGAAAGCGCTTTAAAGCGCGCTGGCCAGTCAAAGGGTTAATTTCATTTATAAGCCTATATAGGGCCCCCCTATGCATCTGATTAATTTGAACGGTATTATGCCATTTTTATGAGTTTTATTATCCGAAATAGGAAAATCTCATAAACAAAAAAAACAAAAAATAAAACAAAAAACCAACTTTTCATTTTGAAAAGTTTGGTTTTTGCACCCCTGCTTAAATATCGAGGAGATAACTCATTCACGTGAGCACAGAAAGCAAAGAAAATTCTTTGGAAACTCTCATTACTACCTCCCCGGTCGTCAACTTTTCAAATATGTTGGATACCCCCCAAGAACTCTAGATTCCCCCCGACAGCAAGGGGAGTAGATTAAACACTGGGTCTACTTCAAGATGAATAACTATAGGGCAAATAGCATACTGGTTGGGAATTTAAACTATTATGATAGTTATAATCTGAGCTTGGGACAAGTTTTCGAATGCTGTGGAAAGTATAGGCGAGTGCTGGAGGCAGACGGATTCAACACATTACAATCAGTAATTGACACAAAGAATAATTACCATTAAGGGTATTTATGCTATTATCAAAAGATTCTGTGAAGCAAGTGTGTATAATAATTATTAATTATAACAATTATTATACACACTCCTAAAGCCGGCCTACATATCAATGCAAGGTACATACCTGTAGACAATTCAAAACAAGCAACTGATGACAACTCTCAATACATGGTATAGATTGTTAATGATCTCTTTCTTAGCACTAGCACATGAGCCCTGATACTATAATCAATGCCAACCTGCTTTTACACTGTAATAGGCCTATTATTAACTACATCAGGCAAATTTGCAGAACATGTACAATGTGCACAATTTTACTCTGTGATTCAATCTCTGTGATTCAATAATTAACAAAGAAAGCATACGAGTAGTGACATATTTTATTAAGGAAATTAAACAACTGTTGATGCTGCTCTCCTCGAGCACAGAATACCTTTCTTTAAACAAATCTCATAAAAATTTTAACAGAATAGTTTTCATATATATATATATTTACAACAATTCAGAAAAGCAACTTTATCACAAAAATATTACTTTATAACAAAAATACTGTGAGTAGTGGCAGATTTTATTAAGAAAATTAAACAACTGTTAAACACTCTCCTTGAGCACAGAATACCTTTCTTTAAAAAAATCTCATACAAATTTTTAACAGAATAGTTTTCATATATTCACAACATTTTCAAAAAACAACTTTATCAAAAATACTACATTATAAAAATACTACATTAAGCAAATTAAACAACTGTTGAGGTTGCTCTCCTTGAGCACAGAATATTCTTTAAGAGAATAGTTTTATATATATTTACATTTCAAAAAAGCAACTTTATCACAAAAATACTACATTACAACCAAATTTTTTACAAAGTAATTCAAAAATAATATGCCTGGTCTAGACAAATTTCGACAGCATTAACAATAAGCTGCCTCATGAATAGTTCCAATCTCACTGAACTTCAGTGCGATCTCTAAGCCAAAACATAATAACGATTGTTTTGGATTTTATTATTTCTCACACTGAGGATCGAGTCTGTCTTTGCAACTCTTGAACTTTAACAGCAAAGCTATTTGACTGCAATCTTACTCAAGATCATGTACCACAGATTGAAATTGATATTTCAATCACATCAGTAATCAGCCTTCCTAAATCTTTTTTTATTATATGTACAAGGAATGATCTATAATGTCATTGACATGGCACTTGTATCAATGACCGATAAGTGATCATAAGTAGCAAAGATGTTCTTGTGTGTTACGACTTTGCAATGGGTCCTCAGTGTTCTAACCCAGATGAAGTTTGAAGCAGCAGACTCTACACAGTTCAGGCAAGTATTCATCAAATCAGTATCATATCACTAGTAGCCACTAAATGTGTTGCATCTAACCTAAATTAGCTATTTATCTCTTCTCTTATTGTTACATATAGGGATATATGCAATTAATGTAAAGAGTGAAGGTGCATTCACACAAGATAATATGAGCTAGCAAAATAGTTATACACGAGGATTCTAAACAGTATAATTTTTAGTAACTTCTATAGCACCGGTGTCTAATGCATATGGCATCAACCATCTGTAGGCACAAAACCATAGATGTTTGTAAAGCTATAGACAGTTATTTTATGCTGAACTGGTGTCTTATGACTAGAATTCCATCCTCTTGCAAGACTCTTCAAAGATTGTTCTTCCAATTCAAGAAATTATCACACACTGTTCATTTTCAGTAATTACTGACAACGAAGCTGGTCACTGGTGTTGCCAGTCTGTAAAGATTCACAAGTTTTGAAGATTTCTTGTCGCTCTGACACCCACGCATTGAAGACATCTCTGGAAAAAGAATAACAAATACCATATATTCATACTGAGGCTGGAGATTCATTCATATCGAACATTTGTATAGCGCCCCTTCAAGAAAACTACTCAGATTGTTGAATGGCAACATGCTGGCACAAAAAGCAGAACACGGGTTCGATACCCGCGAACCCCATAAGGTTAATTCAGCCTTCCATTCGTAGGTGGCATTGGTAAAATCAGCAGTAGCCTTGCAGGATCTCTCTCTCAATTCCTTCCGTTCCTTCCAGAATATTGGGCGAAAAGATTTCTCCATTCCGTGCGGTTGCTTGCGGTTTTCTCTGCTTTATTCCAATCGATTCCCATCTCCTTTAGATCTTCCTTAAATGTGCTCCTCCAGGTCTTCTTTGGGCGGCCTCTTTTTCTCCTTCCTCCATCCGGTATCCACGTCATCGCCTTCTTCGCCGGTGGTTGTGCTGGCATGCGGAGTATGTACCCAGCCATTTCCCTTCTTCTTGCCTCGACTGTTATCTCCAAGTCCTCCGACCCCGTCATCCTCAGGACCTCCTCATTGGCCTTGCAGGATGCCATAATTAAATTCGACTCCTGTTAAACTTGTTATCATCTGTTTCTACTATGTCCTGTAATCTTATTGTGTACTTGTCAGCTTCAATTAATAAAGAAGAATATAAATATATTATCTCTTAGCCAAAAACCTTTCTGGACAGAGGTCTGAAATGAATAGAAATTTCATAGAACAACCAAGAGATAAAATAGCCCATTGTGCGCAACAACATTTATATAGTACCTACTAATAATCTCTTGAAGGCATTGTGTTATAGTTGGATAAGAACAAGTTCTGTTAGAAAAAACTGCTCAAATAACAAAAAACCTCCACAGACAGGTTTGCCAATTATTAACCAGTAATAGGAGTAGAGCTTCACAAGACAATGAAGATGGGCAAAAATAACGACAGCCGAGTGATTACGGTCACCGACTGTGCCAATGTAAGAACAAGTCACAGTCAAATATACTACCACTAGATTTGCCATACAAACTAGAGGATTTTGCCATACATAACAATAACCGTCAATTTTATTGGTCCCATCAAACAAACAAAAATCAGTTCAAATGCAATACAGTAAAATATGTAAAATAAGGGTTATCAGGGAACAACAGGGAAAGAAAAAAGCCCTAAAAGGACCAAGGTCCCGCTAAGCAAGGTCACCCTTTCATAGAATGAGATACAGTGGCTGGTTAGTTCAGTTACACGTTTGATCGACATAACTTAACTAGTTAACTAGTGCACACACATCAGTCAATTATCTGTTTTGTCAAGTGATCTCGCAATCTTCATTTGAAGAGACGAATGTCAGTCGAACATCGTATATCAACGGGGCCCCTATTCCATGTACCCGGTATTAGGGCCAGCACATTTAATCGAGAACCTGTAGTTATTAGTTCGGGAGTGAATAGGCGTGTAGTTATTAGAGGAGCATATGCTGTAAGGATTGATTTTGGATTTCGATGTGAAATAATTATTGAAAGTTGATGTTTATTTGCATTTCTGTACATGAATTCATTAATCTATAACACATGTGGTAAGCAACATCTCTCAGTTGTGCATCTTCAAAGCCACTCTGAAGAATCTGGTTTGCCAAAGCATTGTTATCAAGTGTCGATTGCAGAGTCTGAGGCTCACCCACAGTTTACAACAAAGTCAACATATTTACACAACTCAATATCATATGCCAGGCTACACAATGCTGTTCAAATAATGTCCAAAACCATATACAATCTGGACCACACTTTGATGAAGGCAATTAGAGTAGCACAATACACCACCTTAGTCATCGATGTGACAGCAAACATTTTGTCAGGTGACAACTGTTGTGTTGATGGCCAGTTACACACTATGTACTAATTACGATACATAACATATTCAAAATGTATACAAATTCAGCACAAAATTAAAAAAATCATATACTAACTTGCAGTGCATGACTATGCAGTGTGAGCTGCAGTAGTCGTTTGACCATCGTGGATTATCCACAGCAACGTTCAGACAATCGGGACGACGACAAAGCCCTGTCAAATCCACCTGTAACCATAACACTACTTTGTGATCATAAAAGCAAATACACTTCTGGTCCTCAGAAACTTCACCTGCATTTTCAGTACCAATACTGCAGTATTATCAATAATAAACTTAGCTGACAGATTTACCAGAAGCTAAAACTAAATACACAAAGATCTGCTCCAAGTCAAACAGAACGAGTGTTTGGCAGCAATTGTTCAAGCAATGGGATGGATCAACAAAAGCAAAGTTTCCATCAGACCCAACTTCCCTTGTACAGGACAAAGCTTCACCAAGGTCATTCCAACTTTCTGGAGTATGCTGCCTAGCATCCTACAACACCAGTCCATTGGTCTTCCTTTTCCTCTATTCAATATGCATTTGAAAACCATTGCTTGGACTGTGGTTTTGTTGTCAGGTCACGAGATCCTCTGATCAGTTTATCTTGAAAGGTATAAATCTGTTGTTATGTCTACAATTCACTAAGTAAATGGTTCCTAATGTGCTGAAGCAACAAGCTGCATTAAAAAGTTCTCATCTAGAATGAAACTAATATTGCTTTGATAGTCTGTCGGCTTATGTAAGGAAAGAAAAATGTAGGGTAAAATCTTGCAATGAAGCTTAAATTCATGATATGATGGTCCTGAAGCAGAAAAATGTTGTTGCCAATAATGATCAAGAGTTGAGTCTCTGCTTGTGTTGGAGACTCAACTTTCGATCAAAGCACAATCAGTTTCAGTTTTAATGTGTCTGAACAGATAGAATATGTGTGCAGGTTACAAAACTTCAAAATAGATATTGAATATGCTAAAAACGTCCAGAACAAGTCTGGTTTGTAGGAAATATCAGACTGAAGAATTACTGTGGCACAGGCAAGCATGACTGGTGCTGCCTATATAATCTGTACTGGTGTACACTGAGACAATCATGAACTGTTCTTAACTTCAAACCATAAAATATTCTTTGAAATAGTCAGCATACCATAACAGAATATAATACTGCAATAGTTAGTTAATAAAAAACCCTTGAATGAATGAATACTCCTCCTCATTTCTTGATTGTAAGTTCAGATGTATGAATTTTCTTTACCTTTGTCTCAGCATCTTTTACATTTAACGGCTTCTCTTTCTTGAAGAATTTCTTTGAGCAGGACTGCTCCAGCTTCCTCCTTTGTGCCTGTTCATTCTGGTCCGGTGAATTCTTTGCCACTTTTCGTACACGTGCTTTGATTTGTGTGTCTGAATCAAGACTTCTCTCCTGTTTTAATATTAACAGTGAACTGTGAGATTCACTCAGAACATGACTAATTTCACACAGCATGATTATAATGAGTCACAAGTGTTTCCAATGGTTACAAATGTTTCCCATGTGTACAGTAAATGATGTCCAACCACTACAAACTTGCCCAGTCACTGCATTACATCATTCACTAAAGAGATGCCTGCCCAGTGCTATGTTAAAGGTAATGTGCAGTGACTTTAAAAATGGCAACAGTTGGTTGCACTTATACATTTACGCATATGCACCGTAATGCACAGTTCCAAACATGAATTCATTTTTTCTTAGCCAAGAAACTGTCTGATTTCAGCATGAAACATCAAACACATACTTGGAAAGAAATCATATGCAAGGCATTCTCAATTATTGTGGAAGCCCAGGAATAGTTCCCATTCTTCCAATTCCCATCCAGATCTAGTGGATTGGAATAAAAATGGATTCACAGGACAAGGAATGCTGTTCTTCAAATCCAACATCCAAATTGTTTATGAAGCTAATTGATGGAATGCAAAACACAGGAAAACTGGTGAAACCAAACTATTAGGGAGGGGTGTGACTGTTGTGACACTACTTCTCTTATGGGAACTTACATCTACAATTATGACCACAAATGTTATGGTTAACCATAGCAAATTACCATTGCCTGACACACCATGCTGACTTGCATCTTACTGACCTATGGATAATACAAAGAACTGAATTAATTGATGCCTAATAAGAAGAGCACAGATATCCTTGTTAATTTGTAATCATCACTGGCATGTGTAAAAAGCATTAATACCTCTCACAATGTTCAGAGCCAGTAATCAATATGATCACTGATGATTACACAAACTCAAACAAAATTTTGTAACTACATGCAATAGCTACCTCAGTTGATGTTTTAAAGTTTATACCTACAAACGTTTTAATAAAAAATCCTCTTAACTCTCTTATAGATACGAATAAAACCAACACAGATAGAATATGACTAACAGAAGAAGTTGACCTCTTGGCAAAATGTCTCCCACTTTTGGCCTTTCTCTTGTAATCCTTCAAAGGAAATAGAAAAATATCAGAACAATTTCTTGTTTAGAAAAATATAAAAATTGCAATAAAAATGATTCCAAATACAATCATAATTAATTCACTAAAACATCAATTACATAACCCACAGCCTAGGCCAATGAAAATCAAAGATACTGTAGTGTAAAGCATACTTAGTCGAAGCAAAAGCCAGGTAAGCAAGCATGAAATTACTTCCTTTGTTGGAATACTATTTTCATGTGTGTGCATCAAATGCAGAACACATCCGTAGCCACAGACTATTGGTGAAAGAGGCACATAATAAGTGACTGCCTTAATTTACAGTAAAAAGAATTGAATCTCATGCAGAGCAACGTAGCAGGACACTAATACATAATATATAACCAAATCTATTTCTCTTATTGTAGAGTTTAAAGTATTGCAAACATTCAATATGTAGAAGTACTTCTAATCATATTTTCCTTAGAAAAAACAACTTTCAGTCTTTGTTGAGAATCTCTCTGTCCCGTTATATGTGACACCAATAGAACACTTTAAATAGCACATAACTGAAAACATACCACTTTCGACTCTTTGTCTAAGTGATCCCACATTGTTGCCACAATATTGGCTATTTTCGCAAACTTTGCTTTTGGATTTCCTTCAACAATTGCTGTTTTTGCATCATTGTAGAATAATGAATAGCCAGAAACAGACCTACACAAGAAAGCAATCAATAAACTTTAAAGTTCAAAACATATTGTATAATTCAAAGTCATTTACATGTATACTGTGAATTCTACACTAGAATAAACGATAAACGTCAACAAAAACTCAACTTTCACATAAATTAATGCTACTAGTAACTGGTTAACTGAAATAATCCCCTCCAGCTCTGAGGCAAAGTGAGCAAACTAACTGTCTTTGGCACTGTTACTATGGGGTAAAAATTATGCTATCTTAAGGTTCCTTCACCATGTTCAACTAGGGTAAAAAGTTATTGCCAGTTATGTAATATTATTATATATTCATTTGATTGCAAGGCCAGATGACACTGCAGCTGGGTATAGTAAAAGGGGACTACAACTTCATTAGGAATTATCTTTAAAGCATCATATTTGGCTTAAAGATTTCGGGCCAGATTTTACTGATTGTCGATATAGGATTTGGGGGATAAAGTTACAGTTGTCCTTTGCTGGCAGAGTAAAGTCATGCGGCCTCTGACAAAGGCTGTCATTGTGGCGTGATAGCGGGGGGACACAAACTGTGCAGGACGTGGGTCTAATTAGTCCTTGCTGCACGAAAGAGGCAGCCCTCTCTTCTGCACTTGGTGCCACCTCCGACAGGTATCCCATTCACTGTGCGTGGTGCAGCAGTCGCTTCACCCTTAGTTTATCCTCTGTAGTGGTAAAGCCCCACCAAGCAGGCATGGTGTACATGAGGCGGGCCACAGTGGTGGCCTCCGTGACCACAGGCAGAGCCTTTTCGGGTAGACCATGATTCCTAAGTACTTGAAACGCAAAGAGGGAGCTGGAGCATGCACTGAGAACCTCATCGACCCACTGTGAGACTTGCAGGCTGTCCTGTATTGTGACCCCTAATATCTTCATAGCTGTTACTCTTTCAACATTCAGAATAGGCTCAGGGCGCTCCGTGATCCCCCGTCGGGTGACCAACATCTCATGAGAATTGTTGGTGTTGAGCCACAAGTTGTTATTTTCAGCCCATTCTGTAATGTGCACTAGCTCTACTTCCACCGTTGACCTTATCGCTGCATCATTTCATCGCATTTAACTTGCATTTCAAGAAAATACTGTTTAAAGTTCTACATCTTGTGTCTTCACCTCTTACAATTATTATTGTTGTTCCCAAATGAGGCTCAGTAATCAGGAACTCAAGTGATTCAAATATGAAGTCCTGTTTCACTTCCATTTAAAAATAACTGCACCAAGTACAGGAACAGAGGCTTACAAGAAACAGCAGCTGAACAACACGAAACAGGATATTAACATACATCTTTGGTTTGAGAGTGCATTTCATTGAGGATTTTTCATCTAGTCTGTGACCATCACTGTTCCAGCAACCAGCAGCTTCAAAATCACATCGACCTGTCATCTAAAAACCACACACACACAGATCATAACTTGTTAAAAGCTTTAGCACTAAATCTTCATGATAAAATTCACCAGGAGAGAATTTTGTAAATCTTCTTCTGAGCATTAATAAAGTAGAAACATAAACACAGGCTGTTAATCAGGCAATGTAAATATATTTTTAGCAGTCAATGATTTGAAGTGTTAACAAATTGATTTTCTGAGCCTCTGCATATGAGGCTTGTTGGCTAATTGATGTTCTCTGTCACCATCTGACCTTATCACCAACACTCTTAGATCAGCATTCACACTCTATACCAGTAGCCTTTTGGTAATTAACAGTAATCATAATCATACACTCCAAATTTCTAAACTGCTACTGTAAAGTTAAGCACAGAGCAACAGCTTATTCCCAAGCACTGACGTCAAGTCAAAGGGGTAGTGCACAGATGGTCAAGGGAAGTTCCAAATCTGGTTGCCATAGATAGAGGAGACAGAAAATCTGCAACAGCAGTTTTCGTTGAAGACAAGAACGCTTGGAAGGCGAGGATTCAATGGATTAGTGAACCAATTCTTGAAGAGATGGGATTTTAATTTGGAGTGAACAGCCTGTGAAGTGGCAAGTAGAGGAGTCTGAGGCAGATGATGGTCGGTGGGCAGTGGTAATGGTGAAAGAACTGAGAATTTGTAGCATTTAGGGGAAAATCATTCTCAGAATGAATGAAGCTCGTTCCAGAGTCAAGATGCAACATAGTAATGTATGCATTGGTTTGACAACTTGAAGCTAGGAGTGACTTGGAGAAAGGAGAGATATGAGGATGATCGGGTAGAGAGGAAGGTGGGAGTAGAGAGGGTGGCTGAGTTAAACTTGCATTTATAACTTAGTTATTATTTTGTGGAATATAGCTGTTCTGTGCACAACATCAGTGCTTACTCTGTGTCTTAATGTCATATTATTATCTTCAAGTGGTTTCAATCAGGTTTAGAGTGTCACTTCTGTCGCTTTATAACTTTATTACTTAGTGAAATTTGACCATTTGTTCACTGTCCGAAGAAACGTCACAGACAAAAAGAGATCAAAAATTGAAAAACTATTACAACAAGACCATTGAGTGGAAAATTAAGCAAACACCTGAGAAGTCGGCAATTCATCATCATCATCGTCACTTTTTGCATCAACACAATCCATTGTCAGACTCTCAGCATCATTGTCACTGCTGTCACGACCCGGAGAACACGACATCCAAAGAGTTGGCTCCTGCTCTGCTTCACAATCCTCTTCGTCGGTCAGTACAACTAAATCTGTATTCTTCGGTGGTACACTTCCCAGCATCAAGGAAGAAGATCCATTAGATCCAAACGAAGGCATCGCCTGAGAACTACTTGGACTTTCGTCTTTAGGTGCTGATTTAAAGAACGTCTTTAAACAAAATCACACAAACACCAGTGCTGTATGCAAGACATAAAATTTCAAGACTAAGACAAGACTAAGACAGATGAGTTCCAAGGCTGAGACCAAGACCAAGACAGTGGGTACCAAGACTGAGACCGAGATACAAGGTCGAAGACAGTATAAGACAAAGGTTTTTTGCCATGTATTCCACAGGGTAGCACAGAATAAACGATAAAGCAACAGTTTCCCAACTTGTAATAAATACCATTAAATTTTATGAATATGAGAAAATGACACATTCCTTAACAACAATTAACTGCAGTACCTAGTGGAATGTTGCTGGGCTTGCAAGCCCTTTGACCATACAGTAGCTATCAAATAAGCAGCAAGAGTTTATCAATATCAAAATTCAAAATAAAATGTGCTCTTTCACACATTTAATTTTAGTTGGTTTAGAAACCCATACACCTTGGACAAAGAGCTTTTACTCATTAAGTCAGTTGAACTTTGCACAATTAGGTTGACTGCGAACGTATCAGTTACCTCAAATATTGATGATCGTCCTGGTTTTAGGGTCATCACTGGTTCAATACAATTTACCACTTTCAGACTCTTTTAAAACTGGTCAGTTAATTCTTTGCAGGTAGAAACATCAGTTCCTAAAAATATTAAATGTCAAATTATTACAATACAAAATCTTGAATCAGTAACAAAGCAATCCTATGACTGAACATGGTAATGGCCGTGGTAGCCAGTCACACATTTTGTTTAATCTGAGAGCCATTCTTTTGTAGTTTTAATGATAACTCTCCTATATTAGGACTACATAAGTGCCGAAGTCTGCTTCTTAAGTTATTCATTGAGTTTAATTTAGATTTCGAGGTTTTGAACAGCATTTAGAGCCCTATCACTGAAATCCAAATGCCAATGCATATGGGTTGGCACCAAGCACGTTCAGTAATAGTCAGCCTGTTGTTAGGATTTTTAGCCTGAACATAGATCTGCAAAGGGATGCGGCAGATAGCTGAGATTTTCGATACATCAAATTTTATTCAGTAAATTAAGCTCTATGATTATGTGGCAAAAATGGTAACTAATAAAAGGGTACCATAAGTGGGGATCTACCTATTTTCTTTTTCTATTTTGCTTGCTCTTTTTTGATGCATGTAAATTTACAAGCACAGAACAAACTTTGCTGGGTTGACATAATAATTGTCTTCTATTTCATCTCAGAAATAGAAATAAGAATGTCTTCCCCAGGGCCGTTGATAAGGTTCTGCGAATGTGGGTGCAAAAAGTTACCACAGGGGCCCGTGTCGGTCGAGCGGCCGTTTGTTTGGGTTACGTATCGATAGTCCAATGGTTCGATAGTCCGAAGATTCTGTAGTTCGACATTAATCCAACATAAAATCGTTGCATGAATCCAACATCTACTTACACTGCGATATTTTGTCATCATTCCAACTTCCATTTAAGCAGGGATTATTTTCATCAATCCAACTTCTATTTTAGCAAGAATTCTGTTAATCAATCCAACTTCTACTCAAGCAAGAATTATTTTAATCCGTCAATCTACTCCAAATCTTCGGACTATCGACCGGTTACCGTTGGTTCGCCGTTGGTTTTTTTATATCCCATTTATCCCTTAGTTATAATCCTTATACACACTATAGTAAGTGGCGGCCACTGACTGTTTGAGAGTAAATGTAGGCCTAGATAGAACACTTCAAGACCACATAACAACAATTTGTCAAAAAAATCTGATAAATGTAAAATAATCAATGTACTTAATTCTTTAACGCTGCAGCCTGCATCAAATGAGTAAATGTCCATAGGACCTTAGATCTATCATCTATAGAATGCAGGTGCATGTTACGTGCTGTTGTGGCAGGTCAGTAAGCAAGCAAACAGCGTAAGTAAGCAATGCTAAGCATTAGTAAACATAGTGACTTAAATCAATATAATCACTAGTGCTTTCTTACACTTTTTGATTTCACAGAAATTTGAAGTGAGACTGAGACTTGCACCCGACATTTAGCAGACAGCAACAAAACTAGGCTCAGGGTCTCGTGGCGGCTCAGGGGCCCGCGGTGCGCTGCACCGTTTGCACCTATGGTAAAAACGGCCCTGGTCTTCCCCATCCCACTGTGGGATATTGCGAATTTTCCTTTCCAATATAGAGTTTGGATTTTGAGGTTCCTGTTTGTCTATTTTGTAGTGAATCCATTCACGTCTCAGTCGTTAGTGGAACCCAAGCACTACATTCAGGCCCGTTACGATATTGGCTAAAGCCAATATTAAGCCAATGTTATGCGAACTTGCTCAGTGCTTTTGGGATTTTGAAATGGCTAACATCATGACTTTTGAGGGTCAGTAAGGGTCAAAAGTAAGGGTGCTGTCAGGTCGGATAGAGTCAGGTTAGGCATCATGAGGGTCGGTTAGAGACAGGGTCATTATTAGAAAACATGGTGAACAACATTCCATCTCATTCGGGAGTGCTTATCCATCGACCACTTTCACATGCACAGTATCACATGACGTGCATTGACCAAATGCATAGTGGGCGTTAGTCAAGTCCTGTGTATAGGCGTGACTGTATCCACAACTATTCTATTGAAATTTTATGCTATATTCAGAAATTAATCATTTTCAATCAAAAGCCTAAGCTTATAGGCAAATCTGGTCATCACATAGTTTATGTTGCTACATTTTTTTAATGTCTTCAATGCCATACTTGAAGTAAATAAGCGGTTTTACCGGCAAATCTTCTTGAGGCCATATAAGTAAGAAATATTCACCTTCCGATATCATTATTATTATCATTAGACTGTCATTTATAGCACGCCTAAACAAAATAAGAATCTTGCACAAAGAGCGCGTAACAGCAAAATCAATAATAGTAGGGCCTAAATCTTAAAAAAATAAGTTTTAAGGTTAGTTTTCAAAATCGATAATGTTGAGGATTTGCGATAGCACACGTTTTTAGACGTTGACCTCAATGAACAGAACTAATTAACAGCATTTCAAGACAGCGACAGAACTTTCATAAATACGAGTCTTGTGAATAAGTAAACAAATTGGAGTAAACTTCAGTTAGTCTACCCTCCAAATCATAAAAACCACTAATAGACTAATAATTTCAGAGACAACGCAAAATTGTCTTCAAATTATTCCCGAATTGAAAATGAAATACAAAATGCAATTAAAATAGTCAGTAAATTGCCAATTTCATCTTAGAAGTAACAAATTACCGCGTTTATCGTATCACAGCTAACATTTCAAATTCAGATTCAACGCCAAAGTAAAGGATCTGATTCAACGCTTTCGCCAGTTCCCTAATATAACTAATGACTTCATACGGCGATTGGCGACATCTGGCAATTGACTGAAGCGCAAAATAATTTGTACGGACAGCAGAGTGACGCGGGGAGACAATCTCGTCCCCATACCCGCCCCGCCTCGCCACAGCCTGCTATTTCCACCTTCGTCGAATTAGACAAGTGAAACGCTGCCTGGATGAAACCTGCCTTCGTATTCTTACTCAAGCCAATTGTCATCTCTCGCATCGACTACTGCAATTCCGTCCTATCTGGCCTTCCCACATCGACGCTACAACCTCTAACATCAGATCTGTTCTGCACGCCGCCGCTCGCCTAATAAAAGGTCTTGGTCCCAGAGACCACATCACACAATCTCTTCAACAACTACACTGGCTTCCCATTCGCGCCCGTATCACTTTCAAAATCTCCCTCCTCATGTATCATATCCATTTTGGAACCTCCACCTCATATGACATCCAATGGATGTCATCCATGGTCGTGCCATGCTCTGCTTCAAATCCTAGAGGACTCAGATCGGCCACGCCAGGAGACTTTACCGTTCTTCGCACCAAGAGGAAGTTTGGAAATCGTGCTTTTGCTGTCTCCTGATCCAGAGAATGGAACAGTCTCCCATGCAGCTACAATCCGTCAATGTTCATCTGTAACCCAATTTAAATCGAAATTAAAAACTCATCTATTCTCATTACACTATGACTTAAATTAGAACACAGCGCAAACGCGCTTTCGTGCAAGACTTGTCTTGTTAAAGCGGGCCATAAATTTCTAATAATTGTATTGTATTGTAGGCTAACAAGTAGTCTAATTAAGTCTGCGCCCCATCCCCGCAGGTTTTCTCCCCATCCTCACCCCCATCCCCGCAGGACGACATCACATTCCCCGCAACAAGTTTAGGGCCTACACGAATTCAAATTTTAAAAAAAATAACATTTTTTAGCTTACAAAGTTATTTGTAGGCCTATTGCTGACTGCATTGGTGTTTTATTATCTTATCGACAGTTTGCTTTAACCAAGTCCTGACTATTTCTGACTAGTAGGCTTCAGGAAATAAGAAAATCTCCTTATCAGTTCTCAAGTTCGTAACATCACCCGGGTTTATTGCCGGCTCATTCCCCATTACCGCGGTATTACCGCCAGAGTAAACCCCATTACCGCGGTATTGCCGCAATTGTTGTCCCCATTACCGCGGGATTTACCGCAAGGCTAATGCGAGTGTAGGCCTACAGAGGGGATATAAGCGGTAGGTCTTAGTCTGTGGCAAAGCTCTTTGCAGGCCAAAAGTCGTAGGCCTAATCGTAATCGCAATCTCTAAGTTTTTAAAGCGCCACTCCAAAGCCAACGTGTTTTGAGTGGAAACCAGAGGGTGATGGATAGAGGAGCCTGATCAGGCAGATGATGGTGGGTGTTTGGCCTTCAATTCAGTGGAACCCCAGCACTACATTCACGCCCGTCGCGCTATTGGCTAAAGCCTGACACGTGAATTTGCTGACTTCCCTTGGAATTTTGAAATAGCGGACATCTTGAGGGTCGGTCAGGGTCAGGTTAGGATTCGTGAGGGTCGTTCATGGTAAGATTAGGCGTCGTGAGGGTCGGTTAGGGTCAGGTTGGGCGTCGTGAGGGTCGGTTAGGGTCAGGGTTAGTGTCGTCATTAGAAAACATGGTGAACAAACTTCCACCGCAATCGGGAATGTTTGTCGATCGGTTCGTTTCACGTAGGCCCACACAAAAATCATGTGACATGCATTATCCAATTGCGTAGCGAGCGTGATGCTAGTCCCAGGTATAGACTCACGCCGGGCGTGACTGTATCCACGACCATTTATATACCATGGTAGGCTACGCAAACTGGTAGGGCTCAGCATGTGGTAGCAATGTCTCGGAGATGCAGATGGCGCTCGGAGCGCTCCGCCGCAGAACAACCACTGAAATCCGCTGGAATTAGTATACGGTCTTCAGTCGATCGTGTTTTGCGTCCATTCCAACATGAACTCCAGTCCTTCCACTCTCCAAGGCGACTGCTGCAAAGACATGGATGCTAGTGATGGTGAAGTACTTCACCTTCTTGGACACAGTTTCACGGGCGGCGGCTTCGCCAGCCCTAATGGATGTGTGAGCAGGATGAGTAGTGACGTACGTAGGTGTCGGGCCCTGTCACATCCCATGCCAACCATCGTCCACGTGACCAAGAAATGAGTGCGACACCGTCTTTTGTTTCTCGCCGCCGCCTTCTGCTCTGCAAACCGTGGAGCCCTTTGCCGTCGACTTTTTCTCTGCTGTTGTGACACAAATGCGGTTCACAAAGTGTCGTGCCTAAACTCATCCGAACGTGAACCGTAACTAGCGTTGGACTTGGGGGCTTAAGCCCCCCTTCCAAACGAGGCTGAAGCTCCCAAAATGATTCAAGCCCCCGGCTCCACTATAGGCTCGGGCTACCGCACTCACCATGTTCAAGGCGTCAAGCCTCCCCCCCCAAACGAAAAGTCCTAGTTACGTCACTGGTATCTCCTCGTCTGAGACGCGCTCTGCAGAGCGGTCATGGAGGGAGCTTGCATTCAACCACCAGAATTAAGTGCTCGTGAGGATAGCATTATTACTATTTTTTATTTCTTTCGTACCAGAGGTATCAAGGATCCCTCAGGTGGCCTAAAAAGTCCGGAGACTGCTGGAAAAGATTATACTTCTGGAATGGTGTCGTTGTCAGTCGTTTTGTCCGAAAAGGTTCCCGAAACGCGACGGCATTGAAGCGTTGGACGTTTATCGAGAGTCGTTGAAAGAGAAAAGACGACCCCCTCGAGTTTCCGGTTGCAAGGGTAAGGTTACGCCCCAGATCAGAAATAAAATCAAGGCCTAAGCAATTGATAGGGCCAAGTGTTTCGAGTGCCAACGGGACCAAGGCGTAGGTGTTGCTGAGGACCTGATATTTGGTCTGCTTTCTTGTGGTGGCGGTTTCAGCTTCCGCGCCTGCTGTTGTTGCCGTGATGGTGAGGTAAGAGGCCGCCAGCGTGTCCGTAACCGTGGCATCCCAAACCAGGCAACGATCCGATCTCCATGGTATTAAGGTGAGGCCGTCTGGTCTCTTGCCATCCGATCTAACCATCCCCGGCGGCTCTTTGATTGCCGGGTATCCGGACTTATGAGTGCAGGGTAGACCACGTCATTGATGCCACTGTGTTTTGCCTGTTGGCCGAAGCCCTTGACACACGAGAGGCCGTGATGACCCAACGCTGTGACCCACTGGCCGCAGGCCCAAGCGTGGGGTTCACACAGGTCCTCCCCCAGCCGCAGGCCCACCGCAACCCTCACAGCTTCGTCGTCTAACTTCAGACCACACGAGGCTATCGGCAGGGCCAGTAGCCAGTCGCCCGCGTGTGGAGCCGAAACCGCCCTCAGTCTCGCCTGGTTTCCACGCGTTCGGCAGCGATGTTCCGATTTTCTCCACGATGCGCTCCAGGAACGGCCTGTCCCAGATGTTTTGGCTGGCCCTGTGTTGCATCTCTGGCAGGTCCACGTCCGTCTTGGTGAGCCACTGAATCAGCCGTGCCTCCAAAGGACCATACGCAGTCGAGCTCTCGTTCCCAAGGATGGCGTTCTGTAGGCTGAGGGTGCCCGCGGCCGAAGCTAAAAAAGCGGGAAGTGCCAGCTGTGGCACCCTTCTTATGCCTAGTCCGCCACATTTAATGGGCAGCGTGGCCTGAGACCACAGATTCTCCGATAGTGTGATGTTGAGGATCTGTTCGAGGCTCGTCCTGAGCAGGGTGTCGTATTTCCACAGACCATGATGCCCCACGCAAGGTGCACTTCGGAGCGTGTACAGGAGTCTCTGAGTACCTAAAGAGATTCTCAGGAACATAAGTGCATCGTGTCTCGAGATGAAGGTCAGTCTTCCGAGTGCGAAAGCCAGGTCCGCATAGTGGGTACTGAGCGCTGCCTCCAACGCTGCCCCTCCAACAGCGGCGAGCCTAGGAGTGTAGCATCATCCGGGGTGGTGAAGGCAAATTGTCTAAACGGTTCCAGTTGGCTGTACTCGTTGGAGTGTGCGATCAATTCGCATTTCTTTCTGTTGAGCCTAAGGCCCAACGAAGCAGCTGCCTCCTCAAAACGCTGCACGTCTGCCGCTACGACCTTCGAATCACCACCCAAGGTGACGTCGCCCAGATAGCCGAAAGCTATAGCTGTGAGTTTAGGTTCTTGAGGGTTCGTTGGAGCGGCATGATGAAAAAGCAACGGGCCCAATGTGTCGCCCTGTTGTGGACCCATTTGTGATTTGATGTTAAAATCTCCAAACTTCAGGTCGTAAGGCTCCGCGTATGCCGAGTGACAGTAGGCCCTATGTCGCTAATTCGGGCAGCTCTTTGTTGATGGAGGTCAGCATCTGGTCTCTGTAGAGGCAGTTGAAGGCGTTCAGATCCAGATCCAGTTTTACCATGATCGAGTTTTGATTCATACCGCTCAGGTAACGCCTCGTTGCGTGAATGGCGGCCTCGCAACCACCCGGTGTGCCAACTCCAAGTTGATTTGAAGTCAGCAAAGGCGCCATCCGTCGCACTGCGAGAGAGTTTTCGCAATTGGATGCGAGCATGCGCCAGTAGTAACCAACCACTATCGGGCGCAGGCCCCCTGTTTATTTGCGAAGTGCGAATAGCGTACCACCAAATAATGTAGCCCTCAGCTCCGACGGGCATTCCCTCGCCAGCATCAGATTGATCAAAGCTGTGATAGCGGTTACCAGCTCCGGCTCAACCTCCGCCTATTGTTTTGTGTTTTTGTCATTATTATTATTATTATTACTATTATTGTTATTTATTCCCAAGGTACATATGATCCCTCAGGATTGCAAAAATTAGGGGGCGCATTGTTCTGGAATGGCTAATCTTCACAGATGGATTGGTGGGTTAAAAAAGTGCTAGAAAAAGCAACTGCGTTGAAGCGCTGGATAGTCATAGATAAGCGCTGAAAGAGAAAAGTTGTCTCTCTGTTGTCTCTATAGGCCCTATTATTATTATTATTATTATTATTATTATTATTATTATTATTATTATTATTATTATTATTATTATTATTATTATTATTATTATTATTATTATTATTATTATTATTATTATTATTATTATTATTATTATAATTATTATTATTATTAGGCCTATTATAATTGGCCTATTATTATTATTATTATTTTTATATTATTATTATTCTATTTTTATTTTATTTTATACAAAACTGAGATAATTTATTATTATTCTTTTTTTCGAGGTAGGCTATGGTATACATTTCAACCCTTCTAACATTTTATAAGTAATTATAACAAATTCTACTAGGCCTATAATATTGTTAAGCCTTTATAGGCTAATCGTTACATCATTTCAATTGTGAAACAATTAAGCCTATTGTTATATAAGTTCACTTTGAGAATATAAACTACTATTGTTAAGTCACTTTGATTGTAATATAAATATCAGATTCCAATTTGTGTCACCTTACGAGCGTTAAAAAATGTTGGTAAAAATAACAATAAAATTGTTTTAAGTTTTAACGTTCACTTTGAGAATTTAGGCTTCAATTATGAAACAGGTCTGTTATTAAGAATTAAAAATGTTGTGAATAATGGCCTATTTATTACGTCACTTTCATTATGAAACAGGCTTATTATTAGCAATTTTAAAATTTAACATAGAAATTAAGGAGTAGGCTATTATTACGTCATTTCAATTATGAAACACGGCTAATGTTATAAAAATTCACTTTGAGAATAGCCTATAGAGTACAGGTCTATTGTTACGTCACTTTGATTATGAAACACGTCTATTAATTCATTGTTATATTATTATTATTATTATTATTATTATTATTATTATATTCGTTTTATTGGTAACAAAACTGATAGACACACCGCTATCAGGTACATTGCAATTTAACAAAAGTTACGAATGAATGCTAAGCAAGATTGTATCATATAACGAGTAGCCAATGTTAGAGCGACAATAAGGCAACAAATTGTTATCAACTATTGCCTGATGAATTGTTAAGTTAATTGAGAGAGTAATGTGGGATGAGTTTTATGAGCATTAGTGGTCAGAGGATGGCTTTTTAAACAGGACTCGTGAGATAAAAAGTTTATCATCTTTAGTGGGTAGTACAAAGTTGTGAGGGCGTGGTCTCATTTTGTAATGACGATCAATAATCGGAGGAAAGAGCGGCCGAAGAACATGGAAGTCGTTTCTGGAAACAGCGGCCAGAAGGCGATCATCAGCCTGGTCCGCCATTTCAGCAGCAGTTGGCGAGTCTTCACTCAGGTACCCTGATCGGCGCCACCTTGCCAAAAGACGCTCGATCCTGACCCGATCCATGAAGGTTGTAAAGCACCACCAGGCAGGGGCAGCGTACATCATCCTGTAATATAAGTTCACTTTGATAATAATAGACTAGGTCCATTGTTACGTCACTTCAATTATGAAACAAATCTATTGTTATACGAAGTTCGTTTTGAGAACACAGACTAGGACTATTGTTACGTCACTTTGATTATGAAACACGTCTATTGTTATATAAGTTCACTTTGAGAATAGGACTATTAGCCTACTAGGCTACGTCGCTTCAACTATGAAACAAATCTATATGTACGCAAGTTCGTTTTGAGAACACGGACTATAAACGGTGAACGGAAAAAAACCGAACCTCTAAAAAAAGAGAAATTAACACCAAAAATGTAAACTATTTTATTCCCCACAATAGACTTAACTATATTATTTTATAATTATGCGCTATACCAGTTAAAAACTGACATCACCGTGACGTCATTTGTAATAAGAATCCGTTACAAAATGGCGTTCAGTGAAGAGTAATACAATATTTACGTCAGAATCAGAATTACAGTGCAAAACGTTTTCTTAGGGAATTTCCTGATAAAACATGGACACTTAATTGGTGGACTAAACGAACTTCTGCGTAAGATTGATAGAACTGGTTCGTGCAAGCGTCAAGCGGGCAGCGGTAGACCTCGTACTGCGAGAAGTAGGCTAACGAAAACATCCAACAGGTGCAAGATCTTGCGTTGAGTCAAGAAGACAGGCCCCTGCACTTTGGCCTCCAAATAGCCCAGACCTTAATCCGGTGGACTATAAAATCTGGTCTGTGATGCAAGAAAAGGTCTACAAGACAAAGGTTCGCGATGTCGGAGAACTGCGTCAGCACATAATACAGGCATGGGACGAATTTGATCAAGCTGTAATCGATTCAGCAAATAGTAAGTGGCGAGCTCGTCTTTGTGCGTGTGTGGAAGCCAAAGGAGGGAATTTTGAACACACATTATAACTAACAAATAAATAGTTATCTGATTCATGTCCTATAAACTGAAGTTTCTCCATGTTTCATTAAAATCTACAAATTATTACATAAATTATTGCAGCAATAGGAGAGGTTCGGTTTTTTTCCGTTCACCGTGTATATAGGCCTATTGTTACGTCATTTTGATTATGTCTATTATTTAAAAGCTGCTTCTAACACGCGGTTCATTTTGGCTGGGTACACGACAGGCAAGAGTAGCGATGGAGATAAGAGCGACGAAATTCCCAGACTGGATTCCGGAAATCGTCGTCCAGGGATATTCGAGTCCTGGACGAGGATCTAGCCAAAGCGAATCACTTCAACTCCCTTTTCGGATCCTGCTTTTACCAACTGCGTAAGATCAGGATCCTTCGGCGGAACTTAACGCATGACGACGCTGCGACCCTAATTATTGTTCATCCCTTCATCTTAACCCGTTTGGACTTTGCAACGCTGTCCTTGCGGGTATAGGCCCTACCAAAGGTTAAAATTCGTCATCTTTCAGTCCGTCCTTAACTGCGCTGCCCTGGTCGTGGCCAATTAATCTGCCACAATTCTCGATGTTTCAAATTACACGTGTACATACGAGAGACACTGCACTGGCTTCCAGTTGAGGATCGAATTACTTTCAAGATCCTTCTCGATGGAGCACCGATACATCAGAGAGCTGTGTCCCGTAACCTACTGAGCCAGCCAGGTCGACGAACAATTAATGCGGGTGTGCGGACCTTTTGATTCCGCGCTTCCATTCACTCACATCTATCATTCTCGTGTTTTGGACCGTATTCATGAAACAGTCTTCCACTTGACATTAGAACTTTACTGCCACAAACGGCTCAGAAAACATTTCAGCTCATTCTATGATGCACCTTTTTAGATCTGTTTGTCATATCCGTAGGCCTATTACAGCGACTTTGTGAGGTTCTTACAACGCGCGATATAATTGTTCAGATACATGCAAAACACGTACTTTATTAAAAATTTAAATAAAGTCCTATTGTCTCGCCACTTCATAATTATAAGTTGTTTATTATTAAAAAAATTTAATTTAGAATAAAGGTCGATTGTTACGGCTTCGATAACAAAACATGTCCATTTTAAAATTTGGCGGATAAAGGCCTATTAATTGTTACGTCACTTTGATTATGACATAGGCCTAAATCTATTATTAATATTTTGAACTGCCAATTTAGAGAATAAAGGTCTATTGTTACGTCGCTTCAGTTATTATTGAACACTTCTATTATGCCTATTAATAATTTAAAGAATAAAGGACTATTGTTGCGTCACTTCATGTATTATTGTCAATTTAAATTTAGCTAATAGAGGGCGGCTATTGTTACGTTACTTCAATAATGAAGCAAATTAAGTCTATTATACAGGCATTTAACATCGCGAAACGCAGGTTCGGCAGCAGAAATTTAAAGGCAGCTCGAGCGTAATAAGAAATGCAAATACGCTGATATCTCACAGTCACACCATTTCGTCCGGGGAATCGTCAGTGTTGTAGTTTGTCCAAGAACCAGGAATTAGATTTCAGCAGCGACAGGTGACAAGCGCAAGACCTGCTGCTCCATGCAGCGCCAGCGCCTATCAGTCGCCCTTCAAATTGGAAACTCCCTGTCTGCTTTAGGCACTTTGAAGTGAAAGAATTCGAATCAGACAACCGAGCAAAGCAAAACGTAACGATCGATGGTTAGGCTATAGGAACAGTAGCCTACTGTTGTGTGGCTTTTTTAGGGGTGCTTTCCCGGGCCTGGTAGCGTTTTGGTCCCTCCCTGCCTCCTGCGATCGCTTGCTGGTTGTCGGCCGGGCGTTTTGGCCCGTGTACTGCTGTCCCCTTCCCCTTAGGCTTTGCTCTCTAGCCCTTGCTCTGCTATAGGCTTTGCTCTCTAGGCTTTGCTCTCTTGCCTTTGCTCCGCTCTAGGCTTTGCTCTGTAGGTTTTGCTCTCTAGCCCTTGCTCTACTGCTAGGCTTTGCTCTCTAGGCTTTGCTCTCTTGCCTTTGCTCCACTCTAGACTTTGCTCTCTAGGCTTTGCTCTCTTGCCTTTGCTCCACTCTAGGCTTTGCTCTCTAGGTTTTGCTCTCTTGCATTTGCTCCACTCTAGGCTTTGCTCTCTAGGCTTAATTTGCTCTCGTGCCTTTGCTCCACTCTAGGCTTTGCTCTCTAGGCTTTGCTCTCTTGCCTTTGCTCCACTCTAAGCTTTGCTCTCTAGGCTTTGTTCTCTTGCCTTTGCTCCACTCTAGGCTTTGCTCTCGAGGCTTTGCTCTCTTGCCTTTGCTCCACTCTAGGCTTTGCTCTCTAGGCTTTGCTCCACGATAGGCTTTGCTCCGTAGTCCTTGCTCCGTGCTAGGCTAGGCTTGCCTGTAAGGAGGGATATAAATGAAATTAAGCCACTAAAAGAACGGTCGTTGTATAGAAGCGAGAGAGAGAGAGAGAGAGAGAGAGAGAGAGAGAGAGAGAGAGAGAGAGAGAGAGAGAGAGAGAGAGAGAGAGAGAGAGAGAGAGAGAGAGAACTAGCTGGGGTCTTCTTCTTGTGTACTGTGTGCTCTCGCTTACTTTGTGAACGTCTTTGAAGAATATAATTCGGCGAAAACCCAGTACTGACTTGGTTGATTGATTTGAGCAGCCGTCGGCGGAGGAAGTCTAAGTCGTTCGCAATAGGCTACTCCGAACGCCGGACTTGCGCTCCTTCGAGCGACACGCGGAATTGCAGCCCATCCTCGCGTCACTCTACGCCTACTACACGATTAAGGGAGCAGAACCTGGGGTAGAAGGTCGCGACAGTTGTCTTAAAATAGTAAATTTAATTAGTCTGTATATGAATTTGTTGGCTGTATAAAGAAATACATTTGTCCAGTCTACTAAGCAGGCTTTCTTTAATTTGAAGAATAAAGGCCCATTTGATCATGCAAAGGCTCACTTTGATTATGCAACACTCAATTATTCATAATTTAATTTAGAGAATAAAGGCCTGTTACGTCACTTAATTATGAAAAAGTGCATTATAGATAATTTTAGAATAAAGGCCCATTAATTTGTTACATCACTTTGACTAATTATGCAACAGTCAATTATTAATAATTTAAATTTAGAGCTTAAAGGCCTGTTGCATCACTTCAATTATGAAAAAGTGCATTGTTGACCATTTCTGCTGCCGAAACTGCGTCAATAATTTTAGAATAAAGGCCCATTGTTACGTCACTTCATATAATTATTATTTAAAAAATTATTTAGAGAACAAAGAACAATTGTTACGTCACTTCAATTAGGCCTATTAAACAAGTCTATAGCTACTTTTACTTTGAGACTAAAATTCACTAAATGCCCATTGTTGCGCGATAAAAGTGTTTCATAAATAATTACGTGACGCAACTTGCGTCACGTTATTTATGATAACGTGAGTAAGTGTACGATGAGTAAGTAAGTGTACGTGTTCTTTATTAAACGCTGGCAAACGCACAGCGTTTACATAGGCCTACATAGTTATAGGCCTAAAATAGTAGCAGAAAAGTTAGTAAAAACCATAATGTATCCTATCTCTTACATTATGCTAGTTGTATAGCATATCCTAGCCAGAAGACCGCGCCTGTGGTGAGGGAATCAAATCTAGAAAGAACACGGCTATACTGTGAGCGTTGGCACAGATCGTGACAACTGGTAGGCCTACATCGGACGGAGGTAGTAGGTAATGGAGGATGTGTACACTAGGGAATTGCCGATTGGCATTTATGCCGCTTTCCGATTCCGGATAGTAACCGGATATTTGGCCTGCTTTCGGCCGAATCTGGATTCGATCCGATATAATCGGCAACGTTTATTTTCATTTGCAAAGATTTAATAATTAAAGCTAAACCATGAGATGTAATTCAAACGAGTTTTTTCACTGAACTATTTAATTATTTTACACGGACAATGATAGGCCTAAAGATCAAAGATAACTGCAGCAAACAGGTTACTATGTTTGTGTCAATGAAAAAATAAATTGTTTGAGTCAAAGAATTATTTTTAATTTTGAAAGATTCAGAGGCAAGTGCATCCTTGCCCCAACGTGCAAGCGCTCATGCTCTGTCTATCTGACTCTCTTTTCTCTGTCACTCTGTATGTCTCTGTCTGTATGCATGTATGTATGTATGCAGGCTTGGACTGGGCCGCCGGGACACCGGGAGATTCCCGGTGGGCCGGTAGACCGGCGGGCCGGTGGGCTGGCTCCCAGAATAGAAAAGATAGGCCTATGATTAAAAAATATTGATATTTTAGTTCTACTTAATTCAAATTTAACAATGATGTCCGGTGTAGAGCGAAAACTCTCCTGAATTCTTTGACAAGTTTTGAATGTATTTTGACAGCACAGTTGTTTTTGAAAGTGTTGGAACAATAAGAATTCCCTTTGATAGACTACAGCACCTGATTGAGTTGCCCAGAAGATTTGATGACAGTGTAACTAAAGAGCAGCTGCAAAAGGAATTTTTGGATGAAAATGGGAAAGTTTCAAACTACTCTTGAAGAAAACGTACTAGGCTATAATTTGCTATTAATTTTGACACTGAAATAAGAGACATAGAAAGTGAAGCAGTCTTAATTGCAGAAAACAACAACTGAAATAAATGCAAATCTTGCAGAAAAATATTGTTTGCTGTTACCACGTTCTCTTTCAATTCAATTTGCGTGGTCTGGCTTATTCAAATTTGTTTTTCTTACAAATTCGTGTTGACATTATCATCATCACAAGTTGCTTGTAAGAGATCATTTTCGAAATTGAATTACATTTTGAACAGATTAAGACATTTGCTAATTCAGTCAAGTTTAAAGTCCTTCATGCTGATGGCTTGTGAAAAGAATTAATAATGATAGCATCGTTGACTTTTGGCGTCAACTAGTGATAGGATGAAAAAACTGTTTATGTGATTGTGAAGTTGTGTCTACTAATTCTATCATGATCATAAGTATTTGAAATAAACCAAACTGTCACTACATAATGCAGCAGTTAGTTCCAAACGTAGGCCTAATTAGGAATTTACGACAGGTCAAAAATTAAAAAGCATGTGCCTAAATTTTGTTAATCTTTTACTATTCATTTTAACAATATTTAGGCCTATGCCATTTGGCTCATTAATAACTAAAAAGTCCTTTATGTTACAAAAAGTATTGGCGGGTGGGCACCTTTCAGACCCCTTATGATCCTCATCGGATTAATTTTATCCTGAAAGGTTTCGCGCCTTCAGCGTTCGCTAATGTGGGCCGCCCATGACCAAATTTCCCGGGCCGCTTTTGCAAGCCAGTCCAACCCTTTATGTATGTATGTATGTATGTATGTATGTATGTATGTATGTATGTATGTATGTATGTATGTATGTATGTATGTTGTATGCATGCATGCATGTATTTCTTCTTTCTGTTCTCTGTATAGCCACAGAATAGATAAAGCGTAGCTAGTAGATAAATTATTAGCCCACCTAATAGTGACCATGTGACAAGGTCAGGTCCTACTACGTCTGTATGTCCTAAGTTCCTCTGATGCCGTGGTGATGGGAATAAACGAAGCATATGTTGTTGTGTGCCGAGTCCTGAATAATTATCATCTGTTGACACCGTTTCCAGAGCTTTCGACAAACCGATCGCATAGAGCGCCCTCTGTGAAGTTGCTCTCGACCGATGTTTGCTCACCTACGGCGCAACCACACTCCACGTACGGTCGGCGACAAACACTTTCCGGATTCCATGGAGCCAAGACCAGGCAACGGTAGATGGCGCTCTCAAAGGGCTCGCAAAGGGCAGCACTCGAGCGACGTCTGTCGACGGCAGCTGCTTTCAGCAGACGACGAGTGAGTGCTTGGCGCGAAAATGACTTAGGCGGCGTTTGATTTGACTTGCATCAGTAATTACGAGCGACGACTGAGAGCTCTGTTGACAATCCGATGGACGACGGTCAGTGTTTGCCAGGAAATGTTTCGTAGATTCCGGATAACATAGCTATCTAAACGCAAATCATATCAACTGCTCAACAGCGTCATGTGCCTATTATGATGCCCACGCATTCCTCCACGTAGCGTGGTCGAACTCACTGTACGCACACATTGTCTGTTAGCATAGGACAGTCACTGTGGGTGACTATCAGATATGAGCAGGTGGTCCGACTCGAACGCTGACGTTCACATTATCTGTCTGCCTGTAGGCTACACATACTTAACGTCCTTCGCTATAAAATTATTCGCGTCTGCAATAGTTCTGGCCATATTAGAGTGTGCTTTCCTCAGACACAAGTTTTCAGCAGAGTCCATAGACTGAATATCGTATTTCATCGATTCGGACAGGATAGATTATGTGTCTCATAAGTACAATCAGTTGGCCATAGCACTGACTGCGTGAGACCGTTTACGTAGCCTTTATATGTCATCGACGAACCAGTACAGACACTAAACCAAGTTCGCTCAGGGTCCGTTGTCTACGGACTATTCGCCTTCGCCGTCGTCTTGAATACGTTGTGGAAAGGGAGATGTCTGTGGAAGTGAGTAAGGACCTGAGGGTCCTGAGAAATCGTCGATATCTGGTGGCGTTGTTCCTTCTGCCGAGTGATGAACTTCTCCAGACTCTTCGAGAAGCAGAACTCGTCACGGAAGAACAATTCATCGCCATCCAGGTTAGACATCGTCGGCGGCGCTTCGTCTGCGGCGGCCGACGGTTCACTATTATAATAGGCCTATAGCCCTATACCCTGCTGTCAGCATGCTCACCTGCAGGGAGTCCGTATTCCAAATATTCCCATGTGGGACCTATACCAGACACCCCTTCTTCGGGTCTCGTCCAGAAGAAGAGCAGTCCCTTGAGTTAGCCTGAGAGGCAGGCTCAGGGACAGGCAGCCATGGGTATGGTGTCATGAGTGACTTCATTTGCTTAGCCTTGGCATATGAGGATGGGTGACGTCCTTTTCCCAGTGATGTAGTCGAGTCCACCTTAGCCGAGTCCGAGTCGAGTCCGAGTCCACGTAAGCCGAGTCCGAGTCGAGTCCGAGTCCAGAGTTGCTCGAGTCCGAGTCCGAGTCCGAGTCACAAAGGATCGAGTCCAAGTCCGAGTCCGAGTCCTTCAACACCAAAATTCACTGAAACACGCAATTTAATGGCATAGAAAAATAACAGCACATTTATGCTGGAAGAATTATTATTATTATCATTTATTATTATTATTATTATTATTATTATTATTATTATTATTATTATTATTATTATTTTACACTGCATGCCATTTACAACGCGCCTAAACAAAAGAATCTTGCACAAAAGCGCGTAACAGGAAAGTCAAATCATACTAAATCTTAAACTAATAAAGTCTGAAGATTACTTTTGAAGAGCGATAATGTAAAGTAATGTAGCTTAATTGTCCGCTGCAACTTGTGGCTTTGGGACCTCAGCCATAATTTTAATTACAAGAATAATTGAAGAATTACGCTTTGAAAACTGATTTTTAAACAATGAGATTAGACTAAGGTATTTTAATACTGCTTTGCTGCCAACACATCTGTTTCTAGATACATGCTAGGCCTACGGCTCATAAGGTTCGTGCGCAGAGGGCTGCAAAATCGCTTAATGTTCGATCGCCATTCGGCTGGCCCTGCTGCGCGAATGGGATATTCCGTTAGGCCAGAAGCGCTATAAACGGGTCAAATCTCCCTTCGATGGCCTTTATCTTCAGGCGCTTTATTCTGCCTAGCCATTACTTGGGGGGGGGTATGGCGGTGAAGAATTTTTCCAGCGGCTGCAAACTCCAGAAATTCTGCCAAACGGGCCTCTTGGGCGCATCTGATACACTCATTAACTCCGATGAGTGCAGGATCCGAAGAATATCGTCTCTGGCAGGGTGGGGTATGATCACCCGATGCCCTTTGAACGCCAACCCTCCACCTACGGCGAGCTCTTTGATATCTAATGCGCTCTTTAGTTTAGAATACCTATTTTGGACTCGTAAGTAAGGAATTAAGTATACAATTCGTTTTTTATCGTGAGACAAAATTGTGACTCGGAAACCGAGTCACCGAGTGAAATTCGAGTCCAGGGCCTTCGAGTCCGAGTCCAAGTCCGAGTCATGACAAGCCAAGTCCGAGTCCGAGTCCACAAAAAATCGGACTCGAGTCGGACTCGAGTCCTAGGCCGGACTCGAGTACTACATCACTGCCTTTTCCTCGCCGTCTCATCTTCCCCAAAGTTCTCACCGACAGTGTACAGTGTACTGAGTGTAGGCCTACTCATCATAGCGGAGTTGGCGAAGGGGTGCAGGTACAACAGAAATCGCTGATCTGGCGTAGATTTGATCCTCTGACCCCTCGGTCCCAGCATGCTAACCAATACACTAGCTCGCGTTGACTAACTGTAATTCAGAAATCCGAATAGAACTTGTACAATGAATTGCAGAAGGCCCGTAACATGTGTGTTTTCACTTTTAACCACTTAAAACCTGTTCTATTTTATATATAAAATTAGTGATCAATCAAAGACATATAATCGACTGCGCATAAATCCTCTGAACACTCAGTATAGGCCTATTTGGCTTAATTGGTACTCGTCAGCAGCTGGATAAGCTTGATTTGACTCATTTGAGTCCTCTCTTCTGAATTCCCACCTTTGCTTTTTCAACCTCGGTCCGTAACTTAGAGGTCATCCTGGCCAGGAAACTGTCTTTTACGAAGCACATTACGGCATTGACTCGTTCCTGTTACTTGCACCATCTTGTCAGTCGTTCTCTGTCTTCTTCATCTGCCTCCACGTCTTTATTCTTCATCGATTGGACTACTGCTCTTAGCTCTACTGTGGACTTCCACAGATCCGTGTGCATCCTTTGGAAGGCGTTTTGCGGGCGGCTGCTCACTATTTGGTGGTGTCCCTAGGTGTGGCCACATCTCTGCCTTTATACGTGATGTCCTCCACTGGCTCCCGGTCCAGCAGCACATGGATTATAAGGTCTCCTCTATCGTCTGGCATGCACTGTGTTCTGGGCAGAGCATCTGCCTATCTCCGGGAGCTCTATAACGTCAGCCTGCTCTGATCCCCGATCTCTGCGCACGGCTTCTAGAGGTGACTTTATGGTTCCGCATGCTCGCTTTGCCACTACTGTAACAGAGTAGGGCTTTCTCGCTAGTGGGTCCTTCTATTTGGAATAGCCCCCCCCCCTTACCTGCGTTATCTTCCGTGAGACCTCTCTGGCTCCTTTTATAACTACTTAAGACTTTCCTTTTTGACCGGGCCTGGGTCGGGAGCGTCTCCGAGTAGTTATCTTGAAGGGGCGCTATATAAATTTCATAGATAGATAGACATAGCCATGTCCTAGTATGTATGCCCCTATGCAGTACGCTTTGGGCTCGTGTCAGAGTCGTGTGCATTCCATGCCTCTGCCCCAGGGAATCGAATCGCCTTCCGCTCTCTTCCTAGCTCAAATTCGCTTCCTTCCTTCAAAAATGGGCTTAAAACTCACTATTTCTCATTGGCTTTCAAGCACATGGATATCTAATTGCATCTTCCCTAACGGCTGACTATCCGCACCTCAGATTAAGACCGTGCGCACGTTACATATTTAATTAATAATAATAATAATAATAATAATAATAATAATAATAATAATAATAATAATAAATACATATACCATGTATTAATGGTGCTCAATCTACACTGCATGGCTCTGTGTTTGTTCTACTTAATAACAATAGGAGTGTAAGATTCCACGGGAGCGTTGCATTCGTCTGGTTGAATCGATGATGTCCAACGACCAGTTTTCCATCTCCGACTTCTGCCGCTGCATTCCACAGGAAGGCTACCGTTTGCTACGCGAAGAACTGCTCGGTTCGTTGAGCGCCGAGTCTGGCAATCTGCCTCTGGACCCACAGTCACTGCGCGAGGCAGAGAGTCTCGTCTTCAAGACTTTCGGTGCCAGTCGACGTCTGTCGGAAAGAGACAAGAAGCAGATCTCGCGAATGATCGCCGTCAAGTCTCAGATCGTTCAGCTGGAGGCGATGAAGGAGGCGAACCGACTGACGCAGGAGATCAAGCTGTTGACGGAGCAGGAGGCGGACATGGAGAACCAGCTGAAGGAGCTCCATTACAAGACGAAGGCCATGCTCAACGGACCAAAGTTCAAGCCACTCTACGACAACTTCGTCGACATGCGCACGACCACCGACGCCCTGATGGCCGCACAGGACAACAAAGACCCTCTGACCAGCCTAGAGGAAATGGTCGACTTCATTCTGACGAGGGTGTCGCGAGTTGTCACGGAAAAGGAATGGGCAGAGTACAAACTTGGGGAGCAATCGCAAGGCAGAGACGGTGAAGGACACTTGAAGCACGGCAAGAGACGTGATATCAAGAGACACGGCGGCGGCCATGACACATCCAAACTACTGAACAGACCTACCATGCAGTCGGGTCTCGAAAAGACAATCGACGAAAGAGACGAGGATGCGCTGTATGGTGGGGGCCATGCTCAGGGCGCTGAAGCCCAGATCTCACCAGAAGAGGAACTGGAGATGCTGAAGATTGAGATCGCACGCAAGGAGAACGTACTGCGTGCCAAAGAGAAAACCTTTCAGGTGCTGAAGAAAGAGATCGAACGAACAAGAAAAGACAGAGGACAACAGCAGAAAACTAAGACAACAGACGACAGCTTTGCTTTGCCCGAGATCGGCCAGTAGCTTCGTGGTATAGGCCAACCACTGTCTCTTCACCACTGTCTGACTGCACAGTTGCCACTGTCTGACTGTAACTCTTAAAACAGTAAGGTAAATGTCAAAATAACATACATGTAAAATGAAGCATTTCACAGTGTACCATAAAGTAGGCAGCTGTAATTCCAAATCGTATTTGATAAGTGAATGAACACTTAGACGAATCTCTTAATCTGTACGGATCAAAACATGCAGCTAGTGAATTGAAAAGCGTTGTAAGCGATTCACAAGTTTGATTTAAATTGACTGAAATCCTGCAACTTTTGCATTGTCAGTTTTAGACATATGAACAAAGGATCAACTGTTGTACTAGGAGTAAAGACAGCACATTGTGCACAAATTGGCAGTACAAACAATATTAATGCCACTAACTTCACAAAAATGGTGTTGTAACTTGGTTTTAACTAAATGCCATTCACAGATGAAGTGAGTCAAGTTTTATAACTAAACTACTTCATGCCGAAAAAGTTATCACTGTTCACTATCACCATTTACGACCTGTTCCGATGACTCCGTTAAACATGTACACATACACATATGCAGTTCAGAAGCCAGAACATGCCTTCCACTACAGCTACACTAAAGAACTACAGATCAACGAGTATGTCTGTGGTAGCCAGTCTTAGTAAATTAGATGGTATCATAAACTGGCTGGTTATCATTGAGCTCAGAAGATTGGACTTGGATCCTGATTAAAAAGGCATTTAAATATATGTGAAGCTTCAGCAGAGTTACAAGAAACATTATTAACATCAATTTTGTAACAGCTGCACATCTGCATCCGTGACTATGGGGCTTATATAAAACCCCTTGGATGTCAAACGTGCCTCCACAGTTATAGCTGTTGCTGAGCAGTTGTCAGTATCATGTTTCCTTTGTGGTTCAAAGACAATGATCGTGTAATAGCGACTTAGATGAGAAGCTTCTCCAAATCTTCGACACTGGTCACAGGCAGCTGACAAGCGAAGTCTTGACAAATATAAGCTGCTGCTTTTCCATCGACCTTCCCCAATGACTTCAGAACTGGCAGACGACTGTGAAGGAACTCGTTTTTATCGCTGCAGACCATGAGCACCTTGTTTGGCAAATAATGCGAATGCACACAGCGGACGAGAGCCTTCGTATCAGCAGAATTCAAATCTCCACAAATGATGATCTACCAACAAAGAACATCAAAAGCAGTGTAATGTAACATAACGTACCATAATGTAATGTAATTAGACATTTAGAGCCCCTTCTAAGGATCTCTTGAAGCTGCTCCCCACCACAAAATAAACCAATGATACTTTCTTCTCAACATATCTCGAAGCTGGACATCGTTTTTGAAGCAGTTTGAACAATTTAAGAATAATTGTCCAGATTCAACAACCTTTCAGTTTTCTTAAGGAGACAGAAAGCTAATGAATCTCAACAGCAGATACTGTCTGCATGCCTCACCCTTTGGATCTTGACCTTCAACCCATTTTGACCTTACCTGCCTAGCAAAATTATTTAGACTGTGTACCTGTGAATGAGCTGGTTCTGCAACTTCACTTTTTGGGCACTGCAGAAATCCCGAGATTATTATTATGATTACAAGATATTACCAAGAAGCAGTTGTGAAGCTGACCTGTTTTGGTGAGTTAAAGAGGAACATGAGTCCTCCAACCATCTCTGGCAGTGCCACTGGAACGCCAAGCAATCGCTCAGCGAATGACGTCATCAGACGAACAGCCTGCTCTGTCCACTTTGGCTGACCAGTAAACATCGCCAGACGCAACAAATTATGGCAAGACATGCTGTTTGAACTCGGCTCTGCACCATCCTGGTCTAAATAATCAAACAGCAAATAAACTTTTAACCATTTAAGAAACAATTCAACTGACGCCAACATACTACATTAACACTTTAACGACGAGCGTGTACAAAAAGTTACTGGAAAACCAATGCAACTCGTTGTTAAAATGTTAATAACTTATTATAAAAATTAGGAAGACACTATACAATAAATTTAGTAATAATGGCAACAATACCACTAAGTTGTGACCTGTCAGCTTGATACTGAGAATAAACAAAATTCATTGACTGATTGACTAATTGATTAAGAACAACAGCCCAAGAGCAGGAAACAAAACTTTAGCATAGATTAATAAAAAGTCGAAATCATGACCTTTATTTCCTATGATTGTTGTATTAATGAGCCAAAGTGCTTTCAAAACGCCCATTCACTCTAAGTGGGGTAAAAAACAGAAAATTTCTGTGCTGTTATAAAACATGTTTTTGAAGCAACCATTTTACCCTTCTGGAACACAGACTCTAACATACTATATGATTTACTCTAACACAGGGGTGTCAAACCTTTTTTAATGGTGGGCCAGTGGCAATATTTTCCAGCCAGTGGCGGGCCAGGGTGCCGAAGGAGACTGAGCAAAATGGGGATAAGGGTCTGGGAGGGGGTTAGGTGAGCCCGTCTCAATAATTTATTTCAAAAACTAAATCTTAAATTATGCATTTCTAGCATACAAACACTCATATTAGGTTGAAAAATCTTAATTTTTATTTTTATTATCAGTCACGAACATCACTGTAGTCTTTAGGACAGGCTTTGCGGGCCACAAAAACATTGTCGGCGGGCCAGAAATGGCACGCGGGCCGGCTCTTTGACATCCCTGCTCTAACAGAAGGCACTGAACAGTGAACAATCCTGTTTTGTTCCTTTGCACAACATTTTAACGCAAGCTTAGACCAGAATTTTAGCCATTGGCAATGAATGTATAATGACTATAGCCTGAGAAAACTGGGTAAAATCAAAATTAAATGCTGACCCTCTTTGAGACGGAGGATGATTTCTGATTCATTTCCTCGTCCAGTTGTGTAGTAGCCCGAATGATCCTTGTCCCAGAACAGCCTGTCCTGTATATTCTGCAGTTTCTCGGCAAACTGCAGCAGCGTTTCATCGAAACAGACCTCGTAAGTGTCCAGCAACCCACCAATCAACATCGCATAGTCGTCTACAAACCCTTCAATCGGATTTGGTCTAAAACACAGAAGCAACCATTGTAGCAAGGAATGGCCAAGAAGTATTATCAAAAGGTGACTCAAGTTAGGCCAAATTTGAGTGGGTCTTCTTGAAACAGCTTTCGTGTGGCATTGAGACACTTTACATTATGCTACATTACTTTTGTACAAAGTAAAGCTCCCATGATCAATAGTGTTGATTGGCTTTCCAGTAAACACTGGCTCTACTCAGCATCTCAGTTTTTCTTTATATCCTCCATCTGGATCTGTGCATTGCCTTAGCTAGGGATTCTGCATGCACTTTCTACAAACACTTGAAAACCGTTCTTTTCCAACATGGTTGGGCTGGGAGCACCTCTGAGCAGTAATCTTGGTAAGGCACAAATAGGCTCAATCAAAGCTTTTAAACCAGAGTTAGGAAAATTGGCTCTAAATGGCAGACGTTGATTAGTTCTGGTATCATCACTTACCCAAGGACAGTGCTGTTTACTGAAGAGTCAAAGTAGCAACTTCTCAGCAGGCAATCCTTGTCCGGTTGGAACAGAGTTTTACGAAGAAAATCAATTGCTTGCAGCGCACGATGAATGTAACTTTCATCTTGAAGAACTTGGGCAGCACGAGCAAAACCTGATATCACGAGACCTGATTCAACAAAGCATGAAATTACTACATTTAAAGCACTAATAACTAACAGCAATCTACAATAAAGGTTTTACAATAAATTGTTTCAATATAAATTTTAAAAATGAATATGATCTTTTTGTCAGTTGATATTTTCTACAAAAATCGACATTCTACATTCAGACACTGAATAAACGAGAATGGCAGAGCTTCCTTCTGTCAATCCTTCTGCATCATCATTCTGATAATAAATACACAAAGTTCATGCAAACACATAACTACATAGAAAAGGTGCAGCTTTGCAATCACAATAGGAGTTTCGCATTCTTCTAGATTAAAACCGTTTCAACACTTCCAATCACCATGTAAATATAAAATGCTCAACATGCCGATACCTATGCTTGATTTGTTGTAACTACTTTTTGGCTTAGTGAACTGGTTGATTCATTAAAGTGACTTGTTCAGTATATACATCCCATATATTCAACAATTCAACATTCAACAATCCAATACATTTATCCAGTATAGATATGAACATTATCCATATCTATAATTAGTCTTAGCTCCTTTATAATAACCATAAGTTACGCACTTTTGTCATTGGCTGCGTTATGACAGCCAGTTTTGAATAAACAAAAATACAATACCATATGTAATATGTATGCACATATGCGAGCATTTATACAGCCACCTGAAGCAGCTCTCAAAAGCATTGCTCTCTAAATGATATACAGAATTGCCTCTTAAGCTATGATGACAATTTAACTTTGAGCCGAGTTTACATTCTAAAAGCCAATTGTTCTTGATCAATGTGCAGTATCAACACAAGTCTTGCATTAGTAAGCAATAGATCCATATAATTTTCTTACTTATAACATACCATGTAATATATACCAAGCAGTTATTATTACCACTTCAGTATTTACTACATGACAAAGCATCAACTCATGATGCTGAGCAATGCATGTGAAGACTTGCCTACCATATAACCGGTAATAGTATAATGGTAACCGTTTCGGAGGGACTCGAACCTATACACAAGAAGGTACTCACACCAATCAGCTACCATGTCACACAAATCTAAATCCTAAAAATATTTGCAGGTGTAATATGTGGAATTTGCAGAAACATCAGTGCTTTAAATAAATTATTAATAAACTTTTGCTCATTCCATTCATTTAGTTCAGCGCAAATATTTGGAGAGAATGAAACTATGAATTTAAAACGACAATGGACAACCATTCCAGGATGTTAGAATTTTGTCGTCAAGGTGAGGCTTTGGACGCTGTTGTCTGATGGTGAACAACTTCTGACGACAAGCGTCTAGGATTTCCCGAGTCTCTTCACAGGAAAGACCAAACTTGGCTGCTGTCTCGCTCAGATTTCCTTTTACAATCAAGACATTCTGATTGGTTAATTCTCCATGTGGATCCTGAAAAACATAAAACACAACAGAGCAACAGTGTATACTGAGTCACTTATGTGGCCTACAAACATATACACACACAAAACAGTTTATTTTCCATTCTCAGGCATCAGTTGAGTTGCATGACATCCATAACCAATGTTCTCCTTAATCTGTAAAGTCTCAGGACATTCAAACCTTCAGCGTAATGCTTTATTTGGAACATTATCATGCTTTAATCAAATAAGATCAAACAACGATCCACTTCTACAAATTTACTCCATTTTTTATGCCACTGACACAATTTGCTTATTGATATAAATCAAGAAATGTTGCAATAAGATCAAATAAAAAATGTATAAATGTGCTTTGCACGATTCGTCCTGCCTTGGACCTTCTGCATTTTCCAATTCCTTTTCCACTGTTTGGTCAGTGTGTGACTGTTGGTATTTAAGCACAATGGGAAAGCAAACTATACCTTATCTCTGGCTCTTTTTATACATTACTTAAGATTTTCCTTTTTGACTGGGCCTGGGTCGGAAGCACCTCTGAGTAGTAATCTTGAAGGGGCGCTATATAAATTTCATAGATAAATAGATAGATAGACTTTAAGTCTCCAAACATTAGACGTATAAAGCATGTACCTTAAACGAATCAACGTTGCCAGTCTTTAGAACATTGAAATGAAAGCAGAAGACATCAGCTTCTGTAAAGCCGTCCTTTCCAGCCAGTGGTTTGTTAAGATGCTGAGAAATCTCATCGTATGTCCACACACAAAACGCTCCCTCCTTCTTCTCCTTGGATGACTCCGTTGGCAAAGAGTCTGCATCCTCAGCACTGTAGAACCCTCCATCCTATAATGGTAAAATATCATTCCTATCAGTATGTCATCGCTTCTGAACATACATACTTTGTCACTGACACACAGATAAATTATTATCAATACTTACAGTAATATAGAGTTAATGCTAGACTATACCTAACTGACCTACTTTATGAATCTTTAAGAATAAGATTACTTGTCCCACCTAGTCAATATGCTTACGGCATCATCTGTCTTTCTGTTTGCTTTTGACAGTGACTTTATGACTGCATTTACAGAAAATCAAGAGCATCCTTGCAGTAGTGTATTTGAGTACAGGATAGGTTTAACACACAAATTTATGGAGGTGCTTTGGATATGATTCCTGTTTGGCCACAAAGGCTCAGGATCATGCACATGATAGCAGATAGTACAATTGCTATAGCCTGGTTTTTGTAGAGACTGCAGGACTGACCTATGGCATTGAAATTCTCTTTTCTGTATTTAGTTAACTATTTAGTCTCTATTTCACGCTGACAATTGTGCTGCTGCGCTGCTGGGTTTTGAAAAACTAATCTATGATAAGGCAATGGTGGCGAGCCTTTATATACATGACTTCCTTTGGCTCACCTTGTCGCTAAGGTTATGGCTCACATACGACAGAATATCTCGTACAGTGTCTGCAAACAACTCTTCTTTTGAAATCTAAAACCAAGAATGCAGTACATGAAAATTATGGCATCAGGTGCCACAGATTTACATAAAATACATCTAAAAAATTCATACTGAGAACCATCTCATATATCTAACACAGCATCAACTCGGCAAATTTAAGATCTCGTGAACTTGTGCTTTGTGATTAGCTTCAGAGTAGTGCTTTAGAAATTTGAAGTTTACAATTACTAGGCCTACAGCTAAATTATAAAACTCATTCCATTGCATCTTTATAAATAATTCCAATGTTGTTGCTCCACACTATTGATGCATCTTGTTCCAGATGCTGTCAGCTACGGATGGGAATCCATTGGTTGGACTGCATACATGTTTGTCATCCCACCACTGGCGACTCTTCTAGTTTTCTGCACACTGTTTTGCTAACTAATGAAATTTCTGTTCTTAATGAGATTTAACATCATGTAGGCAATCATAGAGAACGCCTCTCATTAGTTTATCTTTAAGTGGTGCTATAAAAATTTCTAATGACATATTACAACTTAGTAGTCCATCCAGAACAAATAAAAAAATTATAATTCATGTTAATGACTCATTTTTTCAGCTCATATGAATTTCTTCTTACAATTGTCAAACTATCTCAGCCAACTTTATGTCAATTGAGTCCTCACCTGATAGGCAGTTGCATAAGCCGTGGCAAGCTGAGCCTGATCATAAAGCATCTTTTCAAAGTGTGGAACATGCCACTCAGCATCTGTAGAATAGCGATGGAACCCCTAAAACACAATACCGGTAATTACGGTGCACTTCAACTGCTTGGAGCTTATACTTTCATTGATAAACATCTTTTCAGCATCACCCTTTATTGCCTAAACCCATTGATAAACTACATCACGTTAGGCCACACCTCAACTGATGTGACAAGCATCACTTAAGAACCAGGCTGTGTATTAACTCTTTCGCAGCTACATTCAGCTCTTCAAAAGAAACTAAAACCCCACAAATTTTGTGATATGCATAAACAACGTCCTATTAAGTGTCTTGATATAAACAAATATTATTGATATATACAAGTATTATTGATTTATACAAGTATTATTGATATATACAAGTATTATTGATATATATACAAGTATTATTGATATATACAAGTGTTATAGGTGCATGTATCTTCTTCATATTTACATAACACCTTTAATTAAGCTCAAAGGTGCTGAAGCATGGTTATCTAACGGACCAGAAGAGGCCAATCAACTTTTCCACCTGTTAAGCATACTAAGGTTGACATCATTAAATGTCCCACGTGTTGTTATCTTCTGTAGCATTTACCTGTCCAATGTGATCATGCATTCCACCCATTGCCATCTTTCTCAGAGTTTCCAAAGTCATCTCCAAAGCTTTCTTTCCTTCCTCGGTTTCTCGTTCATCCGCATATTTTCGAAACATGAAGTTCAAATTCACTGAAATTTTAACAATCAATCCACAATTATCATAGTAATCCTCATTCTCCATCTCTTCGTCCTTCTCTGCACCATCATCATCACCACAACGAAATATGAGTATTACCAACATAATTCCTATCCACTGAATGGCAAGCATAGGTACATCAACACTAATCAGAGTGGATCAGCTCTTTAATGAGACTAGGCCATGTGGACAACTGGGATAATGTGGAAAAAGTCTATATTTAGAGCCACAGGGCAGCTCTTGTAGGGCACAATAAACCAATACAACGTGTTATGTTAATAGCTTCGGGGGCCATGCCACCACTCCACATCAAGCGGAATGGTGCTATAACTGGGAGCGTGTAAATGAGTCCACACTGTATTACCAATTACATTATTTGAAACAGCTGCTTTCCACTTTGTACAGCCACAATCAATATAACTTTTAACTCCACCACACCACTTCCCAAAGAGAATCGTTCTTTTACCTGGTTGAGGAAATTTTGGTGGCTTGCCAAATCCGCCATTCACAGGATCAAAAGTGCTAGCCAAAACGCTGTAGCATTTCTTCACAACATCTGGGCAGTGAGGCAAAGCAGTGCCTTTCTCAATTTTGCCCTTAATTGCTTGCTTCAGTGCATCGAGAATTGCATCAGCTTGGCGTTGAACTCCATCACGATTTGCTTCCCACTAAAGCAGAATACTCAGAAACTGATTAAATCAGACAATATAATACATGCAAAGCAGCAGTTTTTTTATTTTTTTAAATGACGACTTCCATTGTCAAGCTATGCAGATCATTCAGAAAGCCGTCGAATTATTCTACATACGCTGTGAACAGGTCGTATGTATGTATATATGCGTGTATGTATGAATCATAAATAACAGATATAAAATTCATCACATTATGTATAAATGAATACAGCTTTTGAATCGTAAATAATAGACATTTCATTACAGAACCATAACTTTAAATATAAATTTAGAATAATAAAAATTAATCCTTACCATATCACTCAATACACTCTCCGTCTAACAAGAGCCTACAAACTTTAGAAATTGTATTCATCGAACTGCAGGTTTATCATTCACTCAGAGATTATGCAAGGCTGTGATCAGGTCATTAAAGACAACTGAAATGCTACACGAATAGCGAACACTCACGGTTTCTGCTATGTTATTGAGGATGGTCTTGAAACCCGGACGACCATAATATCGGTCCTCTGGGGGAAAGTAGGTGCCCCCAACAATTGGTCTTAGGTCAGGGGTCAGCCAAACACTCATTGGCCAACCACCTCCACCCTGGGTTGCCTGAACAACAAATAACATTGACAACATCAAAGCTCTTCTGTTAAAGTAAGATTTATATTACAATGAATAATGAATAACACATATTAAATGCATATCCAAAATCATTACTATAGAAAAAATTTAAATCCATGAAAAGTACTTAGAAACAGCTATTGACAAAGATAAACTATTTTTACATGGAATAACAAAATGATATTACAACTTCAGAGAAAGAAATTCCAAGCTAATAAAATGAAGTCATAATTTATCAAATTAAAGTGCAATTTGAGATACAACTGCATTTCTTGTGGTAGATACATCTAAGTCAGTGTGCAGCATTATGCTTTGGTCATAACACATTACTGCCACTATAATTTCTTGGTTAACATAAAATCCGAGACATTTTGGTCTGAAACTGCATTTCAGGTCGTGGAACAACACTGTCCAACCCGGGACCAGTCAACTGTGTAAGGTCAACCAATTCAAATGGCAGTTGGACATAGATAGGTGTCCCATTACCATCCAGTAAAAAGTAAAACCAGAATGCACACTTATACATAGCAATTATATGAGCATACAAGAATTCGATCGATGCAAATTAAATGCAAGTAACGAAGTTTTCAGCCAAAATGAATGAGACAAAAGAAAGCACAGTCAGCCCAAAAACCTACATAAGATAGCACGAAGGAGTGCTTCATATGTATATGTCCTCTATTATGTTACTTATTGTTAGATTTAGCACATACAGGTGTCAATTCTAATTCACTTAAATTGAACAAACCTGTACAAAGGTCATATAAACGCGATCCACATCAGGTCTCTCCTCTCTGTCGACCTTGATCGACACAAAGTGGTTGTTTAATATTTTGCCGATCTCTTCACTCTCAAAGCTCTCCTTTTCCATGACGTGACACCAGTGACAAGTGGAATAACCAACTAAGACACAACATAAGGCAAGATACAATTACAAAAGCCGACTTAAAAGCCCACATCAATTTATCTAATTATTGTTATTTTATATCTTGTAAGATAAAAAATATACGAGACAATTATTTTGAAATTTAATAATAGTAATTATTTTGCATTAATTAAGTGCCACTATTTAATGATAAAGCATCACATGATGGCATAATTATACATGAAGGAATTTGCTCAAGGTCCATACACAGTAAAAATCTTAGGAGAGGTTTGAACTTGCACATTCTATGTTGCATGCCAAGTACCAATCCATTTGGCTACAATTTGACTCCTGTAATAATTTGCAATCATCCGTTCATACTATGTCACAGAGAAGTTCAGAAAATCTATGTCTCTCTCACATACTTATGCACTTCCTATTTAAGAACCTTGGACACTGTCCTAGTTGGATTGAGGTTTTATTTTGTACATAGCAGATCTTTCAGTGATATCAAGAATAGTTTTTGAATCCAGGATCCAGTGTATATTCATCAAACATAACTGCATTCATGATCGTAGTCCTAGTGTAATGTGAAAATGAACTCCAACATTATATTATTAATATGAGGTCATTCCAACTCAACTTAGCCAATTCTGAGCTACAAACCCATCCGAACTGAATTGGCTTAAATTTTTACCACATGTTGCATCAATGCATCACTAATGGTAAATGGAAAACTTCAAATGTTGCTGCATTTTAAATACTTTCACAGACATCACAAATTCCAATACATATCAACCAATGCACGTCCATTTTATCAACACAGTGAAAGCCATAATCATAACTAGCCTGATAGAAAGATTGGTTTGTTGCTTTTGCGCGCCTCTTCAAAGGCTTCATCTCCCCACGGATACCTGTCACAGGTTCAGCTTCATTAATTAATTTAACTACAGCTTACACAAAGGTCACATCTACAGAGATTGTTCAATCATGGAAAACTTATCAAGTGTTAATTTATAACTGTGTTCAATGCCCCATCAACAGTGACATTAGTGTTGATCTTACAGAATTCTCACACTACCCATTTAGGTTAGCAAAAATTGCTTTTAACAGGTTAATAAAGGAGCAATGGTCACAAAGTCAATACATCTATTACATTTCAAGTTGTGCATTCTTAATAATAATAATAATAATTATTATTATTATAAAAAAACTATGAAACAATCCCAAAGGTCCACTAAGTCCACTAGTGTTCACTAAATGAACACTAGAACAGCCTTGCATGGCTGCCGTATAGAGTTAAATTCGACTCCTGTAATAACTTGCAATCATCCGTTCATACTATGCCTTGCTATCATACTGCGGTGTGACAGTTTGAAATAATAATAATAATAATAATAATAATAATAATCTTCACTTTACTTAATATTTAAACCCCCAGGGAATGAAGTACCTCAGGGTAAAAATATAATAATAATAATAAAATAATAAAAATAATAATAATAATAATAATAATAATAATAATGCCTTTTCACAGGCATGCCAGTGCTTTCCTTCCCTGTGAATCCAAATATTGGCTAACAACTCTGACAAAATCCAAGCATGTATTGGTGTCTGGTAACTTATTACAAACTGGACAACCTCTAGCTTACATCTTCATACAGACATACACTTCAATCCCTATTAATAACAACAGTGAAAAGGGTTTTACAGCAAGGTTGTTCTAAAATTTTACCAAAATATCTTCCATTTACTTTTGATGGTGGGCAGGCACAATGCTAATGAGAGCAGAAACTTGAGTCACAGAGGGATGCCCCAGTGCCCGTCTAGCTTTTCAGTGACCTCTAAAGTTCAAAAATACAATTGTAATCAAGGAGTCTTGATAAACTTTGGCATAGGGCCAAAACTTTATGTATCATGCCACTTACTATACAGAGCATTTTAAATACATCACTAAAGTGCTGCACATATGACTACCAGGATAATAATTGATCTAGTCTGCTAAAAGAAAGTATGAAACGTTTCTGAAGAGTCATAAGCTACAGTACATGATACATTGTTTAAGACCAGCCCTAAGGGGTCATTGCATAATTACGTAACGTTCCAGGGTGGGTGGGGTCCTTGAAAACGTTACGAAATGTGACGAGGGTGGGTGGGTGTGTCGAGCTGAACGTTACGTAATGCTTTTACCAACAGTTTAGTTATAAATGAATTTTAAATTAACATCGAATGACACCTTAGACACGACGTGATCGAAGTTCAAACTTCGAGCCATTGATTTAAAACTTAACTAAAACACGCAATAGTATAAATCAAAACTAAGTTAGTGTTTAATAAACTGCCACTGAAGGATCCAATACCGACAGGTGTCGAAGTAGGCCTAGCCGAAGAAGATCCGGTAGCAGACACCAGCGGAAGTTAAGGTCATCATATCTTTTAGTGTAAACAGGAATTCACTGTTCGAATTGTTTGGATCTTTCATAGTTTTACCGTCGGAACAACGTGGTAAAAATTCTCCTTGGATTCCTGACCTCGAGCAACCACTTTAAAGCATATTTTACTTCGTGGACATGAATTTCAAACATTTAAAATTGATGCCCGACAAAAACTGGGTGATATTTGTATTAATAATCATAGAAGTGCTAAGACTAAGCAAATAATTAGTTCATCTTACTTTGATTAATTATTAATAAGCAATTTAGTCCATGACACTTTTCAGCAGTGTGTAAAACTGTTAACTCTTAACATAAAACTTAAAAAACAAAATTGCATTTCAAACATGACTGTCATTTATATAAATAAAACATTTTGTATATTTTAGGCCTACTGTCAAATTCACATACCATATAAAATTCGCTATAAAATATGAATTATTTGCGCTTTCACGTAGTAAATCTACAATGATTTCTCGTACCAATAATTATGTAACGCTGGGGAGGGTGGGTGGGTAGGTCTAGGGAAACGTTACGAAGCGTTACAGGGTGGGTGGGTGGGTCCAAAACGGTCATTTTCGGCGGGTATCCGTTGAATTGAGCGCGCAGATTTCGCCGACCTTCATCTCAGCGACCTCAATTCGCCGCCGCGAAACTGAGCGCCGACACAATTCGGCGCCATCAAACACAGCGACTACACAATTCGCCGCCATTCATTTCAGCGCTGCTTCAATACTAAATACCGGGCAAAATCAAAGCAAAATTGTTCTTAATAAGGCGGGGTTTGGCGGGTAAACTTGCGCTTTAGGGGTCCCGAATAATGACACCCATATTCGAGGGGAGTATGTATTATAATCAGCCTAGTTCATTGAAGAAGTTTAGCACTAATGGCGTCGTGAGGGTCGTTTAGGGTCAGGTTAAGCGTCGTGAGGGTCGGTTAGGGTCAGGGTTAGGGTTTGTGTTGTCATTAGAAAATCTTCAAAATCGGGACCCCTAAAGCGCAAGTTACAAAAATAAACTTTGACATTGTTACCATAAGAGTCGCTTAAATGAATGGCGGCGAATTGTGTAGTCGCTGTGTTTGATGGCGCCGAATTGTGTCGGCGCTCAGTTTCGCGGCGGCGAATTGAGGTCGCTGAGATGAAGGTCGGCGAAATGTGCGCGCTCAATTCAACGTAAACCTTTTCGGCGTTACGCAATTATGCAATGACCCCTAATGAAGATTGTAAAATTTCATAATGTAGTATATACAATTATACATGCATTAATGCATGCATGCATGTGTGTATATGTATGCATGCATGAATGTAGTCTATGTGTGTATATAAGTATATAAGTATGTATGCATGTATGTATATATGTATGCATGAATGTATTGTATGTACGCATGTATGCATGTATGAATATATGCATTAAGAAACTTCAAATAACACCTTTTATGCAGTTCAGAAGTGCTGCACATCTAATCTGGCTATCTAACTTATCCAGACAAAAGCAGTTTAAAGTATACAGAGATGTATGTTGAACAGAAGAAAAGGAATATAGTTGTAAACCTTTTAAAGCACCCCTACTTATGGCATTCTGATACTGGATAGGCTTGGAATGTTTAACTCAACATCTTAAACAACACTGAACACTTTATATCACCTTAATATAAAATTATACATTTCTCAAAGGTAAATACTTGAAACCATTCAGGCAGAGAGCTGAATAAAAATATTACTTGTTAGATGTAAAAGTTATACAACTTGATCTTTGTACTAGGACCTCATACTCTAAACTGTAAAGTAAAAAGCATAACAACAGTGACAAAGTACTGAAGCTTTACCAGTTAACAGGATTGTTTGCATGTTGAAGAAGATATGGAGACTTCTCCTTTCCAAGACGGTTGCGATACCCACAATATCCTGCTTGATCTTCCTGTTTTGATGAAGATGCCATGATTTGCAAACACCGAAATGTTGACTGGGCTCCTGGTAATGTCCGTCTAAAGAAAAACCTTAAAACGCTATAAATTTTAATAAATAACTTATAATGTAATAAAATTCAATTGGAATTCAAAGTCAAAAGAATGTGTAATATTCCACAATGGCTCACAGCGGTTATTTAAGGAATCAATAATACCTGTAACACTTTTCAGGCTTGCATGAGCTCCAATACTATTGCAATATTTTGTCAATATCTAACACAATCTTCTCTCTACGACTACTGCGTCTTCCATGCGTTGCACGGATGTTGGAATGGCCTGTTACACGTCCACTTCGCCATAAACATCAGACTTAGCCCAAATAAATGTTGGGCTCGATTACTCACGCTGTTTGCAAACGACGGAGATACTGGCCCTACATAATTTCATGTGGTTGAGGTCGAGTGGCAGCTGCACATGTGTCTGCCTTAGAAATAGGCCGAGCATCATGTTTACGTCCTCTGCGCTGTTTACGCTATAATTATTATTTGCAGGCAAATGCTAACATAATTATTAGAAATAAAAGTTATATTGTGCTACTGTAAACCTACTTTACATTGTCGTAGCACAATAACCTTTTAAAACACTTGCTCGCGGCATTTAGGCCTAATCGATAATGCTTAAATGTTGCAATCATTTCGATCAAAACAAACAGTTTGCCGCTCAGACGTCTGGGGAATACGGGTAAACGTAAACAAAAGTGTTGTCCAGAAAGTAAAGACCATGCTGCGGTTAAAAAATGTACCATAAGACGAACAAATCAGCTTGGCAGAAGACCAGCATAGGCCTAGGCACCTTAGTTGCAGACAGCTCTAGAGGAGTCTTTACACTGGACTTTAGGTTAGAAATGTGAAGACAGCGGAGACTTTCGTTTTTAATGGAAAGTTTGAGGAATGATACTTAGAGGAGGGGATGGTGCGACGGCCCACCGACGGGACGGGTAGAGGAGTGGAAAATTTTCGGAATTCAGTTCGAGAGTCGATGCGAGCCCTATAGTAATTGGAACAGCGGCAAGTTCCAGACAGCGAGGTTCAGTACGTGGACCATGATGGAAACTTGTGGGCAAATATTATATAGCCTAGTCCGAATAACGTAACCTAGATGTCAGCGGAGGACAAATGAAGGATAAAAAGCCTATAATTATGACATCATTCCCATATTAAATTATATATTGGACTTCAAAATAATGTCCTACATGTGGAATCATTGGGTTCATTTGCGACATTATTAGGCCTATTATTATTATTAGGGCAGTCCCTAAATCACGAATTAACGGAGATCACGGAAACCGTGAATTTCGCCGTTTGCCGTGAATTTTGCCGTTTGCCGTGAATTTTGCCTTTCCCGTGATTTTCCGTGATTTTTCACATTTTCAGCACTTTTTTCTAAAAACACGTTAAAAATGGGTGCGAAACACGTCAAAAATGGCGACGACGACCAAAAAAAAAAAAGGTCATCGGAAAATTTTTCACGGTGCCGTGAATTTTTTTGTTTTTGCACGGTGCCGTGAATTTTTAGATTTTTGCAAAAGTATGCCGTGATTTTTTCACTTTTTGACCGTGAATTAGGGACTGCCCTAATTATTATATTCGTTTTATTGGTAACAAAAACTGATAGTCACACCGCCATCAGGTAAAATTCAACGAAATTATATAGGTAGCCTACATTGCAATTTAACAAAAGTTATGAATGAATGCTAAGCAAGATTGTACCATGAAATTATTATGATAATGTAACATTATTGTATTATACTTATAGGATTCGCGTCCAACACACGCTGCTGCAGCTGCTGCTGTTGTTGCAGGAGTTCTCCGGCCTCCAATTAATGCAGCATAATTCTAATTTCGAGATTTCTAAAGCGCCCAAGAAAGCCTTCGGAGTCGCGGGAACCAGCTTACACGCAGGTGCTTATAGCCACAGCAAAATCGATAGGTAGATGTAGGGTTAAAACGGTTCCAGGTCATGATCCAAAGGGCCGGGTCAGGCTGCTCAAGCAGGCATGGTATTTTCTAGGTTTTATATTAATTTCAATAAATGTCTGGTTTCCTACTAGCCTACTGTCTGCAGTCAAACTCAAACACGACTCAAGCAACATCTTAGCTACAATTAAGTGATATCTGATCCCTTTTAGATTTTAAATAATAGAGCAGTTTGTTCACATGACAGCTAGCCTAAAATTCAACCATTGCAGTGTGGAAATTCAACAAAATTTCAAGTGGGGCCCCAGAGGGGCCACGACCCCTCCCCTTTAGACGCCCATTTGGCCCGGCCCTTCATAAACTTTCTGGATCCGTACGTCCTGGCCTACGGATGTGCTTTTGATAATGCAAACTGATCAAAAAATCGAATTAGCCTAAGTCATATTTATCAGAATTGACTATATCAATAATATCATATTTAATTGACGGACTTGTATATAGGCCTAGTTGATCTTAGGGGCCGTCCATAAAGTACGTCACGCTATTTTTGACCATTTTTACCCCCTCCCCCTGTCACAAACTGTCACAAAACTCGGACCCCCCCTAAAGTACGTCACACTTTCGGGTCGGATTTTAGGTAGTACTATTAAAAGAACCGCTAGTGGATATTAAAGTAAAAAAGCGTGGTGTAATTTCGATTTAATATACGATGACATATGAATTTAAGTGGGTAGGGGAGATCGGTACCGAAATAACCATGTACTGAAATAACCAACGAATGTATGCCTCCATCTGCCTCTGTATTCGACCCTGATAATCTTGATGCTTGTTCTTTGTTGATATACTATTATGTGTAACTAATTTCGACACAGAAACATGATGGAAGTAATATTTTATAGCACTTAATTGTTTTTCGTTGTCGAAAGTAATTTTTTGGGCTTCGAAATTTATCAAGTTTTCTGAGGATAGTTTAGTGGTAGGTTGCTGTAAATTAGCATTTATACTAATGAATAGTCCCTCTAATAATAGGGATATTAAAGATACCGCAATCTCGCACATGGTATCGTGTCTTGACATTTGAGTAAAAATGGCGCTTATCGTACTGAAATAACCAGGTTTTGTGGTACCGAAATAACCGGTTATTTCGGTACAGTTGGTTATTTCAGTACAACTTAAACTTAATCTTAAACTTAAACTCATGTAAATTTAAGTTTGCATTGTAATGTCATTATGTAAATTAATATTTAATACTTAAATATGACAGGCTATTGCAATTAAATCTGGTTGAAAGCATACATGCCAAACAATATTTTTGAGTGGATTCTCTTCTGCTAGTTTGTGTCAGTTCGAGCTCGATATGTGGAAAGATGAGGATTTCTTTATAATTGTTATTAAATTTTTTGTCTGTTAGTTCAATTATGTTAGGTCTATGTAGCTTTGAACCAACTGGCCTACAAAAAATGATAGTGATAATTAAGCAAATAACGTAGGCCTAACTGATAAACTGCTGTGAATCATATCGTGTTATAATAGCCTACTTCTAAATGGTTTCTATATTGTGTGCTAATATTATTTATTTAATATTTAATATTATTTAATATTATTTAATATTATTATCCAGTGCCGTAACGAAGGGGGCAGAGGGACAACCGCCCCCGGGCGCACCACAAGGAGGCGCAAACTTAGATTTCAGTGGTACACAGTAGCTAACACGAAGAACATTGTTATGCATCTTTATTTCAATGTTTTTGTTCTAGTTTAGATCTTATGAAATAACTGAAATAGTTTAAGAGTGGATTTTGTAACTTGGATGTACAAAAGTAACCACTAACCAGTTGTTATTTTGGTACAACCCTGGTTATTTCAGTACCCGATGAGGTACTGAAATAACCAGAAAAAATTTCACGGTGGGTATCAAATTTTCAATTTTTTCATGTTCTGTGGGAATGTTATAAACATTATCTATTGTGTATATGGTTGGTACATATAGGCCTATATTGTATTAGCACTTTACCTCGAATTCTTGTTTGATATTGACACAATGCAAATATAGCACTTTTCCAAAAAAGTAAAAAATCTGGTTATTTTGGTACTGCCCTCCCCTATTTATTAGATAATACAATGGCTTGGTATCATAATATATTTTAAAGAATGACGTAATATAATTGTTTATAAGTTCATGATAATAATGATTAAATTATTATAAATATTACCTCTGAATCCTCAAAATTTTGTATTATAATAATTACTATATATGTAAAAATTAAATTCAGAATTTATCGCTCAGTGACATAATTATGCAGCGGACAACATAGAAATAATAATATGCCTACTTCCGAAAGCAAGGCGAATACATAAACAAGGCTTCGCAACAGCATTATTACTAGCAAGAGGAATCGTGAAAAACACATTCAGGAGATATGCATTTCATGCTATTTTGACATAAAACTAATTAAAATGTTTCAGAAAATTTTTTAAAATTATTTTTAAAGCTATGAAATTCTACTAAAAAATAAAAATAAATTATAAATAAAATAAAATAAATAAATGTGTGACGTCACACATGGCCTGACCCCCTCCCCCTGTCACAAACTGTCACACTTTCTTAAACCCTCCCTGGAGCGTGACGTACTTTATGGACGGCCCCTTAAATAATTTTTCATAAGTTTCGGTTTGCTGAAACTTCTTTCACATGAGGCCTACCGGAATTGTCAAAAATATGCGAAGTGCAATTTCAATGTTGGGATAAATTTTATTTATATTAGAAGATAAAGTAAGGTAATTAATTTAATAATTAAATCACTCGATCCGACTCAAAATGTGCGCCCCCTCTTAATGCGCGCTCTGTTCCATAGCACCGCTGGAACACCTCTCGCTAAGCCTAAGGTAGGCCTACTGATCACATTCACTTCGAATTGCAACTCGACAGCGAAGACAATATTATTATGAGATTTGTGACCGCTAGCTCCTTTCGAAAAAATTGACTTTATTCTACCGCACTATTAGGCCATTAGTTGACAGTTTACTCTGCTGAGGCTGCTGATAGCCTCTTCCATCACCGTCGGGCGTCGATGTCAGCCTACTATTCATCAGCCGCATGCGCAACCTTACCTTCGCCCAGCTGAAGATTTTCATGCACAAGTTTTTATTGGAACGACGTGAATTTTATTGAACTTTGTGACGAATGTATTAATTTTAATGTCGAACATTTTTGAGTCAATTGCCGTCAGTGCCAACCAACCATACAAGTTTTGAGGTAGCGAAAAGATGTAGCAGGACCACCGGATAGTAGGTATGGTAGAGCGAACAAAAGGGGGAAGTTGATTCCATAGCGAAGGGCCAATGCAGGCAAAGGCACGAGACTGAGCTATGGCCGTTCTCACACGAGGAACAAAAAGGTCAAGACGATCCGAAGAGCGGAGCAGGCGAAGGAAGTCCGAGTCACAGAGGTAGGCCTGTGCCTATTTAGGGACAAGACCATCGACGTATATATACGTCGATGGACAAGACCTAGGTAAGATCGACAAGTACCTTTAACTGGATGCGTGCACTGTGCAGTAAGAGGAAGCCAATGTAGTTGTTCAAACATGAATGTAGAGATATGGGAGAATCGCGGCAGACGGGCAATAAGTCTGGCAGCTGCATTAAGAACCGATTGCACAGAGGAGAGGCACACTTTAGGGAGGCCAACCAAGATGGAATTACAATAGTCAATGCGAGAGCAAATAAAGGCATATATATATTCTATAATTTAAAATTCATCAACACTTTTGGTTGAACAGAATTATATTTGGGGCATACTATATAAGTGTGGAACCAGGCCTACAAAATGTTAATCCGGTCCTGGCAGTGTGCCATCAATGTGATTCAAATCAAGGGCAGGAACCACTATAGAAGTTAGCCTACTTACTCTCCTACCTTCGTCCATAGAAACTCCTTGCACAAAAGCACTTAACATAGAAATCTAACAGATTTAAGAAGATGTGTCTCAAGATGGCTTGAAAATTTATGAAGTTCATTGATTAAATTATTGTGCTAGCTCATCATGACTAACCTGACACAGTGACACCTGAATTAATCAAAGGGGACCAGCCTATTATAGTTACCGTACAGAAGTTACAGAAGACTAGTGGTACCAGCAGCAGGTATGCAAGATACAGAAGGCAATCAATTTGAGGAGAGCGGAAGTCAACTAGAAGGCAATTTGTACATAAGTTGAAGTCAACTGGAAGGCAATTTACAGACAAATGTCTGGCAAGCAGTAACTCATACAAAGGGTAAAAGATGGACCCAGAAATGCAATTTGAACATCAGTCTTATTTTTATAATAATAACAATGCTTAATGAAATACAGAAAGTACGACAGAGTATTAACAGAATTCATCACAATGCGATCACTCATCAATGGCATCAACAAAAACAAAATTCCAAAATTTTTCTTGACCAATTACTTTTTTTAACATTTTAAACTGTTCAATTCAAATACATATGTGAGCAAGTTTCGTAACTATCTTTCAGGTCAAACATTTTTCGAAAGTCATTGAGCGTGAAAAACATACATTTTATAGAGCAACAAACAATTAAACACTTTTTCACACACTAGTATCAACAGATTACAAATGAGGAATGTGCACAAACAGCTCTTTGTAATAGTTCAAATTTGTCTAACAGTTTTTCTATTAGTAATTCAGGTTGTCCTGGTTTGCCTAACAATTAATCTCAGATCAGAAAATGAGATTTTGCACTGACAATGGAAGGTGGAAAACATACATGACATGGAGCAGCTATTTAATGAGAAATGTGAAAATTTTAAGACCTTAACACAGTGAACAACAACGGAAATGTGCTGATGTCATAATGACATCATGTTTTACTTAATTCTTAGGTTATGCTGTTTTCTAATGTCATGAATAATACAGGTTTCAACCGTTTCATCAAGCACAAGGAATATATCAATGTTCCAGAACATTAACAAATCTTGATCTAATGACTATGAAAGGACGGGGCAAATATGATTTCTAGTGTGAAAAGTGCAGCGAAAAGCAAAAGCGCCTGAGAAAAGGTGGAAGATAATGGAACACCATACATGCCTGAAATTTGGTCTTACTCCTAAACCCAAAGATCATCCCAAGGAAAATGGGAGAATGTGGAAGATAATGGAACAGAATATAGTTCCTAATATTTAGCCCTACTCCTAAATCCAAAGATCACCCGGGTTCACCACGAGGTAACAGGGAGAAGGTGGAACATAACAGAACAGTAGATCATACTTAAAATTTAGCCCTACCCCTTAAACTTAAAGATCATCCCAAAGCCTGATACACCCCAAACTTCTTCCCCGTCTTGAAAGGCACCAGACAGCCAGTCATAACACTGACAGAACAGCAACAACAAGTACAAACAATCGACAAAACAACACCCAAATCAATACAAGAAAAAAAAAAAAACATGACTTATGGTGACTAGATCGCAAGAAACAATATTTTTAATCGATAACCTGTGAACCTTTTCGAGTAGAAAATAGCAATTGCCTTGCACAGCCTTGTTTCTGAAGGCATATTTGGACTAGTCTTTTAAAGTAATCCTTTGATCTTCATACTCTTAAAGTATTGTACTACATATAATATATGCTCCTGAATGATTTGTTACTCAACTATATTTATATTTGAGTGTGTTAGATACATCAACAGTTTAAAAGAGTAACTTTGTAAACGACCTGTTACATTTAACATGCATACTGTTTATGAAATTATTATTATTTGAAGTATGATAACATCAAATCGTCTACGTTTTCATCATGGTAACCTTAGCTGTTGCCATAAGATGTCATTAAACTGAAGATTTATAAATAATTCATTTAAAATTTCAAAGTAGAATAAGAATCTAATGTCATACCTATAATTATAATTATGTGTATTATGAATTTGTGGGCAAAGTTCTTTTTATACTTTAAAAATTTCTTGTAAGGGACAATTAATGCAGAAAATTGTTTAATTTGCATCAAATCATTCTATCGCAATAAGTGTATAATAGACAGTGTCAAATGCATTACTTTGCTGTTAAACAATGAATATTAGTGATATTGTAAGACTGTTTTAACGCCTTTAATGGTGTCTTTCGGACACTATAAGTTTCTTGTTTCTTTGTATTGTATTTCTAGCAAATTGTCCTCTATGGACTGTCATGTCACGAGACCACATTAAACTTTGAATGATAGAGCAGATACTCCGGCTAAAGAAGCTTTTGATCACACAATTTCTACTAAATATCTTGAATTTCATGAAATTGAAACTTTATATAATAAACAAATGGCAACTAGAATTTTTATAATGATAATGGGGCATTTTATAATTCTGTTTGTCCAAATCTAAGCAAAGACATAAAATACTCAGAACCTTACAGGCATAAGGAAATCCAAATCTCTAAATTACGCCTCGGACTACCATTAAAATACTAACCAATGGCTATTATTATAAAATGACATTCTAAAGGTTTATGTGCTACCTGTCAGGTCAAGTAAATTACTCATCACCTCTTCATTGACTGCAAAAAGAAGATATTTCTAAGACATTAAGAAATAAATGTCAGTTAAAAAAAGATCAAATTTCTATTAGAAGCCTTTTCACGAATAACATGTTTCAAATGCAGTGTATACTCTACATTAAAGTTCAATTTTGTTAAATGGATATTTTAAGTTTGTTACTGTAAATTATAAAATAGATTTATATCTTAGTCAAATCTGTAAATATTTAATTAGTCATTTACTAGTACTGCAAATTATAAAATAGTTTTATATCTTAGTCAAATCTGTAATATTTAATTAGACTTTTACTAGTACATTTTTACTCTTTGTATTATATAAAGATGAAATTTCTATTAAAACCCTTTTGACAGTAAATTTTATAATAAGACTCTTTTGCCTTCACTCAAATTATATGTTTCTTATAAGATGTCATTAAACTGAAATTGATAAATAATCGGTTTAAATTTCAAAGTAGAATAAGAATCTAATGTCATAACTATACCTATAATTATAATTATGTGTATTATGAATTTGTGGCCAAAGTTCTTTTTTTACTTTTAAGATTTCTTGTATGGGACAATTGCTGCAGAATATTGTTTAAGTTGCATGAAATCATTCTATCACAATAAATGTATCATAGACAATGTCAGATGTATTACTTTGTGGATATAGTAAAAAAACTGTATTTTATTTCTATTTAAGATTGCACAATCTATTCTTCCAATGCTCGTAAAGTTTATGAAATCATTCTATCACGTTACAATGAATATTAGTGATATTGTAAGACTGTTTTAACATCTTTTAATGGTGTCTTTCGGACACTATAAGTTTCTCGTTTCTTTGCACTGTATTTCTGAATTGTCGTCAACGGCCTTTCGTGTCACGAGACCACATGTTAAACTTTGAATGATAGTCCAGTATTTATGCAGCTGAGTTGACTGCAATTATAGAAACTGTTCTATGGATATTAAAAAGTGAATGTTATAATAACTGTAAGTTTGCAATTTTCTCTGATTCATTGAGCGTCCTTACATCAATAAAGAAGTCTTACTGTCAATCTAGACCTACTTTATTAAATGATTTACTATATCACATTACTCAAACTAAATTCTAATCAAATGAGATTTATTTGGATCCAAAGTCACATTGATCTGGCAGGCAATGATAGAGCAGATACTTTGGCTAAAGAAGCTCTAACTATTGATCACATAAATTCTACTAATTATCTTGAGCTTCAGGAAAATTACTTTAATAAAACTTTATATAATAAATAAATGGCAACTAGAATATAGTAATGATAATAGAGGTCATTTTTATAAATCTATTTGTTCAATTGTTAGTACAGATATAAAATATTTAGAACCTTATAGGCATAAGGAAGTCCAAATTTCTAGATTGCGTCTAGGAGTGGCCAATACTAATCAAAGACTATTCATTATGAAAAGGCATTCTAACGGTTTATGTGATACCTGTCAGGTCAGGGAAACAATTCATCACCTCTTGATTGACTGTGATAAAGAAGATATTTCAGAGTTATTAAGAAATAAATGTCAATTATATAAACATGAAATTTCCATTAAAACCCTTTTGACGGTAAATTTATTTCAGAATGAAGTGTATAGGTTAGTTAAGATAATTAATAAAGGTAAAATTTTGTAATTGGATATTTTAAGTTTGTTCCTGTGAATAGTTTTATATCTTAGTCAAATCTGTAAATATTTAATTAGTCTTTTATTAATACATTTTTATATTTTGTTGTGTAAGTATTGCATTATTGTGATTCAGATGTTCCAAACTGGATAAATGTTACTTATTGACATAATGTATTACCATGTAAATTTTGTATTACTAAAACACCCATAGATAACATATGAATAAGCTACATGTATATTTAAATACCAAAAAATGTTATATGTCATAGTATATTAATTTTGTTTCTTTTTTATATAATAATAAATATTACATTTATAATAAGAACCCGATTTAGAAAACAATCTGTCTATTATTTATTGGTTGCAACTTCATATGTAGAAATAAACAATTCTATATTGAAACTTGGGTTATCAAACTACATATGAAAATGAATGGTTTACGCAATATCAGAGTAGCAAGTCTGGATGTTAAATATAAAAAATTTTGTGAAAACAATAAGAGATATTACAAATAATTTGTTTCACAACTTATAAGACATGTATGCTTTGTTGTTAAAAAATTCAAATTATGGTGTGTTAGATACATAAACAGTTTAAAAGAGTACCTCATAAGCCTTTCTTATGTGGTAAACAAGTGCTGTATAATAATATTGTTTAATTTGCATTACATCTTTTTGTCAGGATATAGAAATCATAGACAGAGCGAGATGAACTACTTTAAATGTTGCAGTCTTTTATTGAATATTACTGAAATTGTAAAGATCCGTTTCTATTTTCACCTTTAATGGTGTCGTTCGGATGCTATAAGTTTCTTGTATCTTTAGTTAATTGTATTAATTTTCTGTATTGTCGTAGCTAACGGCCTTTCTTGTCATAATACGATGTTAAACTTTGTATTAATAAAAAAAATTGTTAGATATTTTAAATGTTTTTACTGTAAATTATAAAACAGTTTTATATCTTAGTCAAATCTGTAAATATTTAATAAGTCTTTTTTTACATGTTCAATTTTACTCTTTGTATTATATAAAGATGAAATTTCTATTAAAATTTTGACAGTAAATATTATAATAATAACTCTTTTAATGTATTCATTACTTATTGAAAATTGACAAATAATCGTTTTAATTAATTTCAAATTAGAATAAGAATCTAATGTCATAACTATACCTATAATTATAATTATGTGTATTATGAATTTGTGGCCAAATGTTCTTTCAGGAATGGTGATTTTAAGATTAAGAAACATTTGTATATAATACACAAGTGCTGCTAGAATATTGAATTTTTACATATTGCATTATAAAACATTATTCTATATTTTAGTCTTTAAATCTGTATCATATTTAATCAGTTATCTTTTACTTGTTCAATTTGTCTTTGTATTATATGAAGATGAAATTTCTATAGTAACACTGTTTTAATGGCATCTTTCGGACACTATAAGTTTCTCGTTTCTTTGCACTGTATTTCTGAATTGTCGTCAATGGCCTTTCATGTCACGAGAACATGTTAAACTTTGAATGATAGTCCAGTATTTATGCAGCTGAGTTGACTGCAATTATAGAAACTGTTCAATGGATATTAAAAAGTGAATGTTATAATAACTGTAAGTTTGCAATTTTCTCTGATTCATTGAGCGTCCTTACATCAATAAAGAAGTCTTACTGTCAATCTAGACCTACTTTATTAAATGATTTACTATATCACATTACTCAAACTAAATTCTAATCAAATGAGATTTATTTGGATCCAAAGTCACATTGATCTGGCAGGCAATGATAGAGCAGATACTTTGGCTAAAGAAGCTCTAACTATTGATCACATAAATTCTACTAATTATCTTGAGCTTCAGGAAATTTTTACTTTAATAAAACTTTATATAATAAATAAATGGCAACTAGAATATAGTAATGATAATAGAGGTCATTTTTATAAATCTATTTGTTCAATTGTTAGTACAGATATAAAATATTTAGAACCTTATAGGCATAAGGAAGTCCAAATTTCTAGATTGCGTCTAGGAGTGGCCAATACTAATCAAAGACTATTCATTATGAAAAGGCATTCTAATGGTTTATGTGATACCTGTCAGGTCAGGGAAACAATTCATCACCTCTTGATTGACTGTGATAAAGAAGATATTTCAGAGTTATTAAGAAATAAATGTCAATTATATAAACATGAAATTTCCATTAAAACAGTTTCTGATGTGGTAAATTTATTTCAGAATGAAGTGCATAGGTTAGTTAAGAAAATTAATAAAGGTAAAATTTTGTAAATAGATATTGAATGTTTGTTACTGTGAATAGTTTTATATCTTAGTCAAATCTGTAAATATTTAATTAGTCTTTTAATGGTGTCATTCGGACGCTATAAGTTTCTTGTACTTATGTATACAATGAGCTGTAATTGCCAAAAACTAATCTTTGTCGGCGGAAATGGCCTATGTTGTCATAAGCTGCCGTTAAACTGTGGATAAATCATACTTTTCTGTAATGTTAATTTAGAGACATAGATGTAAAATAAATATTGTAATTAAGAATAAGATTAAGATTGAGGAGAAAATATATGAATAGAGCCTATTGGTTTGCAAAAAATGAATGGACAGCCTGTAACAGCTATTAAGTTGCATAATTAGATCAAAATGATTAAAAAAATATCGTAAAGAAAAACACCATCTGACTATTTTCATCGTTGCAACTTCTTGCAAAACAAAGCTAGAAAGAAGGAATCATACTGATGAACTGTGCAAGTCTGAATAAATATGTTAAATGTCATTTGTGCAGAATAAGAGATCTATGGTTGTAATAAATTTCACAATTATAATACATGTATGCTTTGTTGGTTAGATAAAAATTAAATTATGGTGTGTGGAGATACATGAACAGTTTAAAAGAGTATCTCATAAGCCTTTCATGTGGTACATGCTGTATAATAAATTGTTTAATTTGCAATACATAAGTTTTTGTCTGTAAATTATAGAATATATAGACATATTTAATGAACTACTTTATGTTCAAAAATATTGAATATTACTAAAATTGTAAATTTCCGTTTTAACACCTTTTAATGGTGTCGTTCGGACTGCTATAAGTTTCTTGTACTTTTGGTAGATGAATTGTATATACATGGTGTATTGTCGTCAACGGCCTTTCTTGTCATAATACATTGTGCGTTAAACTTTCTATAAAATAAAAAAATTATAGACATTTTAAGTGTTTTACTGTAAATTAGCTGTAAAACAGTTTTATATCTTAGTCAAATCTGTAAATATTTAATCAGTCTTTTTTTACATGTTCAATTTAACTCTTTGTATTATATTCAGATGAAATTTCTATTAAAATTTTGACAGTAAATATTGAAATTAAATATAATAAGACTCTTTTAATAATGTCATTGAAAATTCAAAATGGACAAATAATCGTTTTAAAATTTCAAAGTAAAATAAGAATCTAATGTCATGAACTATACCTATAATTATGTAATTATGTGTATTATGAATTTGTGGCCAAAACATTTCTTTTACTTTGCTAATAATATTCTTGTATGCAACAAGTACCATATTGCAGAATCATTGTTTATGATCTAAATGAAATGTCGTTAAATAATGAAACTAATGCCATTTTGTTATCATTGGACAATCTTAAATGGTGTATTTGGACGCTATGAATTATTTTCAATGCAATATATAGTGATATTGTAACAACGGCCTTTGATACATCTTTCGGACAAATAAGTAAATCGTTTGTTTTTCTGAATTGTCGTCAACGGCCTTTCATGTCACGAGAACATGTTAAACTTTGAATGATAGTCCAGTATTTATGCAGCTGAGTTGACTGCAATTATAGAAACTGTTCAATGGATATTAAAAAGTGAATGTTATAATAACTGTAAGTTTGCAATTTTCTCTGATTCATTGAGCGTCCTTACATCAATAAAGAGAGTCTTACTGTCAATCTAGACCTACTTTATTAAATGATTTACTATATCACATTACCAAACTAAATTCTAATCAAATGAGATTTATTTGGATCCAAAGTCACATTGATCTGGCAGGCAATGATAGAGCAGATACTTTGGCTAAAGAAGCTCTAACTATTGATCACATAATATTGCACAGGGTAAGTGTGATCAATTTGAATCATATTATGAATCTATGGCAAGACGAAGGTCCCGCTCACTAGAGAACTGTCCGGATTGGATGATAAATCCAATAAGTGACAAGACATTCGTGAGAACTGACTTTTCGAAGGAGGTCCCTCTTCAGAAAAACCAGGTTCAATTCTCTTCGATGAGTTTTAGGGAGAGTAAAAAACATCCCAGAGGAAACCCTAGAAAAAAATTTAAGATGAGTACTTATACAAATCCAGTCTTTATTGGATTTCAAGATCTAAATAAAGTTGAGAGAGAAAATGTCAATGATTCCGAAAATCGAATGGATGCAAAAATTTTTGAGAATAATTCAAATAGTGCTTCTAACGTTATTGCAAATTGTGTTGCAGATGTTGTTGCCACTAATATTGTTGCCCCAAATGTTGTTATCGCAAATGCTATTGACGCAAATGTTGCTTTCGCAGATGCTGTTGATGCAAATGTTTTTGATGCAAATTTTGTGCCATTTACTAATCCAGATGTTTTGATAGAGGAAGGTCATGGAACCGATTTAGCTTCAGGTATTGATAGGTTTGATTGCAGTCAAAGAATGGATTTGGTCGAAGGTGGTGAAGAATGTGCTGGAGATAATATTGATCGAAATCTGATTGCTGATGTTGTTGCAAATAGCATTGCAAACATTAGGGCCACTATTGTGAGTGACAGTTGTGATGATTATAGCAATGATGTGTCTATTGTCCAAACAACATCAATAAAGAGTACACACAATCATGCACAAATCCATAATACTAAGTTCAAAACGATAATAGTAGAGAACTCATCATACAAAAACATTCCTTCTACCTCCAGAACCAATCATCTAGACAGAAATAAAATTATTTCTACGGAAAAACAGAAAACAATTGACGAAATGATGAATAAAACAATTTACCTCAAAAGTGGAAGAAGGGAGTTGATAAATTTCTTTAAATCAAAACCATATCAACTAAAAAAGGAAATAACTCAAATTGTTGGAGATGAGGTGGAACGAATTCAAATGGTAGGGGATGGGCTCCGAATTCTTACTCGTACCATAAATCAAAGAAACAAACTGCTGAATCTTACTGAATTAGGAGGGACACCAGTTACAGCTAGCCTCCCATTTGCTCTGACTAAAAAGAAGGAAGTTAAAGCGAGTCCTGCATTAAAGGCGGTTATTTATGGTCTAAAAGAAAATCAGGATAATCTTGACCAAATTGCCTCATCCTTAGGTATAAGATCCTTGAAACATCTAGGTAACCCTCAGACAAGTAATACTACTTTAATCACTTTCAAAAATGACTCTCAAATTCCACCTCATATAAATATAAATGGTCGCTTCTTCAAAACTTGGCCTTTTATTCCCAGGCCTCGGCGTTGCAATAATTGTCAAGGTTTTGAACACTCTACATTGTATTGCAAAAATCCAACTATTTGCAGTAAGTGTAGCGGATCTCATAATTATTTGGATTGCCCAAATATGAATTCACCAAAATGTGCTAATTGCTGTCAACCACATAGTGCAGCGTACAAGCAATGCACGAAATATCTTGAAGTGCAACAGGTTTTGAAAGAAAAAGCTTCTCAAAAGCCTCTATTCGCAGATGTCTTAAAGAGAGGATTGGACAAGTCTCTAGGTGTTGAGTTGAAAAATCAAACCCCAGTAAAAATGAGTCAAACAAACCTTGAAGTCGATGCATCTAAATCGTTTTCACAGGTTAATGTTCCAAATTATGAAGATCAAGTAGTGAATAACTTCTTTGATTTTAACAGGGATGATTACAGGGCTGTGATTAATTCGGAGCCTTTTGTTACATTTGAAAATCAAAAAATACCAGTAAATAAAGCAATTACCTTTGTTCAAGGTGTCATAGCTATGCTTGACAAGAACAATACTATCCCAGAAATGTGCACTATGTTAATAAAGTCAGCCAATCAATATCTTTTCAAGGGAAGAGTCTCTGTCACTTTCTCTTGCAAACACCAGTAAAATAATTAATTTAATTAAATCATAATTTCAATATATATTATCATGGACCTTACTATAATGCAATGGAATGCTAGAGGATTACTTAAAAATAAGGATCAATTAAGAAACTATCTAAGGCATAGTATACATTCACCAGATCTAATTTGCATACAGGAAACATTCATGAACGAGCGTAAAAGAAACCCTATTTTTGATGGGTATGATATGGTAAGACGAGATAATCCGGATGTAAACAAGAGAGGTGGCTTAACCTTCTTAATAAAAAATGGACTGAATTTCACTATTATTAAAAGTAAAGAAATTCCAAATATTGAAAATCAGTGCTTGGAAATTAATACTAATATGGGTCCTATCCAAATTTTTAACATCTATATTCCTCCATCAGCTAAGATAGATTGTGAAACATTGAACAGCATATTTAGAAACAAAAGAACTATTGCTGTTGGAGATTTTAATTCTCATAACAAAATGTGGGGAAGTAGTCTGAATAATACAAATGGTAGAATTTTGGAAGCTATAATAACAGAAAACAATCTCACAGTGTTAAACACTGGTAAAGCAACTCATATAATTTCTAATCAGTCTAGTACAAATTCTGTTATTGATTTAACAATCACATCTCCTGATCTAGCTCTTAATTGTTGTCAGTTTATTGAAAATACCTCGCTAGGATCAGATCACCTCCCTGTCATTACAAAAGTTAATGAGATTGTTACTCTTGAAGATAGCATGGGAATGCATGCATGGAATTTAAAAAAGGCAGATTGGAAAATTTTTAAAAATGAAAGTAAATTTCATGTTACAGATAACCTTTTGGATGAAGACATAAATAAAACCTTCTTAAATTTGACAACAGCTATTTCAACACTAGCCAATTCTGTTATTCCAACTAAAAAATATATGAAAAGTAAAAATAAAAGACATAAACCGTTACCGTTTTGGAACGAAAATTGTAATAAAGCAATATACGAGAGAAATAGAATTCGCAATAAGATGAACAAGTCAAGGAATTTAGATGATTATGTAGAATTTAAAAGACAAAATGCAATAGCAAAAAGAGTGATAGCAGATGAGGCAAAAACTAGCTGGGAAACTTACTGTAGCGAATTAAATAATCAGTCAAAATTATCATCAATTTGGAATATGGCACGCAGAATGGAAGGGGTGGCATCTGCAACATCCATTCCCACACTTCAGAGTGAGGACACTAAAGCTGAATCTAATTTACAGAAAGCTAATTTATTGGGAAAAATTTACTCCCAAGCCAGTAGTACTTCAAATTATAAGGACGAATTCTTAAATTATTTACAAAATAAAGATAATGAAAATAAAACATTACCAAATCAGAATAATAATGATACATCAGCTCTTAATGTGATCTTCACTATTCGAGAACTTCAAGATGCCATAGACGCCTCAAAAAATAATAAATCCCCCGGCGAGGATCGAATCCCTTATGAGCTAATTAAGCATCTCCACAAAAATGTCAGAAAGGTATTGTTATCTTTTTACAACAAAGTTTGGACAACAGGTGTAATACCAAAAGAATGGAATCATGCTATAATTATGCCTATTCTAAAGCCAAATAAAGATCCTACAGCTCCTGAATCTTATAGACCAATCTCACTTACACCAACTTTGTGTAAAATAATGGAAAAGATGATAACAAACAGATTACAGTGGTTTTTAGAAACCAATAAACTTCTCACTCCGTATCAAACAGGATTTAGAAAGCATAAAAGCACTATAGACCAAATTCTTAGACTTCAAGATTATATACATAAAAAAATGAGCAATAAACAAAATGTCTTAGCAATATTTATTGATTTTGAAAGAGCGTATGATATGCTCCATGTTCCAACTTTGTTGGAAAAATTACATAAAATGGGAATATCGGGAAATATATTTGACTGGATTTCTAAATTCCTAACTAACAGAACTTTTCAAGTTAAAGTAGGGATAGAATTATCTGAAAAATTTTCACAAGAAAATGGGACTCCACAAGGTTCTGTTATTTCTTCGTTATTATTTTTAATAATGATAAATAATCTGGATCCTGGTTCGGAAAATGTCGAACTATCGTTATTTGCTGATGATAGTGCAATTTTTTATGCTAGTCGAAACGTAAAATTACTTCAAGATAAAATCCAAAAAGCTATTAATAAAATAAATGATTGGTGTGATGAAAACGGATTTAAAATTTCTTTAGCTAAAACCACTGGAATAGTATTTACAAAAAAGAGGAAATTACCCAAATTACGGATTACCCTTAATAACAAACAAATTAAAATAGAAAATACTGTCAAATTCTTGGGAGTTATCTTTGATTCTAAATTAAAATGGAACTCCCATATAGATTACATTGTTACCAAATGTAAAAAACGAATGAATATCATGAGAGCTGTATCTGGATATGGATGGGGAGCATCCAAGCGAGCCCTTTTATCCATTTACAAAGCTATAATTAGATCAGTTCTTGATTATGGCGATGTGGCATATAGCACAGCAAGCTCTTCCCAGTTGAAAAAATTGCAAAATATTCAATCTGAGGCTTTGAGGTTGGCTTGTGGATCAGCTAAAGGCACCCCGATCATAGCCCTACAAAATGAGTGTGGTGAATTACCACTCCACCTACGTCGCTTAAATAACTCGCTCAAGATTGGATCTAAGATCATCAGTTCTAAAGATCACCCAGCGGCGGAGGCTATGCGAGACCACTGGTCAAATTATTATTATGCATCCTCTGTTAAATCAAATTCTATGTTTAAAAGAACTGAACATTTTTTCTCCTTAAATTCTCAGCCATTTAATTCACCATTTTATCAGCCAACAGCTCCGTGGCTGAACAAAACCATTAAAGTCGATCTATCCTTGAAAAGACATATCAATAAAAAGACAGACTCCCCTGATATTATGTCATCCTTGTCATTAGAATTAATTAATAAATATGTTGAATATGTATCTGTCTATACAGATGGATCTAAACTTGAACATAAAGTTTCAGCAGCTTTCTGTATACCTTCTATGCAGATCCATAATATTTATAGAATAGCAAATGACTCCTCGATTTATTCAGCCGAATTAACAGCAATAACTGAAGCAATTAAATGGATTGTTGAAAATGAAAATGAAGAAGCAAATAAATATATAATATTTACTGATTCATTAAGTGTAGCCACATCAATAAAAGAGAATAGGTCTTGTTCACGGCCTAATCTATTTCTTGAATTTTTAGATAATATTAATAAACTAAAACATAGTATTGTTCTCATAGCATGGATTCCTAGCCATATTGGTTTATCTGGAAATGAAATGGCAGACACGCTGGCAAAGAAGGGGCTGGAAATATCTGTGATTAATTCAACAAATTATTTAGAATTAAAAGAAATCTATTCCTTAATAAGGAATTATGTAATAAATAAATGGCAAATTGAATATAACCTTGAATCAAAAGGAAGATTCTATAAATCTATTCAACCTTTGGTGTCCACAAATATAAAATTTATAGACTCTCCAAGGAAACGTGAAGTTCAAATTACCAGACTTAGAATGGGACATATCTTAAGTAATACATGGTTGAAACATATAGGTAAAAGCCTAACGGACTTATGTGCTGAATGTCAGGTGCCTGACACTATTCATCATATATTAATTGCTTGTAAAAAACACGACATATCAAAATTAATATTTGAAAAATGTGCAAAGAAAAAAGTGGAATGCACTGTTGAAAATATATTGTCTATTCCAGATATTTATCTCGAAGTATATAGCATACTCATGATTATAACTAATGGGAAAATTATGTAGAGATTATTAATAAATAGTGTAAATATTATCTGAAAATACTCTCTGCAGGTAATATGTGTAACTACATAACTTAGATAACGGCAATAAATATTGACTAATGCGGCTGGATAACGGTTGCTGGAGTAGAACATCATAACTTGCTTCAGAATAATGGTCTCTGATTATAGCAATTGAATTGGTTTGTTTATGGTGAGAAATGTATGGTTTTCTAATTTGAATGTGTTTTTTTTATTGGATAGAACTGATGCTTAACAATGTTTTTAATATTCTTGGTCTTTAGTTATTACTTAAAACTAGTTTGAAAATGTTTATGTATAGGATTCATTTTGAGTTAATTGTAATTGATAAAATCAACATTTAATAATATTGATGCTTTGATTGTCATGTTGATATTGATTATTGAATCTGTTTGTACTATTCTTGATGGACTAAGAATATTGAACATTGATTGATTGTAAATGTAAAATTGATAGCTTGATGTTAATTTAGAGAGATAGATGTGATGCTCTGCAAATATTGTAATTAGGAATAAGAATTAAGTTAGATTAAAATTGAGGAGAAAACAGTTATTAATAGAGCCTATATGGTCGCCAAAAAAATTAATGAAAAGCCTGTACGGCTAGAAGATTAATTTTGTTTCTTTTTAATATCAAAAAAAGAAGGAAAAAAAGGAGAAAAAAAAGAACAACCACCTGTCAAATTTCATCGTTGCAACTTCCTGTCAGAAAAGAAGCAAAGATAAGAAAAGAGAAAGAATTCTGATGAAAAACATTATTCGAAAATGAACTTAAATACGTCAAAAACTTTAAAGTCGTCAATATCCTTTCAGAAATAGAATCCAAGACGGAAAAAAGATAAAGAAAACTGATGAAAACACTACACGAAAATGAACTGAAATGCATCAAAAACTTTAAAGACGTCAACGGCCTTTGTTGCTAAAAGATGTCATTAAACATTGGATAAATGGTTAGTTTCACTGCAAAGTCAGAACAGAGGTGGGGGAGTATGCCACTCAGTTGGCCTAAGCTTATGTCAGTTATTCATTAAGGTAGATTCCGTAGATATACACTAAAATAAATGCACAATCGCAAAGCTGTGATTCCTGAACAAAACGTTCATTTCGTCGTCGAAATCATCGTCATTAACATCATCATCGTCGTCATCGTCATCATCATAATCATAATCAATATCATTATTATCAACATCATCATCGCATTTATAGCATTTTGGATAAAAGCAGAGTTGTCAAAAAGGTTTTTATTTTTCCCCCAAAAAGGTCGTTTTCTCGTTTTTAATTTTTCGTCACATTTTTTCCGTTGTTTATTTTTTATATTTAACTTTATTTATTTATTTACTGTCTGTTATTATTTGTTTAATTTAATTTTTGTCTGATATCCTTTACATTTTCTCCGTCCTTTTTAAGGATTCATCTAATTTACGTCACTTTTTTATGTCATCAGTTGAGAAATAAATAGCACAGGACAGGAAATAAATTTATAAAAGTTATTTGAATTTCTAAGTTATCCAAAATGCGAAATGTTGGCTTTGTACACAGTAGTCTCCGATTAACTGAAAAACTGACTGATATTGCTACATATTAAGTTCTTATATAAGTAAATATTGTAAGTAGGCCTACAATTTTTAATTAAGTCCACTCTATACTTAAAAAGTTTAGTTTTTAATTGTTTATGTCAGCATGGACTTATGTGGACTTATGTGTACAATTTAACCCTCGGGCTACCACGGGGGGGGGTTCCCCCTACGTTTTTGCTTCCCGTTAGTTCTTGGTCCAATGTGACACCAAAGTCGCGGACAGAGGATGAGAAAGTAAACTGCGGGAACTCCTGGGCAAGGGCCTCCAAATCAATCTTGGCGGGCGCATGCCTAGCCAAATGAACTGGGCCTTAAGATTAGTTTAGCCGCAGGCGATTGGAGGACAGCCAGGTCTTCCGAGCCTCCATTGCCCAGTTCATGGCCCGGACAACGGTAGGCCTAGCCTACTGGCTGCTGAGTGCTGACGCGGGGTCATCAGCATAGGATTGTCTCAGCAGAGAACCAGAGGGCAGGAGAGGACCAGGTTCAGCAGTACAACTATTATTATAGAAGAGAGCCACCACAGAACCCTGTGGCAGACCAAACGGGGCAGGAAGTGCCAGGAACCCATGGAGTCCTCGAAGACCACATAGAAGGAACGGTCATGGAGGAAGGAAGCAAGCCAGTCAAGAAGTCAACATAAATAATATTATTGTAAAAGCAGGCCGATATACATCTATGTTCTGTGCTCGCATCAAACAATAAAGTGTATAACCTAGCCGTACGACATTCTGCGACAATAGCCTAATGTCTCGAACTGACAGGCCCCAAAGGTGGATCAGCTCATTTTGAATCAACGGACTTAAGTACTGGGCTTTGCGCTGACCAGATGCCATTAGCCTACGATGATTTAAACTAGTGTCGGTCTGTGGTCGAAATTTTAGAAGTGCCACGAAATTTCCAGAGTCTTTACAATGTCCGCGAAGGGAACTGGTTTGCTGACTGTACAATAACAAAGTTTGCACTTTAGAAATTCAACGACTAATAGTAATCTAGAATTCCAAAAAATAATCTAAACGGTTAAATTTGTTGAGAGCTGTTAAAATCTTTACGCAGTTGCGTAATTGCGTAATGCTAGTTACGCGCCTGCGCTACGTCATCATGTAATAGCGCCATCTACACTGAGAAATTTGGGCATCGGAGTAAATTGGTATGATGGTGCTGACGACTAAGAGGTCTACACGACTACATGATGATGATGATGATGATGATGATGATGATGATGATGATGATGATGATGATGATGATGATGATGATGATGATGATGATGATGATGATGATGATGATGATGATGATGATGATAATAATAATAATAATTATCGGTGGTCGTCAGTTAATTTTGTGGCTATTATAATTTAGCTCTTTTGTAATTGATTGGCATCATGCCAAAATTCTAAGTAACGGTTTGGTGGGGATTTAGATTTATTTTTCTTTAATACAGGTGGCTACACATAGCGAATCTGTTGTATTGTAGAGTTCTTTTTTAAATTTCATTTTCATATTATCCGCTTAACAGATTCTATTAAAGCTGTCAGCTTATATATAGCTGAATGATCCTAACCTGGAACCGATGCCTACGAGGTTGAAAAGTTTATTATAGTATCGCGTAATAACGTTTCGAAGGTGTTCAACCGCATGATTGTTGATTAGGTTTATTTGTTTAATTTAGTTGACCTCAATAGCAGGGAAAACGTTAAAAGGTAGATTTTAGACTCGTTCTTAAATTCGGCAGCTTTTCCAATTAATTATTTTTAATTTCGCTTTGATTCGCGTTACGCTGTCGTAATTAGCTTGAAGCTACAGGCAAAGTGTTGCCATCGCACTTTTGATTAAACAAAATTGTTAAGTAGGCCTACAGTATGTTGTTTAGTGTAGTTTATAGTCTGCAGTATAGTGTAGTGTGTAGACTCACATTGGGAACAACAAAAGAGAGATCAAACAGAGACAGATAGAAATACAGACAGACAGATCTTAGACTATAGACAGACAGACAGATGAACAAGGGCAATGAGTCTTGTGGTGAATGGTTGAGTGGCAGGTCGACATGGCCCGATTAAGGGAGAGACCCTTAACTCCTACACTATGTGCTTCGCCAAATAATGGCAGACCTATGGCCTTGTCTTTTTGAGACGCTACCCTGGATTAGTAATTTGGCCATCTGCTGGGAAGGCTGCATATAAGATAGGCTCTTAAACATTTAAAAAAGGGGACCCCGCCACTGCTTGTACTCTGGAAGTGCCAGTCCCAAGCTTGGAGAAAGGTGGTGGACGACGCTAATCATATGTATTATGACACATTAGCAACTAATAAAAATATCGCTTGCTGTCTGCTCTGCCGAACGTTTGGGTGAAACAATGCATAGCTACAACATCGGGTTCGTGTTTGACATTGCACGACATAATGGAACAATTCGGGCGACCGAGCAACGTTACAGTTATATATAGCAGCAGATGAAATCATTTTCAAGGTGTTTAGACAGCCTTTGATTACTTGACGCAATTTATAAATTAATCTCTATATCGCGCGTACCATAACTTTTAAATTTAATTTTTCGAGGCAATTAAATTATTATAATAAAATGCCTCATGATATTTTCACACAATACCTTAGCGTTTGCTTAATTTTTAGTTTTTCTGGTATAGGCCTACACATAAATACATGAGCCTATTGTGCGTTTTCTTTAACTAATTCAGATTGAAATATTTTACTAAATAACATATTATATAATATCCATCATATGATATATTTATCAATTGGTACAAATTTACTATATTAGGCCTAAATAAAATATATGATATTATGTAGGCCTAGTTAATAATATACATAGGCCTACACACTTTCCTACTGTGACAATTTCTTCTGTTATTTAAACCAGTGGCCGATTTGTCAAAAAAGAAGCAGCGGGGTCGGAAATATAAAATATATAAATAAGAAACAATTTACTAAACCGCAATTAATTTTTTTATTCGTTATTTGTTTCTCGCATTGCAAACCACTCGCAGTGGATACAATTTATCGTAGTTTGCAAAATGAATTTTCTGATTCACACACAGAGAACAATCACAATAACTAATACTTCCAAGTTTCGTTATTAATTTCTTTGCATGAAGTTAATGAACTGCTATTAGGCTATACGTCAGGATTCTGCAATGGCCAACAGTCAACTACGATGCAAACATCGCATCGACAATTTTTTTTAAATAAATTAAAAGGAGTTTTCAGTCGCAGTTTAAACTTCTAGCTGAAGTAGTAATAGAAGCAACAAATTGTACACATAAGCGTCAGACTAAATTGCACTGAAAGACGAAATGCAAGTACAAAACGAAAGCTAACAAACCATTGCGCTAAGTAGGCTAGTAAGTAAAATGGAAAATGGAGATACCAGCAAACTCAACGAACCAGTGCACCAAGTACCGAAAGTACTGCACACCATCAGCAGGTTGCTAATGGGGCCAAGAGTCAATCAGTTGCGCACTGTAGTAGCAGTGGCGGCGCCAGGATTTCAGGTTTGGGGGGCTAAAGCTCAAAAAACCTTCCCTTTTGTCCCCGCCTCGCTGTGATTTGCAGTGATTTCCCACTTTGGGGGCTGAGTCGCAGTTAGGGGAGCTAAGCACCCCTAGCCCCCCCTGGCACCGCCACTGTGTAGTAGGCCTATGTTGAAAATTCATCTGCTTGACATCGTTTGTTGACTGCTAACTCGCTTCATTTTCCATAAAAACCCAACGCTGCAGGCGAAGCTAAATCGCGCAAATACCCAAAAACGCTCGATGACACGAAATTAGAATAGTTGTCAATAAGCCTGCCATAGCAACTAAGTGACGAAAGCTGACGAAAGTAGGGTGGCCGAGAAGGATGAAGTTGTTATAATTGTCTGAAAGGATAACCCTACTCCTTAAAAAGTATATCAATATCAACCTCCAACGTCAGGCCGATTCGTCATAATGGAGACTATAAATTATTATTATTGTGGAGTCTTTGGTGTAGGACTGTGGATAATGAATTTTAGGGGGTCAAGCCGGGGTCGTGAATAAGCTGGTGCCTTGCCTAAAGACTACACAATTGGAGAAAAAAGTTTAAAATAATTGTCCTTTTCAAAGCTTAACAAGTTTTACGTGATGTTCTTAACTGATAATGAATCAAAAGTAAGATTCTTGAGCTTAATTTGACTGTCTGTATGCTACAAAAATGCATCACTTAAGATTTAGTCTTGGAAAAAATTTCCTGGGGATGGGCTGACTGAGCCCCTCCCAGACCCTTAGGGTCCTACATCATTTTGCTCAGGTGCCTTCGGCATCCTGGCCCGCCACAGCGCCACTTGCTGGAAAATATTCCCTATGGCACACCATTAAAAAAGGTTTGACACGTCTGTTTAAAATACATAATTTAAATTTTGTCAACACTTTTGAACATATAATTATTTGAGGCCTACTATACAATTTTGACACGAGACCTACAAAATGTTAATTCGGCCCTGCAAACCCGATCAGGTGCTGGATCTCAGATCCGTCGAGACCCGGCTGAATTTAACCACTGAATAAGCTATTATTTAAATAAGTTTGCTATTATTAATATAGCCTATACATTCAATCTTTTTGGCCTGTCCGCCACACAACTACGCAAACTATAGGCCTACGTGGACAGAATTTGACTTAACCGATAGTTGCAATAGTAGTTGTTTCAGTTTAACGACACTGTAACAAAGACTGAAAGTAATCTCAAATTAAAAAAAAAAAAAAAAAAAAATTTTAACCGATGCAGGAAGTTGAATAATATAGCATCGCATAATGAAGTTTCGAGGGTGTTTAAACGCGCCTTGTGGTTGGTGATTGCATTTACTTAGTTAATCTTGTTTACACCAATAACAGTAAAATGTCTAGTTTATATATATATATATATATATATATATAAAAATATATATAGGCAATATGTATATATGTATATGGCCATTTATATAGCGCCTTACAAGAAACTCACGAAGGCGCTAAACGTGACTACCCAACTGACAATCTTTCACGCAGATCGTTTATAATAAGAATGTCATACTCTGTATAAATGTATGTACACCAAAGTGCGGATATGCAATTGGTTGAATAAAGAATATACTTACTTACTTACTTACTTACTTAGATCTAAACTGTACAGATGCTATATATATCTATACTATAATGCTTAGTCTGTTTACGTTTTCCTTCCTTTTTTTTGTTTGTATGTTTGTTTGTCTGTTGTCTAAAGGCTCCGAAACGGAACGCTTTAGCGATTTACAAAATTTTACAAAACATTATTACGCCACGTCTAGATCAACGCGACTATTTTCAGCTCGCAATTTTATTTAAACGCCGATATATGGACGTTTTAACTTTCCAACTGTTTCGACGAGGCTATCTTATAAATACTATGGCCATTTGTTCACGACACGGGGGCTAAATATACAATCTTACGTCACGCGGCCTAAATATGCAATCTTACGTCACGCGGGTTAACGGCAGAACTTCGTCTATTAACATTGCCTATATAAGGTAAAGATAACCCGTGCAGTACACGGGCAAAGCAACTATGTTCACCTCTAAAATATCGTTTCCATTCAGATATATGGACATTTTTAAATATTTGAAGCCCATCAGCAAATATAGTAAGTAAGTAGCCTCCATTTGCAGCCGTTAAAATTACGCCTGGGGAAAACCCGGGCGAACGCCGGGTAAAAAATGCTAGTATAATTATATATATATGTGTGTGTGTAATGTAATGTAATGTAATGTAACGAAACATATGTTTATATATATATATATATATATATATATATATATATATATATATATATATATATATATATATATATATATATATATTCTGATACACCTACACTGAGAAATTTACAAATTGGAATAAATTGAGATGAAGGTGTTGACGACAACGATGTGTAGCCTACACATGTATCCGTACGCAGGTCGCCAGTTTGTGGCTCCGATGGAACTACGTATGGCAACGAGTGTGAGATGTCGGAAGCGTCGTGTCGCCTTCAGCAAAGTGTTCACATGCAACCAATGGAAAACTGCCAAGGTATGGGATATTATTTTATTCACACACTGGCGCTGTATAAGTTAGATCTCTTACACACCTCAAAAATTGTATCCTAAAAAGAGAATTATGACGATAAAAGTTCTCTGAAACAAAACAAAGAGAATTATGACGATAAAAGTTCTCTGAAACAAATCGACCTTCTGAAGTAAAAAACCAACAACTCTACATGGTCATTAGACACCTTTTAAATGGATTACATTATGAATTGAAATTTCTTTTTCTGTTCTGGTGTATAACATAGATAAAGCAAATATACTAGCTCATACTTACGAAAAAACTAGTAACTCTCAAAATTATAATAAAAACTTCTTAAATTATATTACAAGTAATAACATAGATAATAGCCATATTAATAATGAAAATAATCGTAATGAAGAAGTAGAATTAATGAACAAAATTTTTAATCTGAATGAACTAAAACAAGCAATCAAATCGGCAAAAAATAATAAATCACCGGGGGATGATAGGATACCATACGAATTACTGAAACACTTACATAAAAATGCACTAAAAACTCTATTGAGTTTTTATAATGAAGTATGGATTGAGGGAAATATACCAAGTGATTGGAATCATGCCATTATATTGCCTTTACTTAAACCAAATAAGGATGCAACAAAACCAGAATCCTATCGACCAATTTCATTAACAGCGACTTTATGCAAAGTAATGGAGAAAATGGTTGCGAACCGTCTCCAGTGGTATTTAGAAAAAAATGCTATATTTACAAAAAATCAATCTGGATTTCGTAAGTATAAAAGCACAATCGATCAAATTCTTAAACTGCAGGATACAATACTTAAAAAGCTAAAAAATAAGGAACAAGTGTTGGCAGTTTTCATTGATTTTGAACGTGCTTATGACATGTTACATGTACCTACACTTTTACAAAAACTAAAAAAATTAGGAATAGTGGGAAACGTAGCAAATTGGGTCAAAAGTTTTTTATTTAACAGAACATTTCAAGTAAAGGTTGGAACTGAATTATCCGATAAACTAGTACAACAAAATGGGACTCCGCAAGGTTCAGTAATTTCTCCCCTATTGTTCCTAATAATGATTAATGATATTCCATCAGGCCCAGAAGGTGTTAATATGTCACTCTTTGCAGATGATAGTGCAGTTTACATAGGACATAGAAAAACTAAAACTTTAATTAAAAAATCCAACAATCAATTGATGAAATAAATAACTGGTGTAATAAAAATGGGTTTAAAATATCAATAGCTAAAACTGTAGGAGTTCTATTTACTAATAAAAATCAATTACCAATAATAAACATTAAAATTGATCAAGAATTGATAAAAATGGAAAATAAAGCTAAATTTCTAGGAATGATATTTGATAAGAAATTAAGTTGGAAGCCCCACATAGAATATATAATAGAAAAATGCAAAAAAAGATTGAATCTCATGAGAGCGGTTTCAGGTTATTACTGGGGAGCTTCTAAAAAATCTTTATTAGCAATATATAAAGCATTAATACGTTCAATATTAGATTATGGAGATGTGGCCTATTCTTCGGCTAGTCAATCGCTGTTAAATAAATTATGTACAATTCAAACTGAAGCCCTAAGATTATGTTGTGGAGCCCCAAAGAACACAGCAGCTTTAACACTACAAAACGAATGTGGGGAATTCCCCCTCCATATGAGAAGACTGTATAATTCCAATAAAATGGGAATTAAAATATTAGGAAATAAAGATCATCCATGTCAAATGAATTTCCAACCACATTGGACAGATGTCAGTAAAACACCACAAAACAAGAATCATTCTATACACTACAGAACAAATGAATTCATATCATCTCTTGATACATCTTTTATTGGACCCTGTTTTCCCCAAATTCCCCCTTGGACTAATAACAAAATAGATATAGATATCAGTCTCAAAAAGCAGATTAGCAAAAAAAGAGATAACCCTGAACTTCTGAAATTAGTTGCACTTCAAATGATATCAGGATATAAACTAGAAACACTTATTTACACGGATGGGTCAAAGGCAGACGAAGTTGTTACTGCAGCTTTTACAATTCCAAGTATAGATTTAGATAGAAAGTTTAGATTATGTAATGGATCCAGCATCTATGCAGCAGAGTTAACTGCAATAAAAGAAGCAGTAACATGGATACTAAACACTGAGAATAATAAGAACTGCAATATGTAATACTATCCGACTCACTAAGTGTACTTACTTCTATTAAGAAAAATAAATCTGATTCACGACCCAATTTATTTAACGAACTGATGATGCAATTGAATAGATTGGAACCTAATCAAATAAAAATGGCATGGATTCCAAGCCATGTAGACATAAGTGGTAATGAAAGAGCAGATAAATTAGCAAAGGAAGCACTCAATTTAGATAATATTAATTCCACAAAATACTTAGAATCACAAGAGATGAATACTTTTATTAAAGACTATATAATAAATAAATGGCAAATAGAGTATAACGTTGAAAAGCAAGGGAACTTCTATAAAACCATATGCCCACTTGTTTCTACTAATATAAAATTTTCTGATCCATATAGGCATAAAGAAGTACAAATTAGTAGATTGAGACTTGGTGTTGCCATTACTAATAAAAAACTATTTCAAATGAAAAAGCACCCTAATGGGTTATGTGATACATGTGAGGTTACGGAAAGTATAGAACATATTCTATTGGAGTGTAAAAAGGAAAATATTTCAAATATTCTAAAAGATAAATGTAATAGTTATAAATCAGAATTTAATTTAAAATCTCTGCTTGATGTGGGATGTTTGCAGAGTGCAGTATATAATCTTGTTAAAATCATTAATAAAGGAAAAATACTATAATTATTGTCATAAATATTAGTATCAGATCAAATCTATTACAAACATATAGTTGAACACATTCCTTATGATTAAAATACCAATAAACACAAAATATGTGTGATTAATGGTCATTTCATTATTTCATTGCATTTTCTAATGATATTACATTGTTTCATAGGAAAATGTTTAATGAAATGTTTAATTAAGTATTCTGTCATGTAAATAATTGTTAACATGCATTCTTGTAAATAGATGTATGTTAAAATAAAATGTGTATATAATACATGTATATATATTACACATCTGTGCTGAATTTCTGTTTGCAAATAGCATTACATGTTATTTTAGAAAACTTAAAGAAGTACTGTTAATAACTTTGTAAACATATTTGAAAAGAGCTAAAATAGCCAAAAAAAGAGCTGATATAGCCAAAAAAAGAGCTGATATAGCCAAAAAAGAGCTGAAATAGCCACCAAAAAAGAAACAAAAGGAGAAAAAGGAAAAAAAAAAAGGAAAAAAAAAGATGTTAAAAAAGAATTACAATAAAAAGAGCCAATGGGCCAAACATAACGGAGATACAATACTTTAATATGTATCAAATCAAATAATATGTATCTATCAAATATTGTTAATATTGTTAATAAGATTGAGGAGAAAACAGTTATTAACATTATACGGAAATGAACTTAATCCGTCAGAAACTTTAAATACGTCTACATCTTATCAGAAACGGAATCAAAGCCAAGAAAAGAAAAAGAAAACTGTTGATAGAAATTATATGAAAATGAACTTAAATCGTCAGAAACTTTAAATACGTCAGCATCTTATCAGAAACGGAATCAAAGACGAGAAAGGAGAAAGAACATTTGTGAGAACATTACAAGAAAATGAACGGAAATACATCAACAACTTTAAAGACGTCAACAGCCTTTGTAGCTATAGGATGTCGTTAAATATTGGATTATGTATGGTGTATAACTTAACGGCCTTTGATGTCATAAGACGACGTTAAACGTTGGTATAAATAAAAAAAATGTGTATAACTTAATGAATTTAATCAATAACTTGGTCTATAGAAATTTATATTAATTAGTCATAAGTTGACTTGGAGCTGCATTATGCCATGCGAACAGTGTAAACTGTTCAAATAATTTCCAGTCGACGTCAACGACCTTTAATGCCATAAGCCTTCCTTTACTGTTGGAATAACGACACTAATACCAACACCTGCTACAATATATGTGTATTATAGTTTCATATTATCAATAATAATGATAATGATAATAATGATGATATTGATGATGATGATGATGATGATGATGATGACGATGTGGGGCGCGGTGGTGTAGGGGTATGTTCGGTGCCTTGCAGCCGGAGGGTTGCGGGTTCGAATCCACCTCAAGCCGCCGCGTAGGGACCCTGGGCAAGTCCTTCACTCGCAATTGCTCATGCGCTTCGGCGTGAAACTCCGATTCAGTGTCCGCGCTGTAGTCGGGAGCGCCTCTGAGTAGAAATCTTGAAGAGGCGCTATATAAATATCTGAAATGAATGAATGAATGAATGATGATAATGATAATAATAATAATAATAATAATAATAATAATAATAATAATAATAATAATAATAATAATAATAATAATAATAATAATAATATAAATTTTGGCAACGTGCTACCCATGGCCTTTGAGACCGTGGGTCCCCAGCAGACCAAGATGGCTTTACTTCGATCAACCTGCTCGGCTGGACATATCAGGAGACAGATGAGAGGATATATTTTTTTCTCTTTCACCGTTTATCTATGGTTATCCAGCGCTTTGCAGTCGCTTTTGTAGCAACATTTCAACCGACAAAACTATCTGCGAAGATTAGCCATTCCAGAGCATCGATTCCCTAATTTTTCCAATCCCGATGGATCGTTTGTACCTGGGGAAAGAAAAATATAAACAATAATCATAATTATAACTATAGCAACAACTATATTATTGCTGAAAGATTGTTAAATTTATCGTACAATCTATAGGTTGGTTTAAACACCTTTAAATTTACGTCAACAGATACTATATAAATTTCAGCTGGGTTAATTTTTCGGTTCGGTTCTTGTCATTGAAACTGAGTTCTATTAGACTTGTTAGAGAAGATCGTCTTTGTTGACGTTTATCGATGGTTTTTCGATACTTATCGTATAATTCGGTTATCATCGAATGGAAACCAACCTGATTTACCGAATCCTGTCATACATATCAGGTCACGCGGTATATAAATTATATGGTAGGTAAGCCACATATAATTATTATGCTTATAATAACATTGTTATAGGAGCCGAGAAGTAGCCTACATGAGCCAAATGGCTAAGTGGTATATATGAGCCAAGAGGTGCATAACCACCATGGTATACATAGTCAGTGGTATTTAAGTCAAATGATGTACAAGTTTTGTGGCACATGAGTCCAAAAATCACACGAATTAAATGGTATATGGACCAAGTGGTATATGATCTAGGTGGTGTATAGGCACAGTGGTAGGCATGTAATATAATGAGTGGTATCTCAGCCAAGTGGTATATGCGCAAAGGGTTTATGGAGCAACCCACGAGCCAAATGTATATACATGGAGTGGTGATTGTCCTTTCCGTGTGTACAGATATCGTGGAGGAGTTGTGCGATGGTAATTCTCCGCTGGTCAATCCTCTGACTGGACGCAACTACGACTGCGACCGAGGCCGAGAAACATGTCCAGCCGGAAGCTACTGTCACCGACTGACCACAGTGGCCGGCTGCTGCAAGGAAGGCACGACCACAGTTGAATCCCTATCTAATCCATATCACATCTAATCTAATCTAATCTAATATAATCTAAACTAAACTAATCTGATCAAATTAGATCATATGAAGGGATCTGAGTTAGTTTAGATTCTATTAGAAATAGATGTGAATTAGAGAAGGTTAAGCGATCTCCATTAGATTCTGTTAGAATAGATTTGATCAGATTAATTTAGATTAGATTAGATTAGACTATGATTAGATTGATTAAATCTTTCAAATCTAATCTAATTCAATCCAATGTAATCTAATCAATCAACGGATAGATCGTCTACAGTAGCAGAATTCCGCATAAGAGTATTTCAAATAAATGTAATACATTTACCTGAATAATTGTTTTAGTAATCGATTTCGTTTGAATTATTGTTTAAACCTGTACTTGTCAAATCGGTTGATTGTCGGTCTGTTCGTGATTGCAGACCAATCAAAGTCGAGTTCTTGTCAGGAATCAAAGTTTGGTTGTTGTCCAGATGACATCACAACAGCTGCACTGGGTCCAGAGGGAGCAGGATGTCCAAGTGAGATAATCAATTCACACATCCTTCTCATAACTTCTATGGTGCATGATCCCAACTCAGTAATTCCATATTACTCATGAAGTCTATATGACACCTGATATAACACTTTTATTCGATTGATGTCTTGAACATCATTGTAGTGGCGCTATAGAAGTTCTTATATTAGATGGCTTTATAGAAGTTCTTAGTTTAGATAGGACGTAATTTGTAACACGAAGGCTAGAACTTGGAACTGATTTTGTCCTATGGTTTTGACGCAGAATGAGGCGCTTGCAAGAGTTGCTTTGTTATTAATGACAAAGTTAAATTAAGTATTGTTGCTACTGTTATTTGAACAACTGTACAATTTATTACAATCATGTTTTACTCGAGGTGTATAGTTGTAGTGATTCTTCCGGATTAGGAAGAACGCTGCTGTTGAATGCATGCTACTACTTGTAAGTGACTGAAGTAAACTTTAAGTAGATATAGTTACTGCAAATCTAATGGATGAAACTTGCCTTTTTATTCTCGGGGACTTTCGTACACTCTAATTGGTGTGCACTGCGAGAGGCGCCTTATAAATCTTTAAATACGATACAATGCAATACACTACATTACAATACAATACAATATTTCCTTATGAGAAACTGCATTTGTATTTGCCAGGCGTCTGTCAGTGCAATCCACTTGGTTCTCTCTTCCTGACCTGTGAACCGATCAGTCGCCAGTGTGTCTGTAAGCCAGGCGTTGGTGGGGTTCGGTGTGACAGGTGTGAACCAACGTATTGGGGTCTCGCAAAGATCTCAGACGAACAGAATGGATGCATCGGTACGTAGCTATCTTAATTGTAATTAGTAACTTCTATTGCGCCGGTATGTAATGCACAAGGCATCAACCGATGGCGCAACAACCAAAGCCGCATTTGTAATGTAATCGAACATTTATATAGCGCCCCTTCAAGATATCTACTCAGAGGCGCTTTTTGCGCTAGCGTAAATGATGTTAAATGTCATTACGTACGAATATATTACTTCAGTTATCAACACAATGTACATTAAGCCGAAGGAGTCACCAGTGGCGGGCTCACGCACACACGAGGAACCAACCAACGGATTCCCGTCGACAGCTGAAGATGGCATGGATGTTTAGAGTCTATGGGCCAATTTGCATCGATAGCGTACGGTACTGCGGCGACAGGTGACAGCGTATATATCAGGTTTATACCCAGAATACCAGTCCACCAAGACAGATGGTGAATAAGCAATATGAATATATTTATGGTTGTGGCTATGCTTATGGCTAAAACAGTAAGATAATTATTATAAATGTATTCGGCTAATAATTCCTAGTCCAACTCTTGTCGATATAAGTGACAATTTGTTGGTTTGATTGCCGGTGTAATTCTTAACTTCATTGCAAATTTAATCGAATAATAGCAATAGCAATAATAATAATAATAATAATAATAATAATAATAATAATAATAATAATAATAATAATAATAATAATAATAATAATAATAATAATAATAATAATAATAATAATAATATTTGGGACAGAACCTCAGCACGATGTCTGGAGATGCACGCGAGACCTCCTACCTATTTCAGCGCATATCTGTAATGATCCAGCGGTTCAATGCGGTGGCTTTCCGCGATACTTTTGCCACATTGGACCTTAACGACGATTAGGTGCCGTTCCAGACGAATTTTACTGTTCTTAATTAATGTTTAAGTCCCTGAGGGATCATGTATACCTCGGGGCATTAAAAAAAAATAATAATAATATGAAAAGTGACTGTTGTTGTCCGTTGTAGCGTGTGGCTGCAACATCGTTGGTTCCGTGAGACAAGACTGTGAGCAGATGACAGGGAAGTGCGTCTGTCGGACGGGATTCAGTGGACAGAAGTGCAGCCTCTGCTCCGATGGAAGGGAGGCTGGATTCTACGGATGCTCCACTCCAGGTCAGCAGATCACAAGACTGATAGGAGGAGGAGGAGGACGAGGAGGAGGAGGAGGAGGAGGAGGAGGAGGAGGAGGAGGAGGAGGAGGAGGAGGAGAACGGCGAATGATAATGACGACGAAAGGTCATGATGAGTGGTGCTGAAGGCGGTGATGATGATGATCGTGATCGCGAAGTGATGATGCTCGGGTGATTATGGCGGTGGTGGTTGTGATGATAGTTGTGCTGATGACGAACAAGGATGATAACGACGACGACGGTAAGATGTTGATGATAAGTATGATGAAGGTAAGGAACGGTAAAGAGGGTGACGACAAAAGATGATTATACATGATTATATTGTTAGTGATGACGACGACGATGATGATGACAGATAAGGGTAATGAACATAGTTCTATAATTATGTGATGGTTATAAGGGTGATGACACTAGGGTGATGATGACGGTGACCCTGCTGCTTATTATAGTAGGACTGACGAGATGGATGACAATGGTGATAATCATTGCGAATGATGATGCTAGTGATTATGATGATGACTACTACTACTACTACTAATTATTCTGATGACAACGAGCACAAACAATGCCCAAAGACAAATGAGCTCATCATTTTCCATCCTTTCTTCGAGACCTGTCAAAAAACGCAACTATTTCAGATGATGGAGCTATGTCGGACGAGGTGACCTGCAACTTGGAGAACTGTCGCTACGGGGGTGTGTGTAGCCGAACTGGCCATGGGAGCCTTTGGGAGTGCGTCTGTCCAGCGGGATGTCCAGCGACGAATTCCGCCCAACTGACCGTCGTCTGTGCTTCAGATGGACAGACCTATCAGTCGGAATGTCGCGTCCAACAACACTCTTGTCGACACCAGAAGAACATCACAGTCGTCCACCAGGGACCTTGCAAAAGTAACTTCCATTCAGATAAACAATTTATCAACAAATTTATTTTATTTTTAATTAATTAGTTATTCTACTAATTCGTTTGAAGCCGTGGTACATGGGATTACATAAATTCTGCAGCATAAGAATAACTATAATATTGTCATTGTAATAGTAGTAATAGTATAGACCTAAGAAGGTTCTACTATAGTAGGCCTAGCGTTGATATTTGGATGAGAATCACTGTTGCTATTTTTGTTTGTAGATTTCTTGTAGCCATTTATCTTAGTCTTTATCCTTATTAATTTATTTATGCGCTCCTCTGAATCGTTAGATGGCGCTTTTAGAAATGTTCGATTACAATTAGACTTACAGTCTCAGTTACAGTTACAGTTACAGTTACAATTGCACTTACAATTAGTCTCGGTGCCGTAGATTTTCCTTCAGCTGCCTTTCGGAAATAACTGTCAGAAAGGCTGACTTTTCAAATTGTTTCCTTCTCATGGTTTCGTGTTTCTACAGAACCGGCGTTGCTCCGAAGGTTCTTAAGACATGATTTCGTCCAAAGCCAATCGTCCGAAGAAGAAAATTCTGTCTTCTATGCCGATCAACAAGACCATCGAGTTACCGAAACTGGTATTAATTAATATATTAATTAATTGGTTTATTTTTGTTTATTTGTTTGTGGTCATTATTTATTTTTATCTATTTATTTTCATTTAGTTATTTTTATTTATTTATTTTAAGTTTGTGTGAACCTTTTATGAGGAGTGAATTTCTTCACCTGATCATACCTCATTTGGCCTTACTGTTGCTTTTTTAGTTACCATACCATAGTGTGCCTAACCATTGTCGTGCCTCGCCGTTGTCTTGCCTCACAATGGCATTGCATCACAATGGCATAACCTCACAATGGTATTGCCTCACAATGGCATAACCTCACAATGGTATTGCTTTGCAATGGCATAGCCTCACAATGACATTGCCTCACAATAGCATAGCCTCACAATGACATTGCCTCACAATAGCATAGCCTCACAATGACATTGCCTCACAATGGCATTGCCTCGCAATGACATTGCCTCGCAATGGCATTGCCTCGCAATGACATTGCCTCGCAATGACATTGCCTCGCAATGACATTGCCTCGCAATGACATTGCCTCGCAATGACATTGCCTCACAATGGCATTGCACTGTTGAATCCAGACTAGATTGCCCTCGGACTCTTTCTTGCTCGATAGTCCGAATTGTCAGCAACCATTGACCGCTGCTTTGTGCTTTACTCTAATGGCGCTTTAGAAGTTATCAGTTTCGATTGTGCATGTCTTTTATTTAAGAACGTCCCAGACAGAAAGAAGATTTCAAGAACGGATTTCTGTCCTTCAATGGAAACGTCTTCTCAAAGAACGAAAACGTCGTGTAAGTCATACACAACTTTCCTGTTACGTACATTCATACATGTAGAAATGCATTGATAGATATTATACATACATGCATTTATACATACATACATGCAAACACACACATGTGTGCATGTATGAGAACACTTAATATAGAACATTTCAAGTAATTCAGATACATACATACGTACATGCATATATACATATATATATATGGTTTTCTCTCGACTCTTAAAGACGCACTTTTTCAGCTGTTTGATGGCCACGTGTTGAGCGCTTCTGTGAGACTCTTAAGTGGCGCTATATAAATGTCTTGTTACATTACATTACATATACGTGAATACGTACATATATAGGCCTACATACAATGTGCATACATACATACAAACATACATACATTACATAGGCCCTACATGCCTAATGATGGAATATGATGCCGTTTAGCTGCTATTGATGGGAATCCGTTGGTTGGGCTACTAATGAGCACTTGGGCCACCATTAGGTATGCTTCTAGTTTTCTCTGCATTGTTTGGTCTGCTAATGCTTTTGTTTGCTTCGTGACATTTAACATCATATAGACTGGTGCAGTCAGCACTTTTCTTAAGTACATGAAAGGCGCTATAGTAAGTAACCAGATACACAAACACCCACACCCACGCACGCACATCCACACACACTGACACACACACACACACATATACACATACAAACACACACACACAATCTGAGCTGTGCGTTCGTTTACCTGTTGTTGACAGAGCGACCCACCTGAGCCGAAACAGGTACGAGTTAGAGTTCCGTACGCGCTTCAGACAGGGTCTGTTGCTGCTGCAGCATAAGTCAGCGTCGACGAGGGGAGACTTCCTCTCCGTTGCAGTCAGCGAAGGACGCGTTGAGGCGAGCTTCAACCTTGGGAAGGACAGTCCAATGAGACGACTACCCACAGCCAAGTCACAGGTCGACGTATCAGATGGAACCTGGCACACACTCACCTTGGACAGGTAATAAACACAATAGAGGAGCAACTTATTATCAATTAACAACCTATGTAGGTGTCTTTTTGTCTTTTGCGTCTGTTACCTAACGATTGCTGGTGTGAGTGTGATGAACTGACTCCGTTTAATGACCTTGGACCATTAGGGTTATTCCATCGTGGTTTCTTTGCTTTTTGTCGGGAGCGCCTCTGGCGAGTTTCTCCTAACTAGCGCTACATAAATTTACAATTACCATCATCATTACCATTGGACATACTTCTCTGAGTAGGTATCTTGGGGCTTTATATAAGTCCTTTGACAGGTGAATGACTGAATGAATGAATGGATGGATGGATGAACGGGCGAACTTGATCCTGAATGAATGAATGAACGAACGAATGAATGAATGAATGAACATATTGTTGCCGAACTTGGGATCGTGGATGTGCCACTGAGCTGACGTGAGATGTTTTGATTTTCTGGATCAGAGATAATCGTGTGTTGAAATTGTCCGTCGACTACGAACTCCCAGTTGTTGCCTTCTCAACGCCCGGAGCCAATCTACTGGACACAGATGGACATCTATGGATCGGTCAGTCAAACACTCACCCCCCTCCACCCCCACCCACCCCCACCCAATACGTGCATTTATGTAAAGCAGTCTCGAAGTTGAGAAGTTTCTAACGCTGAGCTGAAGATTAACTTTTCTCTCAGCTCATCGCTTCTACATATAAATCCTTCAGTTGTACGGTTTCTACAATTTTATGTACTTTCATGCATAACCTGTTGCTACCTTTTCCATGTGCATGGCTAACCCTATTGGCGGGACGCTGGTCCCTTAAGGGTTTCTCACCCTTTGTTTTTTGTTGGCGATTGTATAATCTATTTGTGGTGTTGTGATGTTGCCTACTTGTAGCAATAAAGTTTTTGGTTATGGTTATGGTTTCAACATGCACCTCAGTCATTTTCTTGTGTTCGCTATATAGCACTTTAACTGTCGATTCTCTTTATTCGCTAGGTGGACCTTTCTCTGTTTCTGTATAATACTCGTACGTAGATGCTGAAACAGTCACTAACTTTATTCAAGGTGTAACCTTTTAACTGTCTTTTTTCCGAAGTTCGCTTGGTGGACTTCTAAAGTCGTTACTAAACTTCCGAAGTAATTGTATATCCGTTGGTTTCTTTTTACTCGCCAGGTGGCTACGATGGTGACCTGCGGGACTTTCCTTCGGCCTATCGGACTCGATTCATCGGTTGCATTGGATCCGTCAAAATCAACGATAAATCGCTGAACACTTCGTCAAACGAGGGCGCTATTTCTACCTGTGTCTCATGAAATGTTCACCCGTTTGCACTGCATATAATTCACGTCCTTTATTTTTTCCCAACATCATTGTCTTCACTGCAACCATTTTACTAGACTACTGCACTCCTAATCGCACAATTATTGTAGTTGTAATTACGGCAATTTATGTTGCATCATCAGTGACAAGCTTCTCGTAGGATGCGTTACACTGTCAACCATAAGCGCAAATGATCAATTACATGTACATTTATTTTACACATACTGTGACTGGAACACACATGTCGGTATGGTGAATGGGAAGAACCGATTGTCACCAATAGGCCTAGGTTAGGCCTAGTTCTCAACAGCGAATCAAGAGGCCATTCTTTAGCCATTCTTCTATCTGAGTTTGGTAACAACCAGTTGGTCAGGGTTACCTAATAAAGTTTAAACAAAAATGTCATGAAATAACGGTTATATTTAAAACTGTCAAAAGAGGCAATTTGAACAGTCATCAAAAGCGGACAGAGTGACAAATTTCCTCGAATGGATTACGGATGTCATGCCTGCTATATTCTTTTCAAACTTCTGGATGCGCCAATATGGTACCTCAGTTGTTGCCAGACAGACTATTGCGAGCGTTCAAGAAACAAGTTCTTGAAGTTAGCCAGCGCTGCTTTTAGGAGTGTGACCGCAGCTCCAATCGCAAGGTGTCGCTAGATTTGATTTAATCTCCAGTCACCAGGTGTCACTCGTTTTTCCAAAACGCGTTAATCAATTTTCAACAACGTAAAGCAATAATTTAATACACCTTAGCCTAGCGACCTTGCTACACAGGCGCTTTACATGGCGTCAGATTATTTTTTTTAATGTGTAACACTATGAAGTAATTTAAGCCTACCCTAAAATGGTGCAACATCAATGTAACTCATTTTAACGTCAATGTAGGTCACAGGTCTGTCTCTCGTTTCAACCGTTTATTTTAAGGCTTTCCGTTAAGCATTGTTCCTCGTTTCGCCGTAAAGTCCCAACTTTGAAATCTGTTGTTAAACCGGCAGCTGTACGTAGAAGGCATTTTCGAACAGTTCGACCATTAATCAATTAATTCTCATTGTAATCAGCGCTCGTGAATAAGCTGGTGCCCTGCGCTTAGCTTTCAAGCGGCGCTTTTAAAGTTTGAAGTTCACGATTACGGAAGTGGATATTTATGCAGCGCTAGTAATAAAAGTTTAATTAAGGAATGCTAAATATAGTTCGTTTGCCGTGTGGTGCAATGGCCGTGATCGTATAGTGGTTAGTACTTCTCGTTGTGGCCGAGACAACCCAGGTTCGAATCCTGGTCACGGCATCTGGCTGTGGTTCTATGGCATACACCTGTGTTTTTTCTCAGTACTTGATAACCACCACCTTTGAACCAGCTTTGCATGAACTTTGATAGAAGGAGAGATTGATCGTCTGATGGCCCTGAGACGTATCAGCTGAAAAAAACAAAAGCGGGTCTTGTTCGATACTGCTTCGTAGGCCTATATTTGAAATTAGTCTTTGTTGCTCAAAGGAAGGTCGCTGCAACTCCATTCGCTAGGTGTCTAGTTTGTCTAGCTAGGTGTCACTAGTTTGATTTCAGTTTCAATCGCCAGGCGTAGTCAGTTTCCCTGATAGGTCAATTTATTATATTCACCAACTAAACGCCAAGTAATTAAATATACCATACCTCGGAGACCTTAATTGCTAAACTACAGGCGCGTTAGAAGTCTCAAGCGTATAATAAACATTCTTACATTTTCAAAGTTGGCGCAATAGCGCTTTATGAGCGCCTCTGAGTAGTCCTCTGGAAGGGGCGCTATATAAATTTATGAATGAATGAATGAATGAATTATAATTTTTTTTAAACAGATTACAGGCAGATCACTTGTTTCTGGTCAACCCGCTTAATTGTTGTCTTGGCCGTGCGATAAATCATAATATTTCCTCCCTTCACCCTATTAATATAGTCCAGACTTCGAAATCTGTTGTTCAACACTCTAAGGAATCTTTGAACTACTGTAACAATTATTGCATTTGTAATGGAAGAGTTGTATAGCGCCTGATGGTAGACGCTCCATTTTTCAAGGTTCATATTGATGTGTTGGCCGTGTGGTGCAATGGCCGTGATCGTATAGTGGTTAGTACTTCTCGTTGTGGCCGAGACAACCCAGGTTCGAATCCTGGTCACGGCAACTGGCTGTGGTTCTGTGTCATGGCATACCACCTGTGTTTTCTCGCAGTAGCCCACTTGATAACCACCACCTTTGAACCAGCTATCGAGTGCATTAGGCTACTGGTTCTTCTTATACATGTACGGCTGAACATTTGGCTCTGTCGCTTTCTGCAAAGAGTAGAGGCCTCCTCTTCAGCCTCAGGCAATAAACCCTAATCAGTATTTCCTCAACGCATTCTGTCCAATTTTCATTTTACCGTATAGCGGCTAATTTATTGACGTTGTTTCATTGTGACGAATCACAGTTATAGCCAAAGAAATAACATTTTATATCTCATCGTTGCATCTAAACACGCCTCAGAAGCAACGCTCAGAAGCTATGTTCAGTTGCAGGCCAGGATATCAGACTCAATGGAAAGACCCGGGTAAACTACAGCGAACAACTGACTCAGAACTCGCAGATTGTAATCACTGGCAACTGCAAGGCATATTTTATACGTAGACAGTTTTCCAAATAACCAGGGTCTGCTTCATACTTGAGTTTGTTTGATTGAATCGATTCAATAGCACGAGAGTTTAAGTGTTTTAGTTCCGCGCATCACAATTTTCTTCACTGGACGCAACATCAGACGCAGTGTTACAGTAGGCCTAATAATTATTATTATTATTATTATTATTATTATTATTATTATTATTATTATTATTATTATTATTATTATTATTATTATTATTATTGTTATTGTTATTGTTATTGTTATTGTTATTGTTATTATTATTATTATTATTATTATTATTATTATTATTATTATTATTATTATTATTATTATCCGATGTGTCAATATAATATTATAAAGAATTAAAGATCTGTTTCGACACCTTTAAATCGCTAAGTTTTATGCCATATATTTTCGCTCAATCATTAGGCTTAATTAATGTTCAGTACCTCAGTCCTTCACGTTGCATTGTCATGATGCTATTTCAAAACAGAAGAAGACATTGACTACTAATTACACGTAACAAACGTCTGCTGTGTGTAATCTGGACATTGATGTACCCTACAGGTTTTGAAACGGTTTGGGTGGGAGGTAGCGAGTAAGGGGATCGTACTAGCATTCGTCGGAGGATTTTTTTTATATTTAGTCATCGTGACTGTTGCTGTCGTTCTATTGTGGAAAGTTGTAGGGTTATAGATGGAAATCGATGATGAGTTCCCTAAATCAAATTAATTGCCGATATAGGACGAGTGCACTCAGTAGGCTATTGTCTTGGCTGATCATGAGTTACCTATATAGTTCGTTCTTGCTATTCGTTTATTCCTGATTTATTTAGTGGCAATATATTACAGCTACGTACTTTACTCGACTCATAAGACGCAACAAACTGGATCCAAACAGTTTTTAGCGTCAATGGGAAAAACTATTGTACGGTTCTCACCGTATGGTTGTCTGTGGTTCGAATTCTGCGATTTACAGTGTTTAACGACATCTGGTGTCTACCTAGAGAGTTGATGGCGAGGTTGAAAGTTCATCCTGTTAACGTTTTCGTATGTACAGTTAGGCACTTCTTCTGTTACTACGTGTTCCATCTTATGAGCACATTACCAATACACTTCGTTCTTTCTTTAACTCAAAGCTGAAAGAATTTGTTTTTTTCTAAAAATGTCTTGTAATGATAATTTTAATGAAAACAATAATAATACTATTTATAATGGTGATCGAAAAAATTAATAAAATAATAATAATAATAATAATAATAATAATAATAATAATAATAATAATAATAATAATAAAATAATAAATAATATAAAAATAAAAAATAATAATAATAATAATAACAATAATAATAATAATAAAAATAATAATAAAAATAATAATAAAAATAATAATAATAATAATCATAATAATAATAATTATTATTATTAAAATAATAATGACAATAATGATAATAATAATAATAATAATAATAATAATAATAATAATAATAATAATAATAATAAAAATAATAATAATCATAAGTCTTCTAAGTCCCTGTGGGATCCTGTATTCCTCGGGGCAATAATAATTATAATAATAATAAATTATCATTATTATTGTTATCTTTTTCATCAACATCATTATAATCAATGTTTCATTCATTAATACTATTTTATTATTATTGTCCTCCCTTAGACACCTTTAAAAGACTTTCCAGCGACGGTATAAATAAGTCTGTTTATGCAGCACACATTATGTTGAATGGTTTCAAGGGACTTACTGGCCAAGAGATATCGTTAAAGAAGGAATGACTTAAATCGCTGGTAATATTGCTATCATTGTAATTGTAATTAGTAACTTATATTGCGCCAGTGCTTAAAGCCCAAGGCATCAACCGATAGCATTTACCCAAATCCCAACCGGTGTAGTAGTTCTTAAAATTTTAATAAATATTTTAGGCATGTTTTCATCGCTCATCCAATTTCTACTTCTACTATGACATATTTCCATCCCTCATTCAACTTCGATCTGCATCTACTAAAATATTTTAATCGCTCATCCAACTTCTAGTTTTACCGAAATAATTAAACATCAAAATCGTTTTTTCATCGCTCATCCAGCTTCTATTTCTGTTATAATATACTCATTCAACTTCTAATGTTACTGCAATAATTTAGCATTAAAACTATGTTTTCATCGCTCATCCAACTTCTAGTTTTACTATTACGTTATATTTGTGATCTGCTATACCGGTTGGGATTTGGGTATATGCCAACCGATGGCCCACCAAAACCAAGCCGTAATCAGGTCAATATCCAGTAGATCAGTTCTTAAGACAGAGAGGCAGCATATGGTTAATAAGGAATTTGAAAGAAGTAAGTTTTTAGTTGACGACTAAATGACACAAGCGACTGAGCAGAGCGGACAGACACAGACAGGGAGAGACTTCCAAAAGGTAGGTCGAGAATTACACATTACTCTCATTTATTAATGTATGGAAAAATTCAGAATTTAAGAAAGAGTACAAAATTATTAATAGGCTAGACTTCCCTCATTAATTTAGGTAAGTTAGATATACCGAATTCAGTGGCGGCGCCATCACGGGGTTAGGGCGGGCCGAAGCCGCCCCTATCGGCGGCTCAGCCCCCCCAAACAAAAGTGGGATATCACTGCCAATGCCAGAGAGGAGGGGAGAAAGAGAAGGAACTGGGGTTTAGCCACCCCCCTCCCCAACCTGAAATCCTGGCGCCGCTACTGACCGAATTATGCGAAATCAACAAAGAAAGAGCGTTGTATAGACATTTTCGAAATTCTGTCATTATCCCTTTTACACGCAACCAACTTCGTTTAATAGAAATGAACTCGGCCATTGCCCGTTTCCGGTGGGAAATTGGTTAAACAAAACTATACAACGGTTGGACAAGCCTCCAACAGCTCTATCAGGACCATCAGCCAATCAGTCAGCGACATTCGCTACGATGGAGCTGATCATCATCTGGGTTCCGAGTGCAAGACAAGCAAGATGTCGATTGTGTAAGAAGAATACATGGCTGTATTGCACGAAATGCATGGCTCCTCATCACCTACACTGCGAGTAGCGTAAGTATCATACTCGCATTTGAGACAAACTACTGTAAATAGGCTGTAGTCTCCTGGAAGGCACTGCAGAGAAATACCTAGAATATGTTGAAGTGCTTCAGTCGCAGAATTAGATTGTTACGAATGGCAATGTTATCATTTGCACTGCTTCATAACGTCTGAAAACTAGGCCTAGTTACTTCAACATTGATGTGTGGTTTTATTGGTCTAGCAAAGCAGCCTGTGCTGTCAGGCCCGTGTTAAGGGGCCCTGGGGCCCTGGCGCACTCTGTCATGTTGGGGCCCCTCTGACGTTTCCCGGATCCTCCGTCCCTTCCCTTGTTCCTCCTCCTCCATTCACTTTCTCCTCATCTCCCTCCCCTTCCTTCCTTCCCTTTCCCTTATTTAGTAATATTCAAATCTGCTCAGACTCCAATCAGCAACAAATACAATAATATAATAATAATAATAATAATAATAATAATAATAATAATAATAATAATAATAATAATAATAATAATAATAATAATAATAATAATAATAATAATAATAATAATAATAATAATAATAATAATAATAATAATAATAATAATAATAATAATAATAATAATAATAATAATAATAGTAAGCATATTAATTTTACTCAGGCATATTAGCTTCATTTCAATTTCCGTTGTGTTGAGAATCGATCGTTCGTTGTCGCCTCTAAAGAACGTCATCAGTTTTGGAGTGCTAGTTAACACTTTGAGAGTTCGCTTCCTTGTTCAAGCTTTTCAGCCCATTGCACTTGCAAGTACATGACATACATGTACTTGCAAGTGCTCGACATTATTGAATGATTATTCAATACTTTAAGTTTAACTTATAATGACCAAAACTACAGCAAAGTTACCGTATAGCTGCAGATTTAACTATAGATAGATAGATTGAATAATAGAAGGATACGAATGAGAGAAACGGTCTTCTGTCTTACATACATACTACATAATAGTAGTACATATATATAATATATATTATATATACACATATATATACATATACACAATAGTGATAATACCTACCTACTTACTTACACATATGCATGGACGCCCAAAGGCTATGTATACCGTATATTAGTTCAAATTACATTGACCTCTGACCGCTATAGGCGACCGCCACTCGTGGCTTGAACCTGGTTCGCCCAGTGAGCTGAAGGCATGCTGTTCAAAGTCCACGGCAGGAAGAAGGAGAACGAAGAGATAGGTAGCCTAGCTACAGACATACAGGGATACGTATACCGAAGCGTGGTCAGTCTAGACTCCATAGACTAGTAATAGCCTCACCCAAATTAACTCCATAGTCATATCTAAGAAGTTTAAGGCTGAGTGGAAAATAATGTGATTTGTCGCCGTACTTTTACAAAAATGAATTCTACAGTGGTGTGCAAAAGTCTGGAACCACCCCCGAATTTCGCGTTTTTTCGACTTTCGGGCCTTATACATCAATTTTTTCACATACCCATAGGCGCCGACTTTTAGGTAGGCTACTGGGGCAAGAATTTCGTTCCCATGATTCAATTAGTATACTTTAAAACACGCGACGTGTGGACTCATTTTGTTTCCGTGTTTTAAAGTATACTAATTAATTTTACACCATTGGTCAGTAAGTACAAATTACGAGATTTACACGAAAAAACAATTAACATGGCAATTTAAAAAAAACTCAATAAATTAAGTCCAAACTAGAATAAAAAGTATATTCTAATAGCCAAATGTATCCCTTATAATGTGGTACACAGACAAATTTATTAGGTAGGCTAAGTGAAGAAATTGAAGTAAAAGGTCAGAAAGTCGAAAAACGTGAAATTTAGGGGTGGTTCCAGACTTTTGCACACCACTGTATTGTTTCACCAAAAGTTAATAAGTGTATTCAATTTGCATTCTGAGACACAGAAAAAAGACTCATATTTGGGATTTGGGGGCCCCTTTCTCGTCGGGGGCCCTGGAGCACGTGCTCCGTGTGCACCAATGGTTAACCCGGGCCTGTGTGCTGTGCGGTAAGAACACAACTAGCATAGTTGAAAACTGAAAACTGCAAATTGAACAGATAATCTGTGATAAATTTGCATGCTGTTCCAAAATGGAAACAACACGCCATCTAGCGGCTGATCGCTGAATCACATAAATTCAAGTTCGAAAGACCTTATAATAATTACTAGCATAAAGTACAACTTTGTTATATTCCCAAGTATCATAAAGATTGGCCATTGGGGCAAAGCTTGGGCTCTAATGGGTTAACAGCAAAACAGAGAGGCCTAAAAGCCGTCTTGCATTCTTGCCCGAGTGTATACACAAGCAAAGCAGAATGGCTAACATAAAGTTTCATTTAAAACTAGTATTTAATTTTTTGCTTTATCTACACGCTTTGCTTCATCGATTATATGAGGACACAATTGAAGCAAGTGCCAGCAAAATGATCTTAAGAGAAACAAAGACGATTGGCGTTGCTGAACAAGAATCTAAACTCTAAAGTTATCAATGTTCTTCAAGCATTCGAACTTATGCATCGTTCACACAATGTTCGTTTTGATGTATCCTTGATAAAAGAAGCCAGAAAATCTTAACTGAATTCAGGTTATGATTTTATATAATGAAGTTTCAATTCGTTTCAAAGGTGTTTAAAAGCGAGTTGCGTATGTGATGATAAATGAATCTTTATCAATATTGTTTACGTTGTTGTTGTCATTATCAGTAGTATTATTAGCCGTAATAGCAGTGTAGTAGTAGTAGTAGTAGTAGTAATTGTAGTGTTTGATAGCCATGGTTGGTAAGGTAATGGTAGCAGTGATTGCAGCAGTGGTTATAGTAGCAGAAGAAGTATTTGAATTTCATCGCTTTGAAATAGAAACACTTCTTCTGCTATTACCACTACAATTAGTCTACTGCTACTGCGACTGTACTGCTGCTGGTTCTAATACTAGGCCCTACCGCTGCATAAACTAAAGCTACTACTAATTTCTAACATGTTAGACCTTACTGGTGCTAATTTTGTGATCGGTATAATAGGCCCTATACTTCGTTTCTACTGAAGATGCATGTATACCTTTTACGATATTTTGTGTATAGGCCTATTCTTGAGCTACGTGACTTTTAGAACAGGGATTGTCATCTCAATGTTACATCGAGTATTGTATTGTATCTATCGCTTTATATAGCGCCACTCGCAGTGCACACCAATCAGAGTAGGGTCCCTGAGGAAAGTGTAGGCCCTATAGTCTGCAGCCGGGTTATTTTCGGAGAAGCGATGCTAGTCTTTAGCGCGACATCGACCTCTACTCACTGGTGATGCTTCGATCTACCATTGGGCTGGTCACAAATACCTGCTCCACGTGTACCCGGTAGTTCGCCGGATAGCCGGACGTCCGTCTTCTTCCACCAACGAGGAACTGAAGGACTGAGGCGTAACGTGTGCTGCGAGCGCTACCGCCTGTCGTCGCTCCACACTATCGACGCAACATTCGTCCAGAGCCTCTAAACAGGATGTCGTCTGCTAACTATGGACCGGAATTCGTTGATTGGCTCAACGTGTGTGCGTGGGCGCGCAATTGGCGACTCTTCCATACTCCTGTCAGTCCTGTGCACTGTGGTGATTAAGGACAAAATATCTATTCTTACTGACATTTAGTGATTGGTGGCTCGAAGGTCGGTAGTTTCATGCTCTACGAACTCGCCACAGTAACTAAATGACAATTATTGTTTCATTTTTGTGTTTTAAATATTCATTTTATGCTAACGATTCCTTGTAATGCAAAATGTAATACCATTGCTATAACAATAATGACATTGGTGTCTAATCGGCATACATAAATATAAAGTCATCTTAAACACCTTTAAAATGTATCCTTAAGGCATTATATATATATATGTGACCCTAGTTTATTGCAAGTCAACTAAAAGTCCGAAGCCGTTGTGTGTAAGGTTAGGCCGAAGTCAAGGCCCTGGCAGCCGCAAGATGTCGTTGGAAACTTATTGCAAAAACGAAGTTGCAGGTTCTTGTTAACTAAAAGTATTGACGATGCATTACAAGCTGTTTAGCGTTACTAAAAATAACATTAACAATTTGGTTACTATGACTTCAAATTCCTTGCTAATATGAAACTGCGGAATTGAATCCTAAAGCGTAATACGATGACCTTAATGCCTTTTGTGGCATGTCACCGTGTCGTATGTTTCTGCCTGGTTGTCTCCCATAGCCTTCCTCCTCTCCCGAGACAACCGCAGTGGGGAGCTAGGCTGATTGGATGCCGACCTGTCCCATCTCCGTTGTTGGGTGCCTGCTGTATTTAAAATAATATGGTAATGACGATGTTCCTATAACGTACCCTAATAGAGATGCAGTTGTAGGTCCGCGGGGCCCCCGCTTATTTCGCACCTAACCTCCCCGCCCACCACCCGTCCTGTGAACGCGCAGTGTCGCACTTACAGCTCTGCTGAAGACCTAGACTCTTTAAGTAGATTATCCTGAATTTGCGTTATATAAATTTAGCATTACGAAAATTTTCCATACGATTACGTTAAGCATTTCCCACATATCCTTCAAATACCATAGTAGTTATTTTTCCTGAACCGAATATTTCGTACTGTATATCCTGGATTTAATTTGGAAACATTCAAAATAAGATCCTATAATTTCAATATAGAATCGTGATTCTATGGAAAGTATATAAAGATTTATATAGCGACTCTTCGAAGAACGTCATCACCTGCGCTCGTTACTAGAAACATCTGTGCATAAATATTTTGGCTGATCGTAATTAAAAATAGGCCTACCGCCCGGTAAATATGACTGTATAACCTACAGTAACTGTTAAGGAAATAAATTTTACGATACATACAAGACATTTAAAAGTAGCTTTCGCAATTTTCTATTAAAGTTTACACACACACCCACACTAGGGGACTGCGGGTATACCCGTACCCGCCGGTTTACCCGTACCCAACTCGTACCCGCGGGTCGGGTACGGGTCGGGTAGACATTTTACGGGTCGGGTCAGGTACGGGTAGGAGCTTCACGGGTACGGGTATACCCGGTTTTACCCGTACCGAACTGAAGTTTTGGGGTTTCATGTAATAGTGCCGGTACATAACGATTAACGTCACATCTGTACCCTTTTGTAATCGGCCGTGGAAGTTTGAAAATTCGTCGATAATATTGTTAATTCTGAGTTTTTCTGGCATCAAATTATGGTGGATGACATAGCTGGATCAGGTGTTACTATAACCTGCTTATATTGCACCAATATTGGTAAATCGTTTAATTTTTGGCCATAAATCTGAAAAGCCATACTCCGAACATTAAGAAATTTAGTTGGGCAGCACGATTATCCATGAAACATGGTCACTGTCATCATCATGATTCTCATTATGATTATGTTTAAGATTATTATTATTATTATTACTATTATTATTATTATTATTATTATTATTATTATTATTATTATTATTATTATTATTATTATTATTATTATTATTATTATTATTATTATTATACCAAATTTATTTCTTCATAAAGCCAACACAAACTTATGTACAGACTGATTAAAAGTAACTGTTTTCAATATTGTTATAAGCTGTCATTCTCCTTGGCTACAGTGTTGTTGCAATCTGTGGTGCCTAAAACAGATAGAGAGTTTCCAATTTGTAGGGCCACTGATAGGCGTTGTAGTAGATGACTGGTTTCACGCTGGTCGCCTGTCGCTGCTGAGATCTTGCCTCCAAGTTCTCGAACAAACTGCAGTGATTCTGTGTGCCAGCTTCCTGCAGTTTCGACTGCTACAGGAACGAAATGATGTGATTGTGAGATAGCAGCATATTTGGATTCTTTATTATGAGCTGCTTTTTCCGCTGCTGCACCTGCGTTTTGCGATGTTAGATGTTCGTAGGATGCAGCGAAAGTGTCTGGTACCGTCACATCCCACGCCATGCAACGACCACTATGCCAAGGTATGATGGTGACTCCGTCAGGCCTTTTGCCGTCAGATCTGGAGAGGCCATTGGGCTCTTTGATAGCAGAGATTTTGGCTCTGGTGAAAGCCCGCCAAATAACGTCATTGAGCATGCCATGTCGATGTTGTCTTCCTGCTCCTTTGACGCAGGAGAATCCATGATGGCCGTTGGATTCCACTATGACACCACATTTGCAGGTGTGTTTTTCACACAGTGCAGTGCCCAGCCGGATGCCTGATGCTATTCTTAAGACCTCTCCTGACATCCGTAATCCTGCTGTTGTAATTGGAAGTGCATGGAGCCAGTCTCCGGAGTGTGGTGATTGAATGGCTAACAATCTGGCTTTAGCAGCAGAATCATTTGCTCTTTCCGATAGGCCTTGAAGTGCATTTGAGATGAGTTTGCTGTCCCATTCTCTTTGTATATGAACCTTATTATTATTATTATTATTATTATTATTATTATTATTATTATTATTATTATTATTATTATTATTATTATTATTATTATTATTATCGTTAGGCTTCTGTGATTATCACCATCAGACTATTATTATTGCTGCTACATGCTTTGTGAGACTATTGGACTGCTATAGGGCTCGGATTATGGGAATGCCTATTAATTTCGTGGCTTGTACGGTACGGGTACGGGTATACCCGCGGGTACGGGTCGGGTCGGGTAGTAATTTTGACTGCGGGTCGGGTACGGGTACGGGTAGCGGTTTCGTGTTACGGGTACGGGTCGGGTAGCAAAAATGCTCTACCCGCAGACCTCTAACCCACACACGGGGTGACACACCCACCCACACCACACACACACACACACACACACACACACACACACACACACACACACACACGTGTGTGTGTGTGGGGAACATCAGACCCATTCAAGTTATCAGAATAAGAAGTACCAGTTTTGAGCTGTAATATGCCAAAAATAATTCCTGTCGACGGCAAAGGCCTTTGTTGTCATAAGCTGTCATTAAACTGTGGATCCATCCATAATTATATATATATATATATATGTATATATTTCTTATCAATCGCTTATTAGTTTCTTTTGGCATTTCTGGTAAGCCGCTTGACTGGCTCCACTCTTTTCTGAGTGGGCGTATGTCCTGCGCTGTCTTTGGGTCCACTAGGTCTCAATGGGTTGCCACTCCTTTTGGTCTGCCGCAGGGCTCTGTTCTCGGCCCATTGCTGTATATTTTATACACTGCTGATATTGTAACTGTTCTGGCCTCTTGTGGTGTTCTGAGTCAGCTCTACGCTGATGATATTCAGGCCTATCTGCATTGTCCGGCCTCTAATGCTCTGACTGCAGCAGCCACAATGCAGCGGGCTATGGAGGCTCTTGGCAATTGGATGTCATCCAATCGTCTGCGCCTCAATGCTTCCAAAACGCAGTTTATATGGCTTGGTAATGGGCAGCAGCTGAGAAAAATAGATCCTCAGGCCATATCTGCTGACTTCCCTAACTTTGTCTTCTCGACGTCTGTCCGCAATTTAGGGGTTGTTCTTGATCAGGAGCTTACCTTCTCTGAACACCTAAATCTTTTATGCCGTGCTTGCTTTTTTCAGTTGCGGCAATTGCGGGTAATTTCCCGTTCACTTTCACCAAATGCTGCACTTACTGTTGTTCATGCTTTTGTTTGTAGTAGGATTGACTACTGCAGTACCATCTATGCTGGCCTCCCACTGGGCATGGCCTTCTAGATGTTGACAAGCCGTACACAAGCAATCGTGACGTCACAGATGCCGGCCTAATGCATGTAGCTGTTGCAGCTTGGTTTGCGTTCTGATACTCCGTCTCTTTTGCGGTTTAAATAATTAATTAACGTAATAAACCACTCCGCGAAATATTGTATTGTTTTGTATTGGTTAATTTATATAGCGCCGCTCACAGCAGTGGCCATTCAGTAGCGCTCCCAGTCCCAGTGCGAGAACCCCTAGAGAAGGTTTTGAGGAGGGAGAACCCTGTAGGAGGAGACCCAGAGGGCCATGCACTGGGGCGCATTGCTCAGGTTGAGCGTGTGCTTCGTGCAGCTGCTAGGCTTGTTGGTGGTTTTTCTAAATTTGACCATATCTCGCATTATATGCGTGACGTACTCCACTGGCTTCCTGTTTCTCAGCGCATTCAATTTAGGATTTCGGTCTGGGTCTGGCGGTGCCAATTAGGGAGCGCCCCAGCCTACTTGCGTGAGTTCTGTCGCCCTACCTCAGGTTTAGCTACCCGCAGAAATCTTCGCTCTGCATCTCGAGGCGAACTTGCTGTTCCCTTTGCGCGCACTTCAAAGATGCAACTTCGTGCCTTCTCAGTCAATCAATCAATCAAATCTCTTTTATTGAAGCCAAATGAAAAAACACATAACATTTCAACATAAAGTATCAGGATTGGCCGCAAGAGGAGTCCCAAAAGGGATCAAGATCCCGCTAACTAGGGACACCTAGAACAACATTTCAGAAATATGAATTAGCTAAATCCTTGATAAACAGTGCAATATCAAGTTTCGTACAGCAATGCAAACAGTATAGTACATATTACACAGTAAATGATTAACTCGATTCAAAACACTATGAAAATATAAAGAAAAACCGAAAACCTTAACTAACAGTGAAAAAGAATATCCGGCAGGGTAGGTTATAGCTAATTTCCATTAATCAGGTAGGCATGCAGCATTTTTTTAAAGTGCCGTAGGTGGAGGGCACAACGTATGTGAGAGGGAAGCATGTTCCAGGTTGTGGAGCCAACAGATTTTATGGAGAATAAGCCAGTATTGGTGTGTGCGTATATGGGGCGATAAGAGTTACAGTTTCTGGTGTAGTGAGTATGAACATCGGATCCTAGATGAAAAATCCCTTAAAACATGCTGGAAGTAAACCGGTACATAAATAGGCCAATCTGTAATGTTCGAATCTGCTCTAGTTTAAGTAGCTTCAAGTCAGTAAATAGTGGTCCAGAATGAACGCACCTTGGAACTCCCGCAATGATACGAACTGCACGTTTTTGCAATAGAATTAATCTCCGTAGTCTAGAATCATAAGTAGATGCCCATACCATATTACAATAAGTAAGATAGGGGTACACCAACGAATAATATAATTTTAGGCGTGTGCAGGAGGGCAATAAGTATGCAGTTCGAGTTAGAATACCAATGTTTTTAGCAATTTTGTTAGAAATAGTTTTTATATGTTCCTTCCAGGTCAAATGTTGGTTGGGCCGACCATCTGGAATAATCTTCCTTCAGATCTGCGTGTTCTTCTAGCTGGAGACTCTGCATACACCTTTTACAAGAATTTGAAAACTGTTCTCTATCGCCGTAGTTGGGCTGGGAGCGCCTCTGAGTAGGTTATCTTGGAGGGGCGCTATATAAGTCCTCTGAATGAATAAATGAATGAATGAATATATATATATATAATGAAATAATGTATTTGTTATATATATAATGAAACAAATGTCAGTATGTAACAACATTGTTATAGCAATAGGTCTAATAACATTGTTGTTTTATCGGAATATGTACAATTTTAAAAATCTCTTTTAAAACACCCCTAAAACATGTCCAAATTGAGGTATATATATCTAAGTGACCGCGTTGTAATGCAAATGGAGTGCTGCATTGTCTAAATTCATACCGTCGTAGAAGCATTACGAACTCTTTAGAGTTAATAAAAATAACATTAACAAATTTTGGTTTCTATGGCTTCGAATTTCTTGCTAGCAGAGGCGCAACCACGGTCCAGAAGTTGGGGGGACCTACTAGAATGTCTGAGGGGGGATTGCGAGCGCCGAAGGCGCGAAGCTGCGATTGCCGAAGGCAAGAAGCCCCTAACGACTAGGGGTATGGGGGAGCGTCGTAAGCTCCCCATCGGGGTCTGGGGCTCCGCCCCAGAAGCCGACGCAATTTTGAGCATTTCATGCCAAATGCAGTACATTTTGGGCTCTAATTTACCTCAAATTTTTCACCGATGATTTCGATATAAAAGTAGATCTACCTAAACCAGCTAGATATGTGAAAAAATATGACTTTATTATATGAATAAACTGAGATTTTAGGTTTTAGAAGAATACCACTCGCAGTCTCAGAAGTAAAAATTGAAATGTCCTCCTAGGCTTCTACCGTGAGCCTTAGTCGAATTTTAAAGCGTGATAAGTAGGCTACAGGTTTAGAGTGAAATTATACAGCAACATCCTGCACTGAATTCTTATAAAGCGTGATAAGTAGGCTACATGTTTAGAGTGAAATTATACAGCAACATCCTGCACTGAATTCTTATAGACTCAGTTGAGTTTAGCGGCTTTAGCCTTACTCTGTATTCTATCAACCAGGTCCAGCGATTTGTTAGGGGACGGACCTACTAGAACGTTCGAGTGGGGGAAATTGCGATTGCGGAAGGTGCACGTAAAGCCGCGATTGCGGAAACAAGAAGCCCCTGACGACTATAGGGATGCGGGGGAGCGTCGTAAGCTCCGCCAACGGGGTCTGGGGCGGAGCCCCAGACGACGACGCAATTTTGAGCATTTAATACCAAATGGAGTGCATTTTGGGCTCTTGTTTACCTCAAAATTTTCAAAAGTTGGGGGGGACCGTCCCAGCCTGCCCGAAAGTTGGGGGGACGCGTCCCACGGGTCCCATAGGGTGGTTGCGCCTATGCTTGCTAGTATGAAAGTACGGTATAGAATCTCATACGTAATACGCAATATAAAACTGCAACGTTTATCCGCGTCCTTTTGTTATCCAGAAAGAATGGAGAATATCAGATCGATTCAAGTTATCAGAATAAAGAGTACTCTGAGTACCAGTTGTTAAACACAAGTTGTTCAGCCGATATGACTAATAAATGAAAACGTGCATATTTTGGCCATGTAGCCACAAGATACCATTAAACAAATTACTTACGAAACTTATGTACTTAGTAAGCTCGACGTGGCTATAAGCCGGATAAAACTATATCAGCTAAACTGACTTTGAAGACTGTAAGGTGATGTCATTGTCCATTGTAGCTGAATTGTAATCAACCAATCGCGGTTCTCATGCATTATCTTTAGCTGCACGATATTTCCATTGGAAATACATATTATTATTCCACTAATCGCTCAGAAATCATTTTAAGCTATCTTCAGTCACGCATGTATTCATATCTGTTTGATGACCTTGTGAGGTTCCAAAATGGCGCATCACCGTTAGCCAGATGCATGCATAATAATTATGCTTACAGGCAGCGAAGGTCGGATGGCTGAGAGCGCTACATTATCTGTTTCATTACCCTCTTTATCTTATTCTTCATTGCCTGCATGACCCTCACTTTATCCTGCCTTACCTGATAATAATATTTTTATTATTTACTTTCATTACGTTACCTGAGTCATCTTACTTGTCTTACCTCACCTTATTCCACCTTACCTTAACATACATTGCATTACCTGAGTCATCTGTTCTTATTTGCCATACGATCTTACCTCATCATACCTGTATCTGGAGATTTAATGACGCAGTATAGCCATATAGCAGCCATTCACCTACTAACCAACCGCTAGCATCGACGCTAGAGGGCGCATTGGCGCGCATGCGCATGGCTAGAAACGTCCAGGCGCATGCGCGTCGTCGCTAGGTGGCCGGCTGTCGCTTCTGGCGTCCGTTGCAATTAAATTGGCATTATTCATCGAGGAGAGCGATGGTCGCATAGGGAGGCTAATGGAACAGCCGACGGCAGAACAGCCTGTGACGACGCCCTCCGCTGTCATATCGCTCAAGTCGTCATTCGTCGCATGAAGCTTGCACCGAATACTCAAAGAGAATTCTTCGTCGAATATTAATCGTTAGGACGTTTACAGATTTACGCTACACTTACAGAATTACGCTACGTTTACAGAATTACTCTACGTTTACAGAATTACGCTTTTGTTACGTCGACGTAACGTGTCTGTTGCGGACAATTTCAGCGATTTCGAATTAGACGAAAACGCAGAAGAGTGTTTTTTTGACTGTAGGCGTTAGCTTCGAAGCGATGTTGGCCTTGCGAGGTTGGCTGCTGTGTGTTGGTGCGTTGACTGTGTTAATCGCGGCAGCCAAAGGAACAGGTGAGTGTAACACCTTGATGTAACTAGGTTGCCATTCTGCTGGCGATGCTATTTTACCTGTCAAAGACAGTGCAGCTGCAGTATCTGATTAATATGTTCGCAGCAGCAGCAGCAGCATACAACAGTGGCGCTGCTACCTGTGTTCGAGGAAGCCATTCAGAGCAACGGTAGCTGATTGGTTGAGTGGCTGCCTTGTAACGCTAAGTGCGCAGGATCGACCCTCCTCCCCTGAGACTACCCTTCTGCTTAACAAGCCGTTGTAGCGCAATTCCTATCGATTTATGCACCGCCTTTATTTTATGGTGCTGTGCAATTATAATGGACTACACGGCTTCGCGTGTAAGAGTCCGCGATGCAGACATTATTCACCTGTTATTTTATGATCGATATTTTCAGCTGGCAACGCTTCGAAAGGACAAAGGAAAGCTTGTATCAAATCCGAACAGATCCAAATCTGTCCATTCCAACTCAACATATTCTATTCTAATCCATCCTTTTCTATGTTCTATTCCGTTCTATTTAATTCTAATCTGTTCTATTTTATTTTATTCTTTTCTATTCTGTTCTGTTGCGTTCCTTTTTGTTTTGCTCTGTAGTCTATGTTCTAGTTTATTAGATTATGTTCTGTTCTATTCTGTTCCATTATATTCTGTTCCATTCTGTTCTGTTCTATTCTGATCTGTTCTATTATATTCCATTCGGTTCTATTCTGTTCCATTATTCTGTTCTATTCTACTCCGTTCTGTTCTATTCGATTCTGCTCTAATTTGTTCTATTTTATTTTATTCTGTTCCATTCTATTCTGTTCCATTCTTTTCTACCCTGTTCCATTCTATTCTTTTCTGTTCTATTCTGTTCTGTTCTGGTTTCTATATTATTTCATATTCTGCTCTGTTCCATTCCGTTCTTTCAAGTTCGGCTCCATCGTATTCAATTCTATCGAGCAAAAATAAATAAAAAGTAATCTATATGCAGCGTACATAAAACAAGTCTAGTCTATTCTATGTTATATTATATTCTATCCTACTTCGATTTTTCTTTTTATCCTATCATATTATGTTCTATTATATTCTATTCTATCCTATCTTATGGTGTTTCCTATCCCATTCTATTGTATTTTGCTGTAGTAGATCTGTTGTTGTTAAGTACAAGGCACTCGCTCCAAAGAAAGAATCTCATATCTCTACCTTTATGTTTGACGAACTTCATTGGCTCCCTCTGCATGCTCGCATACAATTTAAAATCCTCTCTCTGCTCTTCAAGGCTCAGAGGGGTCTTGCCCCGCAATATCTGGTTGGCGTAATACTTCGGCCTCACTCAGCTTCCTCCCACCGTCCACTTCGTTCCTGCAATAGACTTGACCTCTTGGTTCCCCGTAGTAGAACTGCTATGGCTCAGTCTCGTTCCTTTGCTTCAATTGGTCCCTCTCTTTGGAATGCTCTTTCTCCTTCTGTTCGCTCTAAAATTCTCTCTGGCAGTCTCTCTTCTTCCTTCGCTTTTCTCAAAACCTGTTTATTTTCGCGGGTCTTAGCACACTGGGAGCGCTTCTGAACGGTTCACCCTACGAGAGGCGCTTTACAAATACTTAAATACGATACGATATTCAAAAGCCAATTTCAGCAGTTTACCATCTTAGCTCATAAAATGCCGTTGACGTCGATACGAATAATCTTGTACAGTGCGTACCATAGGATGATTAGTATGCGATTAGTCATTAAGTAGTAGTTTGATTAGCCTGAGATTAGTAATTAAGTAGTAGTAAGATTAGTCTATGATTAGTCTAAGACTAGTGATTAGGTAGTAGTAGTTTCCATTACTGTCTTATTGACATCTTATGGCTGTCAACTTTACCTTACTTCCATTTCGAACACTTTTCTCCGCAGCAGAGATAGATTGAACTCTTTGACTGAAATGGTGGTTGGATGCAGAATTTAACGACATCTTATGACAACAGAGGTCGTTAACATCGACAGAATTTATATGTGAAAATACATGACAAAGCAGTTGAGGCATAATTATATTTCGTCGTCTGCAAGCTTTTTAGTGGTGTCTAAAGAAGTAGTTTGCTCATCCTCCCATATCTCGCCTGTTAATTTCACCTCTCCTCCGCTGGCACACTCCTCTGCTGCTTTCCACTCACGACTGAAAACCGAACTCTCTCGAGCAATCCTATCCTGAGTCTACTCCTGCGCCACCACACTACCACCATCATCACCGATTGCTACCGCATAGCACCATACTGTCTCCTCGACTTGACCGTCCCGGATTCTGTCCTGACACCGGAACGGACAAAGCGGCCTGGACATTGAGGCGGTGAATAAGCTGGTCTTCCTGACGTGGCTTTTGTGTGGCACTGAGAAATTTCGAAGATTTACACCTCAATATCTGACCTTGTCTCTCATTTCATTTGTGACGTACTTCATTGGCTGCCGATTTCCAAGCGTATTGAACTAATATCTTTCGCAAACGCATTCTGCTTTTCAGTGGTTGGATCATCCACATGGAATTGCCATCCTTTGCACCTACGCGTTGTCTTTGATCCACACGCACTTTCTATAAACTCTTGAAAAATGTTCTCTTCCACCAAGGCTGGTCTGGGAATTGTGCCTCTGAGTAGTTATCTTGGAGAGGTGCTACGCGAATGAATGAATGAATGATTGACTGACTGACTGACTGAATGAATGAATGAATGAATGAATGAATGAATGAATAAATAAATAAATTAATTAGTTTTATACCAAAATAAATTTTCGGACAATTAGATAGTTTACACACTTGAAATTCTGGTGGCTAGATCGTCTGCATTACGAGGTTGTGTGTTTTGAAATAACTTTTCTTTGTTTAACGTATTCGTTCATTCATTCGTTTGTTCAGCAGTTCATTCGTTCATTGATTTGTATATAATTTCATTTGTTCGTTCGTTCGTTCGCGGTTTAATTTGTTCATTGGACAAGATGAATGATGTTAAAGTTCTACAAAGAAGACATTTTACACGGATACAGAAATTAAACATTTGTAATATAGAACAGATTAGAATTAAACAGACCTCAGAGTTTATGTTTAAATACACGCATAAGCTCTTGCCTGCAGCTTTTACTGACTTCTTTAGCTTGATATGCCAATCTAATCCTTACAATGTTAGGACATCTTCCAATTATAGAGGAATTGCCACTAGAACGAATACACGGAAATTCTCGATCAAAAGTGCTGGCCCTAGGACATGGAATAATCTCCCCGTCACCATTCGTGTTTCTCCTTGCATTTCTGTATTTAAAAAGAAACTCCGGCATCATTTACTGACTGTGGATCCATAACTTTCACCAGGCATGCTTCCCTTGCGATTACCTGCCTTGTGTGCCTCTTATTGTGTGTACATACTGTGCTCGGTGCAGGCACTCATTGTGTTTATTTTTTGTGATGTAGTATTTTTTATTTTTTATTTAGTTAACTAGTTAAGCTCATCAAATCTTGGTGCTCTCATGCATAACCGGTGCTACCTTTTCCCATGTACATGGGTAACCCTGTCAGCGGGACCCCGGTCCCTTAAGGGTTTCTCACCCTTTGCTTTTTGTTTGCCAATGTATGATCTGTTTGTGTTGTTGTAAGATACCTAAAAAAAGCAATAAAATTTGTGGTTATGGTTATGGTTATGGTTATACGGTACAATACATGCATATACACACATGCATACATTTTAATTCCGATCTTTGAGTCTCCAGTCCACCTAACCCTAGGACAATCGAGCAGCGATAAATACGTAGCACAAAGCATCTAAATGTAAATTCGGACAACAAAACGAAGAAGTGAAGGTTTTCATAGATGACGTTTGATATCACTGTGAACGTGACCGCCGTACATATCTTTCTCAGTTCGCGTTACTATGTCCTCCAGAGAAAATGCGCTAAATAATTGAGTGGATTTAGATCGGCGCATGCGTAGAGCGACCGATGGAGCGGGCGTCGTTTCCATCCTTAATGGCTCTCATCTTCAACTGGTCATCTACCGCATCAGCTGCTGCTGCTGCTGCTGCTATAGCATCTCAGCTGGCCCGAATTCGCTCTCATGTAACACGTCTCTTGACTTAATCACTTTCTCTATGTCTGCATCTACGTTTGCCTGTTCTCTTTGTATATCTCTGAGTCGTTTCTGTGGCTTTTGATGCTGCTGTTCACCAGTGTGATTCTCGTTAACGATAACGATAATGTTCGTTAACGAAAATAAAATGATTTCGTTAACGATAACTATTAACTATGACTGTTACTATAACTAAAATAAAATCTGTACGGAGAATCAGACTGCTGTTCACGTGACAATTCATTCGTTCATTCATTCGTTCATTCGTTCGTTCATTCGTTCATTTGTTCGTGTTCTCGTTCATTCGTTCGTTCTCTCATTCACATAACTTCTACTGACAATCCTCCTCATTGTCTTTTTATGTACATGATATCCATAGCTCTTCCTTTCTTCCTTACTTCTTACTTACTTCTTACTTACTTCTTTCCTGCGTTACTTTTTTTTGCTACTTTATTACTTATTTTTCCTTCAGTTCATCCTTCTTTTTTCCTTCCTAAATTCCTTTTTTTTCGTTGTTCTAGTTTTCCGAATACTATCTACGTGTATTCTCTCCCTATACTGCTTTACTTCCTTCTCTCCTTCCTTCTTCCTGCCTTCTTTCTTCTTCCTTTTTCGTTCCTTCCTTTCCTACCTTCCTTCCGTTCTTCTTTACTGTTCACTTTCCTCCCTCCTTCCTTCCTTCCTTCCTTCCTTCATTCCTTCCTGCTTTTTCTTTCAAGCCATGAAGCCATCGTGTTTCTTAGATAATTCGTCTCATCTATATGATGTCTATATATCAGCGCCTCTGAATAGTTTCCTGGAAGGGGCGCTATATAAATTCCCGAATTAATTATATATAAACGTGTGTAACAGAGCTATATAATTTTGCATGCGATGCTGTTGAGCCTTAGATTACCTGTTACGTTGGATGATTTGCAGAGACGAAGAAGCCGGTCATTTACCATGGAACGATCGAAGAGAATTCACAGGAGGGAGACGAAGTTCACCTGAACGTACCACTGACGACTGGTAGCCATGACAACATGATCGGAGGTAAGACCATAGCAACGGAACCTGAGGAGCTGTTGCTGTTGATTGAAAATGGTTTCTGACAACTCAAAGGGCGGGGTTCAAATAAATGTATGTATTTATTTATGTACGTATGTATGTATATATATGTGTGTGTGTATGTACATGTATGTGTGTAGGTTTTATTGATTGACTGATTGAGTGATTGGCTGATTGTATGTATGTATGTAAGTGTGTGTATGTATGCATGTACGCGTGTACGTAAGCATGTATGCACTATGTACATATGCATATATGTGCACACCCAAGGGATCGAAATGAGTCGGATGTCGGCAATTTACAATGCTAGAAAAACAGCAAAATATGATCAGAGGTCACTTTTCGGTTTTTTTCAAATTTTAATGGAAATGGGTGAAAAAAAATATTTTTTACATTTCTGATATCTCACATTTGATGAAATTCGTTGTTTTGATGTGTATTTTCAGGATTTTGTACACAGAATACTTTTTTTGTTTGTGATTATATATTAAAATAAAAGGAAAAAAATTTCAACAAAAAAACACATAATCATTCGTAACTTTGTCAAAAAGTAAGGTAGAACCAAACTTTTGGTGTCATTTTAAAGCAAAAAATGTGGTCTTTAAGAATATGTAAAATACACATATTCTAAAATTTCCGACATGCGACTCATTTTGATCCCTTGGGTCACATATGTTTGATTGATTGGCTGAATGACTAATTGATTGATTGATTGATTGATTGATTGATTGATTTATTACCAATTTAACAGCTTAATTCCACGGCTACAAATGAACAGAATTTTGACACTAACGTTTTTTTGTTCCAGTGTCTGCGCACACAGAACAAAATGAGTGTGGTCTAAACAGGATTAGACATAGTCTAATATAGTATATGTCTCTTGAAAATGAATGTTCAGCTAACAATTGCTTTTCTTCCTCCTCCACGATGTTGTTTTCTTCATAGACCCAAGGATGCGGTGGACCTTCTATATGGACTTCCGCGGTCTGATAATATTTATGCATGCTTCGACTGTCAAAAAGTGTGAAAACTACTGATTATCACTACTAACACAGGCCTGTGACAATTTTTCAAAACTTAAAGTTTTGTAGAAATAGTCGGTGCTGTAATAATAAAGCGCTAACAGGAGTAAAAATGAATGCAGTAAAGCCATGGGTACCGTTGACTGAATGACTGGGTATCCGGACGATTGGTCATAGGACGATTGGTCATAGGACGATTGGTTATAGGACGATTGGTCATACGGACGATTGGTCATACGGACGATTGGTCATAGGACGATTGGTCATATGCCGCTAATAAACCGACATAATTCGCTGTAGTCGTTAGTTATGGACAACTTTGATGCACAATCCGTCATTTCTGAGGTGTCTGTAGGAGGTTCGATCATGTCATCGTACCATGACTAGGCCCTAATGTGAAATTAACAGTCATATATTATGTTAAGATGCTGATTTTCAAAGCTAAATAGGCTACAACCCCTGTAATACTAAAATAATAGAATTAATTGTAAGCTCTAGGCCTGAATAGAGATAACGGCACTAGAAGTTGAAGAAACGCCAAAAATTGTGGTGATGCAAAACTTATGCAACACCACTGTATCCTTCAGGATACAGTGGTGTGAGTACTGAGAAGGATACAGTGGTGTGCATAAGTGTGCATACAAATCTGTTGACGTTTTACACTTTTACGTATTGTTCGTATTTTGTATTACGTATTTCACAGTAAAATGATCCAGTAAATAGTTTTCATGTTTTAAAAACTTCTTTGTTTTAGCCTTCGATAGCCTTCGATAGTCCCATCGCCGATAGGACCTATGACCGGTAGACCCTATGACCAATCGTCCTATGACCAATCGTCCGTATGACCAATCGTCCGTATGACCAATCGTCCTATGACCAATCGTCCTATGACCAATCGTCCTATGACCAATCGTCCTAGAACCGAATGACTGTTAGCAAGCGTGCCTTGCTCTGAAAAAGGCTGGGAACCACTGGATGATCAGAGTACCTGGAAGCCAGGGTACGGTGGGTGTCAGTACTGTAGCCTAGCCAGGAAACAATTGGGGGGGGGTTCCATTGGACATGGTCGCAAAAGCTAATTTTTTATTTCGCTTATAAAAGCATAAAAGAATTTTCGGCAATTTATTTCGGGGGTTTGAACCCGTAAATCCCCTCTAAATACGCCCATAGTGAGTGTGCAGGTTGGAAGAGGCAAGTCTTAAGTGTAGACCTGACTGAGGTCAGTTGACATCAAAGAGTTGACTGAACAGAAGCTATCACTTTGAAAGCAGTCTCAAAGGCAAAGCAATTAAATCCTTTCAATTTGCAGTTTTTCAACCTAGACGCAATCTCAGTGGCTTTTCTATGCTTCCTTTTCAGGAGACGTTTAAAACCCTGATGTTCAATAGATTCTTTGTATGGTCGGGACGGGAGTAATTTCCTGAGGAATTACTCTTGAAGAGGTGCTATATAAATG